>CM053590.1:63242530-63327260 GCA_028646515.1 Pseudochirops corinnae
CCTGGCTATAACATTCCTAGGAGTTTTCTTTTGTGGATCTTTTTCAAGAGGTGATTGGTGAATTCTTTCAAGTTCTATTTTGTCCTCGGGTTCTAAAATATCAGGGCAATTTTCCTTGAGAATTTCTTGAAGGATGATTTCTAGGTCCTTTTTTCTGATCATGGCTTTTGAGTAGTTCAATAATTTTTAAATTGTCTCTCCTGGATCTATTTTCCAGGTCAGTGGTTTTTTTCAAGGAGATATTTCACATTGCCTTCTATTTTTTTTTCATTTGTTTGGATCTATTTAATAGTATCTTGATTTCTCATAAAGTCATTTGCTTCCATTTGTTCCACTCTAACTCTGAAGGAATTATTCTCCTCAGCGAGCTTTTGAGATTCTTTTTTCATCTGGCAAATTTGACTTTTTAAGGCACTCTTCTCCTCATTGGCTTTTTTTGGCCTCTTTTGCCATTTGAGTTAATCTATTTCTTAAGTTGTCATTTTCTTCAGTCAGGTTGTTGACTCTCTTTTCATGATTTTCTTACATCATTCTCATTTATCTTCCCAATTTTTCCTCCACTTCTCTTATTTGGTTTTCAAAATCCTTCTTAAACTCTTCTATGGCCTGTAACCAGCTTACATTTTTCTTGGAAGTTTTTGGTGCAGGAGTTCTGACTGTGTTGTCTTCCTCTCATTCCATGCTTTGATCCATTTTGTCCTCAAAAAAGGAATGTAAAGTTGGATTGCTTAACTTGGTTTGCTTCCTTTGCCTGCTCATGTTGCCAGTCAATTAATTTGATTTTTGAGCCACAATAGAACTCAGCTTTCAGAGGGGAGAGCTTTGTCCCAAATCTCTGGGTTTTCGCAGCTTCCAGAGCTATTAGGAGGCACAGTCTCTGCAGCTCCCACCAGCTTTGGCTCACTGAAAAAGTACCTCAGGACTACCACTCAAGACCACAATCCCAATCCAGGACGGTTAAGGAAAGAGCACTTAGCCTCTGAATGATTGCTTGGCCCTCCTGCAATCTGCAGGCCACAAGCTCTGAAGCAGCCACTGGAGGCAGCTGCAGGGCTGCTGCTTCTGCTGCTTTCTTGCCCTGGGGGCAGATGGCCAACCTGCTTTTATCCCCCAAATTTAGCTGAGTTCCACTGACCTTTCACTTTGTCCTTGTTTCTTATGGGTTGATAATTCTGGAAACTGCCACACCTGCTGGTGATCTACTCTCCAGAATGCTCCAGCTGCAGCTTGTCTTGATTACCCTGGCCCTAAGCCGCCGTTTCAGGTTGGGCTGGTTTCGGCTCCCACTGCTCTGCTATGAGCCCTTCCTGTCCTACCTGCTGTGCTGCCCCCAGTGGGAGATGTGTTTTTCTGTAATTTTGTGCATCCTGGAGTTCTAAAATTTATTTAGAGCTATATTTTATAAGTATTTGAGGTGGTTATGGTGGGAGCTGTGAAGTTCTCCTGCTTCTACGCTGCCATCTTGACTCCTATTCTTCTATTTTTTCACTCTTTTGACTTCGTGTTATTGTTTCTGGATATTGCACAAAGTCATTAGCTTCCATTTGACCAATTCTAATTTTTAAGGAAGCATTTTCTCCAGTGAGCTCTTGTACCTCTTTTTCTATTTGAACAATTCTGTTTTTTAAGGCGTTATTTTCATCAGCGAATTTTTGTACCTCTTTTTCTATTTGGCCATTTTATTTTTTAAAGTATTATTTTCTTAAATGTTTTGTGCCTCTTCTACCAAGCTATTATTTTTTCATATTTTTCCTTTTTCCTCATTTCTTTGCCTAATTTTACCTCTAGCACTCTTATTTGATTCTGAAAATACATTTTTTTTTTAGCTCTTTCAGGAATTATTGTTGGGCCTGTGGAATCCAAATCATGCTTCTTCTTTGAGGCTTTGCTTGTAGCTATTTTACCTTAATTATCTTCTTCTGAGTTTATGTCTTGATCTTCCCTGTTACCATAATAGTTTTTAATGATTAGGTTCTTTGGTTTCATTCCTTTTTCCACCCCATCTCTTGATGGTGCATTTTATGTTAAGGTTGGACTCTATTATCATCAGAGGTGGGAGGAGGGACACTATCTCAGACTTTGGGCTCTTTGAAGGATTGTTTTTAGAGCTCGTTATGAGGGTTTGGAATTATTCTGTGTTCCAAAGGTGGTATGATATGGGGAGAGGTGTGGTCACTGTTCTCCTTATCTGTACTCTAATTTTCACCCTGCAAGGGCTCCTAATCATTTGTGATTGTAATTGATACTATTTGTAACTCAGAGCCCCCGATCCCTTAGGACTGGAAGTAATGTTTATCCTCAGAATCCCTGCTGCCTTGGGATTTGAATGATACTATTCCCCAAAGTTTCTGATTCCTTTTAACCAGAAGCAAACTGTTCTTCAGAACTTCTACTTCCTCTTGACTGAAAGTGCTCCTCTCTGCCTGTTAACTATGATCCAGAAGTGGGTATAAGCAATGGAGCTACCAAACAACATCTGATACTGTATCCAGTGCTAGCACAGGGGTCCCTTGACATCTCTTTCTGACCAGTTACCAGGTCCTCTGTCTCTGGCCTGAGCACTCCCAAAGCTGCTGCTATTCCTATTGCTACCACCTAGTCCCACCACTGATGTTCGATCCACATAGGCTCTGGGTCAGCCACCATCACCATGTCGCAGATTTCTCTTTCCAGTCTCCTAAGTTGTCTTGGACTGGAAGAATGTCTAACACTGACCTTTTATTGGCTCTGCCACTCCAGAATTCAATTTGAGGTCAAGATATAATGTTAAAGTTGTTTGGAAAGGAATATTGGGAGAGCTCTACTAAGTGCTTCATTGTTTTGGCTCCTCCTCTGAAAGTTGAGCCCTTTAAATGAAAGTTTTCTTCATAAGTTTCATGGAACACATACAGTAAAATAATAATAGTAATAATAAAATCTAGAAAGATTTGAAAGAAGGAAACATGCGTCTTTGATTATTTTGGGCCAAACAAGGAAAATTATCTGACTAAAGATGTAAAACAAAGTGATCCCCATATCAACTTGAATTCCATAAATATTCGTTAGGATATGCTTTGTACAAGAAATTCTCTGCTAATGTGAATACAAAGAAAAGTCCCATGTCCTGCCCTCAGGTCATTTATAATCTAAGGAACAAAAGGACAAACTTGTACATTGCTATCATCCTCATCCTCCTCTCATTCATCTTCATCTTCCTTCTTCATATAACTATAAGATGTCAAGAGATCCTGAAGTCTCCTCAGAGGTCCTTCTGGTAACAGAGTTGATAGCAGAATCAATTAGAATTTGTGGCAGTAGCTATAAGTGTCTGATGGTAACTGAGTAGTAATCTTGAGTTAGATATGATAAAAGACCAATCCTCAGTGGTACCTCTAAGGGTAATTTCATGAAGACTCCACAAAGTGAGAAAATTATATTCAGTAACCAGGAGTTATGAGTTTACTTTTTGACCACATGGGTCTCTTACACTAAACCTTACTACCATCATACTATGAATTTGAGCTCACTCTCAACAGTAGCACTGTGTTTATGTGTATATTGTACATGTAGGGGGAGGATATATTTCTAATATTTTTGGAGGGGATATTTTTCTAAGTACTCTTCGTGTGATATTTTCCCAAGAATTATACTCTTTTCTAAAAACTAGTAAGGGCTATTGGCTGATAATCAATTGGAACCACACAAATGGAGTCATGATCAGTATTACTGGAAACTTGATATGTCCCTAATCCCCCCCCCCAAAAAAAAAACCAAACAGATGACTTCAAGATGTTGGATATCTCTTCAATATAGAATTCATGAAAGGACATGAATGAAGGACAATATGAGAAGGTGTAGATGGGTTGAGATCTGCCCCACTGGGTCAAGGGAGTATTTACAATGATAAGCTCATGAACTAATAATATTGTGTCAATCTCCATTTTCATGAAATTTAAGAAAATGTTTACGTGCTTATTTGACATATATAAATTAAATTTTGTTTGTCCGTGTTTTGGTAATTAATGACTATTACAAAGTAAATGTGTCAAAAGGAAAGAGCTGTGATATTAGACCACCAGCTCCTTCTCAGTCTCCTTTGCTGAATCTGCCTTGAGATCATTCTCTAACCTTCAGGTTCTGTCCTCCCTTCTCCCTCTGTACTACTTCATTTGGGGATATCATCAATTTTCATAGATTTAATTAAAATCCCTATCCTGATAATTCTTTGATAAACCTGTCCTGCTCTAGCCTCTCTACTGACCTCCAAACTCACATCTCCAGCTACCTTTTAGACATCTTGAATTAAATGTCCAATATACATTTTAACTCCAAATGTCTAAAACTGAACTCATATCTTTCTCCTAAGCCCTCTCCCTCTCCTAACTTTTCTTTTACTATTAAGGACATCATTCTTCCCTAGGTTCACAACCTTGGTGTCATTCTTGACTCCTCTCTATCTCTCACCCAATCCACACCATATCCAATCTGTTGTCCAGACCTGTGATTTTCATCTTTGTTACATCTTATTAATGTACCCCCTTCCCTCTAACACTCCCCTCATTGTGGTGCAGACCCTCATCACTTCATATGCCTACAATATTGCAATAGTCTAACAGTGGGTCTGCCTGCTTCAAATCTCCCTCCACTCTAATCTACCATCCATTCAGCCACCAAAGAGATTTTCCAAAAGTACAGATCCAACCATGTTACCCCCTCTATTCAATAAGTTCTGGTGGCTCCCAGGATCAAATACAAAATCCTGGATGGAATTCTTTATAATCTATCCCCTCCTATCTTTCCAATCTTCTTATACCTTACTCCCCACCACATACTATTCAATCTAGTGAAACTGGCCTTCTGGCTTTTTCCATGAACAAGACATTACATCTCTCAGCTCTGGGTTTTTTCTTTGACTATCCCCTGTGCGTGGAATGTTCTCTCTCCTCCTCTTAGACTAGTGACCTCTTTGGATTCCTTTAAGTCTCAGTTAAAATTTCATCTTCTCCAGGAAAACTTTCCCATCTACTCGTAATTCTAGTGCCTTCCCCCTTTTAGTTATTTCTTATTCATACTGGGTATATAGCTTGTTCGTAAATATGAATGTTTATTACCCTCGCCCATTTGAGCATGGGCTTCTACAGAGCAGAGAGTATGTTTTGCCTCTTTTTGTATCCTCGGTGCTTAAAATATGGTAGGCATTTAATAAATGTTTATTAAACTGATTGGTATGCTTCTTTCAAGATGAGGTGCTAAACTGTGGTGTTTCAATGGGCTTGGTAGTACCTTGCTTCTATCTAATTTTGTTCTTCAGCACTATGGATCAAATTTCTTTTTAGTCATTCATTCAAAAAGTTATTGAATGAATTAAAAGACACTGTGGAAAGAATACAGAGCTAGGAGTCAAGAAAGGGTAAAGTGGGAAATGTTCTGGATGGAAAGTCAGAAAAATATGGTTTCAATCCTGGGCCTTTCCTATATTAAATACATGACTTTAGGCATCCTTGCTAGATGCTAGCATAGTCATTTGTAAAATGAGATCTTTTTACTGGATAAGCTTCTGAGGTTCCCAATAATACTAAGAACTTGGGATTCTCTTTTTTTTTCTAGAATACCTTACCCTTTTCTCCATGGAGAGGAACAGAGGCTTAAGCAGAACTTCACTTCAAATACAACAAATTGAAAAGATAAAATAAATAGGTGTTGCATTGACTGTCGTGGTCCCAAAGTAGGCACATATGGATTTCTTCAGAAATACAAGCTATAAAAGATAATTCCCGAGGTGGCTAGGTGGTGTAGTGAATAGAGTACCAGCCCTGGAGTCAGGAGGACCTGAGTTCAAATTCAGCCTCAGACACTTAACACTTACTAGCTGTGTGACTTTGGGCAAGTCACTTAACCCCAATTTCCCTGCCTTTCCCCCTCCAAAAAGCAAAACAAAAAAACAAACAAACAAAAAAAGATAATTTCCCCCCCAAAACTTGCCATTCTCTGACTATGGCGGTTTACCCCCAGATCTTTTTGTAGGCTACTATATTTCCTCTTTGGTAGTATCTAAGACTCTTGTGTCGTCAGGTTATGAACACAAATTAGCAATCAAAAAGAAAAATTTTAAATAGAAGCTGATTAATTACATAGAATAAGCTTGACATACATTTTTGAACAAGAACAAAGCAGTTACATAGAAATGCAGAACCAGGAATATAATGTAGCAACAACTGCAAGCTATTTAACAAAATAAGAAAGCTTACCCTCTGTCTGGCCTCACATTTCTGGTATTCAAAAACAATAGAGCCACTTTTCTTCACTTATTTTTTGGGGGTCACTGGAGCAGACAGGTGAAGAGAAACATCAATGGAGAGTCACTTAGCTAACTATATATTGTTATAATGAGCTAAGTAGAAATAGTGCATTAAGTGGGTTAAATGTGTCAGAGAAGGGTTTCACAATTTTAGGGTGAGGTTTCAGTTATAATGTTATCAACACTGCTATTGCAATATGACCTTGGTCATACTACCTTCTGGGGGGTATGTCTATTGATTCATAATTTTGGATATAATGGAAGGAAGGTCTCACATCCAGACTGTTCTGGTAGGAGCCTGTCTCTCAAATAGTCCCCACAGGTGAAACCACATATGCTTACAGAATATTCATTTGAAAAGTTCACCAAGATAGATGTAAGGATAAATCAGCTCTAAATTTGTGTGCAGGCTAGGGCCAGAAAAAACATACCCATGCCAGTGTAAACTGCAGTTCAAAGAATTAGAAAATACAGTGGACTCAGCTTAAAAGTTTCCACTATTATTTTTTTCTACAAATATTTTTTTTTAACAAGGGCATATCTCTTTATGTGATAGGACAATCTATTCATACACCATTTAATTTCTCCTCAAAGGCTCTCCTTCCACAGATAGTTTTTAAAACATACTGAATGTGTATATATCAGATAGAGGTAATACACACATATCATACATGCTTATGTATTAGTATAGTCATTCTTTCTTTGCTCTTTATAAGTTTTTAGCCTTGCCTTTGCTGTATCCTTTTAAAATATTTAGTCATTTTCACTGCAATTATCATTACTGTTGTTTTACTTGTTCATCTCTCACTCTATTAGGTTCAGTAATTCAAAACCCTGACGCCCCAATGGCCTCTTCAGACTACTTATGTATACACATGTATACACACACAATCACACATTTTATAGTCCCTTGTCCATATTAATAAGCAATTAGACTTAGCCATTCAAGTGAAACAAGGATTTAGATAATTGTAATACAATTAGAAGAGTATAAAAAACTTAAAATAGACAGTTTGAGTTGAATACCATGTCACTGGATTCTTAAAGAAATAATGTGATTTTTTTTTTTTTTTTCAGAAAACCAGTGATATGGTTTTAGAAGTTTTGGAAAAACAAATAAATGCACGGACTAAATTAAATCATGATTGAGTTCAGAGCCATAGCTAGCAATTTTTGCACTGAAGAAAAAAGGAACAAAACATACCCAAGGCAAGTAGAACAAAGTGTTACTGCAACTCATTTAGGGGGAGGCAAAGCAGACAATCTGGACCATATGAGGCCACTACTGGGAATACTATAATAGTAGGATGAGAAGAGTATGATAGGGTCAAGGCACATCTGGGCTACAGCTCCGGGAGGGGAAGCTGCCATCTTGTATTTTCCCATTTTAAACAAATTATTCTTCTTTCTAAATAGGTGCTAAGTTCAATTGTTTCCTTACTACTGGGAGGCTAAAAATACTATTGGCACCCTCTCAAAATTTAATATACCTAGAACAAAGCTTTGGATTCTGCAGTAGTTATCAATACACTTTTGTGTCTATTGTGTGTTTAGACTCTGAAATTTACTCTGTGATTGGCAAGGAAAGATAAAACTGAATTTTTGCTCAGAGGACAGACTTACAGGGAAGGTACTATTTGGCTGCAATGAAATCTAGCACTTTAAGGTTTGGAAAGCGTTTTGCAGATAGCATTGCCTTTAATCCTCACAACAACCCTATGGGATAGGGCTCTTTATCATTCCTATTTTACAAATGAGGAAATTGAGGCAGACGGTGGATCAGTGACTTGCCCAGGGTCACACAATTAGTAAATATTTGATGCTGGATTTGGACTCAGGTCTTCCTCGTTCCAAATCCAGGGATCTGCTGTGCCGGAAGTATCATACCTATACATACATGTATACCTTTGTACATACGCACACACACATATACAGATATGTGTGTGTGTGTGCATCTCAAATACAGTCCTCCACTAATATGTATTCTAGTTTTCTCATCATAAATTGCAAGTGACCCTGCATTTTCAGTGCCTACGACAATAGACTGCAGACTCTAGTGCTTCCTCCTAAGACATAAAGCCATTTAGTATGAACCCAGGCTTGGAGTAAGGAAGAGAAGAGCTAAATTTGGAAGGGTCCATTAGCAGTTATATTGACCACCAGGTGGTGAATAATTTTATCTACAACAAAGTAGGAAGATCACATGCATGGTTTGTGATTTGTGCTCACGGACAAGTATTCCTATCAATCTTTTGACCCACAATGCATCAAAGCATTGATCTTGGAGTCATAAACTGTAACATGCCTGACAAATGGTCATTCAGACTCTGCTTAAAGTCCTCCAATGAAGGGAAAACTACTCCATTCTAAAGCAGCCATTTCCCTTTTTGACAGCTCTAATTCTTTGAAAGGTGTTCCTGATATCAACTCTAAATCTGCCTTTTTTTGCAACTTACACCCATTGCTATTGACTCTGCAATCTGGAACCAAACAAAACAAGTCTACTTCTTCTTCCACATGAGATCCCTTCTAATGATTGAAGATAGTTATTGTGCTTCCCTGCCCCCATCTTCTCTTCCTCAGGCTACAAACTGACTCAAAGCCCTTCACCATCCTTGTTGTCCATCTCTGGATATTTTCATTTATTAAGGTCTTTTTTAAACCACAGAGCCCAGAACAGAAGTCAATTCTCCAGATGCCACGCAACCAGTGGGGCTCCTCTACAATTGTCAACTGCTTTTTCTTGGGTGCTGTCTCAGCTCTGCTACTCCTGTGACCTTAGACAAGTTACTTAAATGTAGCTAGTCTCAGTTCCTCATCTGTAAAATGAGGAGCGGAACTGTTTCCCTCTCATGTCCCTCCCAGATCTGAATTTATGACCCTATGATCCTAATGCAATCCTATTTTGCATTAACTTTCTGGGCTCCCACACCACACTGCTGAATTACATACAGATTTCAATCCACTAAAAGCCCCAAATGTCTTTCAGATAAATTTCTGCCTAACAATGCTTCCTTCATGTTATACTTTTGAGGTGGATATTTCTAACCTGATATAAGACTTTAATGGATTTCACCTTATCAGAGTTAGTCCTCTGTCTCACTCTTTTGAAATTCTTGGAATCTCAATTCTGCTAACCAGTATATTTATTTTCTATACTCCCTGACTTCTTTTTCATTAACAAATTTATAAATATTCCACTGATGTCATTATTCAAATCATTGAAAAAAATATCAAATAGTACAAGATAAAGCACAAAGTTGTAGGCCACTCCAGTGGAGATCCCAGCCAAGTTTTTTATATTGAACCATTAATAAGAAAACTTTTGTTCCAAATCCATCACTACTTCCAGACTACCTTCATACCCTCCAGCTAAATGTGTCACCCCCCACTTCACTTTCCACCACTAATGCTGGAACAGTAATTAAACCATCACTATCATTCCTGGAAATGAAATGTCAGTCAATTATTCTATGGCTCCATTCTCCATTCCTGTCATATCACTGAGAAAATCACCCCTCCCTGGACATTACCCCTCATATGTGTTATCTTACCCTATAAGAATGTGAGCTTTTTGTGTGCAAAGATGGAAAATTAGCTTGGCAATGATTTGAGAGAGATTGGAGTTGGGCAGAAAACTAGTTAGGATCTACAAAGGATTGGTGAACTACTGAAAGTATAAACAGTTATGGGCTATTTTTGAAGGGCTTTAAAAGATAAAAAGAGAAACTTACATTTCATCCTAGAGACTGCAGGGAACCATTGGAGTTTCTTGAATATGGAAGTGATCACAGTCACTTTCACTTTAGGAAAATCACTTAAATAGCTATATGTAAGATGGATTCAAAAAGGAAAAGGTAGGAGGTAGTGAGATAATTTATGAGGATATTATTAGTTGTTGTTCTTCATTCTCAAAGAGGACCAAAATGATTTTACTATGTCAGAGTCCAGTGATAGTGTGTTCAACTATGGCTGATCAGACCAATACAGGTCAGCCACAAATAAATAGTCCGTGTGAACTTTTGGGGTGGATACTTTATATTTGTGCAACTCATGTTTCTTTTGAGCTACTGCCATTCTGCTTTGCTTAAAGAACACAGTTCTTTCTTTAATGCAGGTATGCCATTGTGGGTGGTCCTTTGCCAGAGCCTCTGATGTCACACATCAATTCCAAAGTTCTTCAGAGAGACCTTGAGAGCATCGTTTTATCTCTTCTTCTGACCACCATGTGAGTGCTTGCTTTCTGTGAGTTCTCCATAAAAGATTTTAGGCAAGTATACATTTGGCTTTTGAACAACATAGCCAGCCCATCAGAGCTGCACTCTCTGCAGTAAAGTTTGAATGCTTGGGAATTTAGTTCAAGAAAGGATCTCAATGTCCAGTACCTTATCCTGAAAAGTGATTTTCAGAATATTCCTAAGACAATTCAAATGGAAACTATTCAGTTTCCTGGCATAGTGCTGGTAGACTGTCCAGGTTTCCCAGACATACAACAATGAAGTCAGCGCAACAACTCTGTGGACTTTCAGTTTGGTAGTCAGTCCAATACTTCTTGTCTGCCACACATTCCTTCAGAGCCTCCCAAACACTTAGCTAGCTCTGGCAATGCATATGTCAACCTATATCCCTTGTAAAGTATACTGCCAGAACTTATACACAGTATTCAAAACTTCTTCACTTCCTGTAACCCAGTGGTTCTCAACCTGTGGGTTGCAACCCTTTTCAGGGTCAAACAACCCTTTCACAGGGTTCACGTAAGACCGTTGGAAAACACATATTTCCAATGGTCTTAGGAACTGAGACATGGTTTCTCTATACATCTCCATGTGGGTCCACCCACATGCAGATACACCCACATGCAGATACGCCCACATGCGAGTATTAAAGGGTCACGGCATTAGGAAGGTTGAGAACCACTGCTGTAACCGATGGTTTCATGTATGGATGGTGTGGTTCTGGCAAGTGGAGCACCTATGTTTTCTTAGTGTTAACTGCTAGGCCAAAATTAGCATAAGCAGCAGAGAATTGGTTCATACTTCGTTGCATCTCACCTTCAGAGGTTGCATTCAGCACATAATCATCTGCAAACAAAATATCATGTACCAATTCTCCCTCCTGTTTAGTCTTGGTCTGTAGCCTTATCAAGTTAAATAATTTCCTATCTATGCAGTAGCTGACCTTGATGCTGTGTTCATCCTCACTGAAGGTCTCTGACAACATTGTCTATTACAGCAGACAAGTGATAAAGAATTTAATAGGGTGGAAGCAGTGTGAATAAAGAAAATAAGACATCAGTGAGAAATATTACGGAGGCTTAATGGATATGTTGGGTAAGAAAAAGCAAGGAGTCAAGAATAAACCAACGTTGTAAAACCAAGTAACTGAAAGGGTGGTGGTGCCCTCAACAGAAATGCGGAGATTTAAAGGAAGATGAGTTTGATATGACTACGGGACAATAAATTTGAAATATACAATAGGAAGTTGGAGAAATGTCACTGGGTCTCAGAAGAGAGATTAGAGCTAGATATAAACACTGGGAAACATCTATATCGAAATGACATTTAAACTCATGTGAACTGACGAGTTCATCTAGTGAGAAAATACACTGAAGAAAAGAGGGTCCATGATAGACCACCCTGATACATTCAGAGTTATAGGACATGATATGGAAGATGAACCAGTAAAGGAGACTGAGGAATCATTGCATCGGTAGGAGGAAAACCAAGGGGAGGGAGAGAGGGAGAGAGATGGAAGAATAAAGAGAGAGACAGAGAGAGGCACAGACACAGACACAGACATACACAAAGAGAAAGACACACACCGAGAAATAGAGATAGGAACAAAGAGAGAAAGAGAAAGAGAAAGATCACACAAAAAGCTCACAGAAGAGAGAAAGCATCCAGGAGGAGATGGTGGTAAATAGTATTAAATACTACAGAGAAGTCAAGAATGCTGAGGACTGAGAAAAATTCATCAGATTTGGCAACTAAGACATCAATGGTAACTTTGAATCTAGTAGTTTCAGTTGAGTGATGAGGTTAAAAGTGAGACTGCAAAGAATTGAGAAATGAGTCAGAAAAAGAATTAGAGAAAGTAAGTATAGATAACATTTGCTAGGAATTTGGCTGTGAAAAAGAAGAGATACAAAATGATAGTTCAAGGGGAGAGTAGAGTCTAGAGAAGTCTTTGCTCAAGAGGTAGGAAATGATGGCATGTTTATAGGAAGCAGGAAGGAAGCCATTAGAGAATTAAAAAATGAAATGAATGTGAGAAAAAAGTTATGACTTGGTGTTTTAAGCTAAGGTGACAGAATCATAAAAGAAGGTCATTAAAACAATAGGGACATAAATTCTTTCTTTCACTGTCTCTCGCTCTCACTCTCTCTCACGCACATACACACACACACACACACACACACAGAGTAATCATAAGACAAAGTACTTTATAACAATTCTACTGTAGGATTCCAAGTGAAATTGGTGAGAATATTGAAATTTGCAGTGGAAAAAAAAACTGAAGCAGGATTCATGAGATCTTACATTAATTAGCTGCATATAAATGTATGATTATATTTGGAAGAGCAATGCTTCTAGTCCAGTGTGCTCAGCCATCACTGTGGAAAGCAACCAAGAATTCATGTGTGTGTACACATACTAAAATCATCATCTGAGGGCTTCTGTGTACCTCAGATAATATTTCATGAATTATCTACAATATATTACTGGAGCCTAAAAGTTTGATTTTATCCAATTAAAAACAGTCCAAAACCAATAAATATTGTTTTGGGACATAAATATGTGTGTATGTGTACATATATAGTACCTACAAGTAGATAGATAAATGTTATCTTTATTCAGCTTCTCACTTTGTAGAAACAGTTATGAACATCAATGCAGACTCCTAAATCCTAGAAAATTCATGTTTTCACTAAGACATGTGAATTTATATTTACCAAAGGCTGTTTGGTTCTTGTATACATAAATAGGAGTGGTATCATCATAATCTGAAAGGTGTTTTCCAGGTGTCTAATCTGAAGACTTTGCCATCAGAAGAGATGGTCAGTATTGTCCAGGTATTGGAAGGTCATAGATTACAAGTCAGGCATGCAAGCTATCTCTTTTCAGCTCTGTCATTTTCTCATACAGTTAAAGCACATTAGAGGTAAAAAGGCTTAGAGGCCAGCTAATTCAACCTCCCAAGTAAATGGGTAATTTCTATACTATGATTGGATACTTGTTGGATTTTAATTGTGAGAAAGTCTTTTATCATAGCCAAATCTAACTGTTGGTCCAGTTCTGCTTTCTCAAGTCATATATAACAAATGTAATTCCATTCTTACATTCACTTCAGACATCTGATGACCATCTTCAGTTTGTCCTGAATATTCTCTTCTCCAGGCAACACATTCAAATTTTGTTCTTGTGCAACTCATATAACAAGATTTTGATTCTTCTCACCACAATATTCATTTTCCTCCGTACTCCAATTTTTAAGTTCCTTCTTAAAATTTTGTGCCCAGGGGCAGCTAGGTGGCACAGAGAATAGAGCACTGGCCCTGGAGTCAGGAGGACCTGAGTCAAAATGTGGCTTCAGACACTTAACACTTACTAGCCATGTGACCTTGGGCAAGTCACTTACCCCCAATTGCCCTGCCTTCCCCCCTCCATAAAGAAAAAAAAAATTGTGCCCAGAATTAAACACAACCTGCCAGATATAGTCTCCCTAGAGCAGAAAATAATAATGATGATGACAAAACAACCACAAATATAACAATAATTGTTGTTGAGTTGTTTCAGTTGTCTCTAACTATTCATGACCCCATTTGGGGTTTTCTTGGCAGTGATATTGGAGTGGTTTGCCATTTCCTTCTCCAGTACATTTTATAGATGAAGAAATTGAGGAAAATAGGGTTAAGTGACTTTCCCAGGATCATATAACTAATGTCTGAGGCTAGATTTGAACTCAGGTCTTCCTTACTCCAGGCCCACCAGTCTATCCATTGCACCACCTAGCTGCCCTTATAACAATAATAGTTATACGAATGATACAGTCATCCTTTCCCCATTGTGCACTCAATATTCATGGTATAAGAAATTAAATGGAAATTTGGGGAAACTGTGGATGACACAGAAAGGCCAGCAAACAACACAGAACCTAAGAACAAAATTTAACCCAGTTCTTACACTACAGTACCATAAACACCCCATAAAAAGAAAACAATTCAGACTTCTCTGATATGAAGAGACAGCCAAAAAATTTTACATAGATTTTCCAGATCATAGGAATACTGTACCCCAACCCCCACAATGTGAAAGGGATAACTGTTGTGTCCAAGGCACTTTCTGTAATGTCAATTTATTTAACTATTAACCAGAAGGGAATGCGAAATATTCACTATACTACTGTTTAAAAGGGAGAAGGGAAAGGAAAGGCTTCATATTCACTGACATGTTAACATTCAGGAAAGCAGGTAATATGGACACTATTTCTATTAATATATATAACAAAAATTAATATATTTTAATATAAATGTCATGTCCTTTTGACTATCAAATTCAGTTCAGCTCAATAAACCTTCATGAAGCATTTGTTGCACAAGGCTTGGAGCTGGGGATATAGAAATGAAAAACAGCATCTATTAAAGTTGAATCATTCAACTCAAAAACAGCTGTCATTCCCCAGCATTCATCCCTCTGCCCTAGCTAAGTCTTCTATGGTTTGAACATCCCCAATTTCTTCTAGCAATCCACTTGACATATATGCAAAGCCTTTCACCAATCTGATTGCCCTTCTCTGGATGTTTTGTTTATAACATTCTTCCAAAAATTATCAGAAAGTGCTCAGAATTGAAATCAGTATTTCAAATGTGTTCTAACTAGGGCATAGTAGAATGGACTAATACTTCATCACTACCCCAAAGCAATGTGTCCCTTATTATAATCCAAGACCACATGAACCTTATGTAAAAACAGGAGAGAAACTCAAGAATGGAGCTTTGGAGAACCTATTATATTTGAGTAGTAGGATAAAGAAAAGGAACCAGAGAAGTCAGTCTATAAGCAATAGTCAGAATTAAGAGGAATATCAGGAGAGAGCAATGCCATGGAATCCAAGAAAAAAGAGAGTGTCTCCAGAAGGAGGATACTCATTGAGACTGTAATCTGTTAAAATGTCAGAGGTTTTTTTTTTTTCACTTATATTATGCCATATTTCTGAAGTCTTAAATTTGTTCAGTTGTTTTCTTTAACCTGGACTTTAACCTTTAACTTAACATTAAACCTTATTTAAGATCAACTTGGGAGATTTGATCCATCATTTCTGCCTGCCAACATCTTTTTGGCTCCTGACTCTGCTTTTCAGTGTGCTAACAGTATTTTCCAGCTTTGTGTGCTTAATAAATCTGCTAAGTATGATATCTATATCCTCATCCAGGTCATTGGATGAAAATTTTGAAGAGTCAAATGACAAGAACAGAGTCCTGCAGCCTGTCATTAGCTATTCCCTTCCATGGTAGCATTCATGCATTGCTTGTCTCTATATCCAGCTGTTTCAATACCTCTTGCCTTGCTGACTTTCCTTCTGCTGTTTGTAATTTATGAATTATCACCCATAGATAAACCCTACTATCTGATTTCTCTTTTCCTGCTCTTAGGTTTGGTAGGTAGCATTGGAAAAAAAATAAGAATATCAAGTTGATTTCACCCATTCTAAATTCACGGCTATAGATACGAGTCATAGGGTTTAGGGGTAGAAGAAATATTAGAGGATTACAACATTAGCTGAATTCCTGCTGTTGCTTTACATTCATACTATACCATTCAGATTGACTTTTGACCTTTTCTCTTCCCTTTTCGTTCACACAAATTATACGTCTTACCTTCACATACATATAGAATAGGACTTAACCCCCAAATTCTTTGAGAAGATTCAAGTCATCCAATGTGAGGTCCCTTAAATCCCCTCCCTCCCCTAGGCCTTAGAAATTCTCAACATCCTCTCATCACTCTTCTGGAAACTAAAGAAAATATATTCTCATACATCATTAAGATAAGTCCTCTATCTACACCCCAGCCTCATTCCAGCCAGACTTCTCCTAGATGTTGGTACAATAGTCATTGCCTCTTTCTAATACATCATTGACCTTTTCCTCTCTACTGGCTCCTTTACAACTGTCTACAAACATGTTGAGATCCTCTCTCTAGTTCTACAAAGAAAAATAAAAGTCTTGCCTTGATCTTTCTTGTATATCCTATATTTCTAACAAAACTGTTGTGAGAGCAAGGGAAATAACATTTGGAAAAGGTCGTTAGTCCCTTAGACTGATTATGCAAGTATGATTAATGAACTGACCAGTTTAGTTTTCCATGTTTTCAAATAACCCCAATGCCCATAAGATGAATAGCAACCCAGGGAGCCTAAGAATGATGAAAAATGAAGTATAACAATCTGCCTCAAGTTCACGTATTAATGAAGCTAAGAAACTAAAACAGGCTATCTTGGTTCCCATTTCTCTCCTCTAACCTCTAGATAAAGCAGCCAAAGACAATGGAAAGAGACCACCTAGATATGGTGTTAATGGATTTTTTATTTTATTTCCACTTCAGTATCTTGGGGAACAGACAGTAAACATCTGACCAACAACAACAACAAAAAATGAAATAAAACCAAAAGCAATTAATTACTATAAACAGTCCAGTCCAGGTTCCAAGAATTATAAATTGTAAATAAACGAAATAACAAGGATTGTGTAGAGCTGGCAAACAGGGAAATATTTAAATTCCATTGTTTCTAAATTTCCTTTATATACAAACTCCAAGTGGAACCTGAAGCTTAAAAAACAGAAACTACTTTAAAGTATTTTATGGTTGGATGTTTGTCAAAGGATGTAGCAAAGTCTTACTTAATAGACTAAGGATGGCACCTGAGGTTAGGCCTTCAAAAAACAAACTATTGGCAGCTAGGAAAAGAAGATAAAGTGAAATGTTGAATTTAAGACTTTGCATTAAAATGATTTAAATGAGGACATTATGTCTCAGAATGGAAAAGATGAAAATGATACTTCTACATTTGAAGCATTTTGTTTTTGAAATCTGAATTTTGCCTTCTTTTAATTTAAAAGTAAATAACAACTGAGAAGCCCCCTCCATGCATATAACCTTCTTTTTTCTCTAAATTTTTACTCTTAAAGAAAACTTGCTTCCTATTGCTGTGGGGGAGGAGTAGAAATTTATGAATCCTTTTGGGAATTGTGTCACTGTTCCAGGAGTCTCTTTATCGCTCTCTTCTACTTCAGAACAGATAAGCACACAATCCCAATATGACTCAAGATGAATGAACAAGTCAAAAGGAAGGTATCCCTCTCCTGTGAAGTCAAAATAAGTGCTATTCTCCTCCCTCAAATTGCAAGCAAATTTGTTTACTTAATATTGAAGTGGAATTGGCATAACAAAGTAAATCATACAAATAAGGAATAATTTAGATAATTCAAACCCAAAGGCTTTCATCAACCTGGCTATTTCAGATAATGTGTGTATGCATATATACAAGTCATCACTAGCTCACTGGAAGTTTTATGATTTCTTCCAAGTGACCATGTTAATTCTTGTTTCAGTGGTGAAATGGCCCCACCTCATAGCTTGGGTCAATCTGTACATTTCATCTGAGCTTCCTGAGGGAATGAGAGTATGACAAATTTAGAAAATCTCTGTCTCATTTAAAATTCAGATTCCATAATAAATTATCTCAAGTATATCAAATGTGACAAAATCAAAATTTTTTTAACTGAATGGAAGAAAACCAATCCCTTTGGGTCATTCTGTCACTTATAAATTGATGATGTGAAGAAATTCAGAAAGCTCCTTAAATTCTACCTGAGACTTGAACTTAAATCTCTAAGATCAGCATTCATTCCTAAAGTCTATATAGTTGTCAGAATTATGTTGTCAGAATTATGAGAAATATCATAGGACCAGAAAAACCCACAGACCCATCAGAGCGAGAGCCCACTGCCCAGAGGGAAGTGTTTGTTGCAGGAGGAGATGATCATTCTTTATCCTTTTCTCTCCCCTATCATGATCTCCTCCCCATACTTATAGAGATTTATGGAGAAGTGACTGGGGTGAAAATAGAGGAGTAAAAGACGGGGTGAAGAGAGGGAAGAAATCAATACAGAGGCCAACCACTGACCTAGTCCTGAAAGAAGAAACAACTAGCACCTAAATGGGAAGAGGAAGGTTAAAGAAACCAATGAAAAAACTAATACATGAATTAAAAGTAAATAATGCTGATAGGAATAAGAGTAATGGAGAAGATAATGAAAGAGTTATTACTGAAAGATGAAATGCCTCATATTCACAGGGAGTCAGTGTGGCAGAAGAGGAATGGGGCAAAAAGAAGAATGGTTTCAGCGCAAAACCTTGAGTCTTCATCTGTACGTGAGGGTTTTCTTGCTTATGACTTGTGAGTCAAGGATACTATGTGTGCCTGTGAGTTTCTTGAGAACAAAGACTGTCTTCTGGCATTTCTTTGTAATCCCAATACTTAGTACAGAGCCTGGCACATAGAGGGATCCATGACACAAAAAATTAGCCCCTGGGTATGATTTGTCTTTTTGTTGTTGTTGTTGTTTTTATTTTTTGTATAGAGAGAATCTCTATGTAGATAAAGATGCTTCCCCATGGCGGGGAGGGGGGGAATTCTTCGGATGGCTTTGAAAATTTTGAAATAGATTATTTTAAATACATCAGGGGCAAATTTAGATGATTTTATAAAATGCATATAACTATAGAGTTAAAGTTGCAAGGAGCATAATGGATCATTTAGTCATAATATTCTTAATTTAGAGTCCACGATTGTTCCAGTTGTCTATGTGTAGATTTCAAGAGACCAGGAATTTAAATGGGAAGCAAAAATTATACCTTTATTTTCACTAACCCCTAAATTAAATTTAGTATCTCTTTCATTAATTAAAAAAAAAAATCATTTGGAGAAGGGAACCATAAGTTTCAACAGACTGCCAAAGGAGTTTATGACAATTGAAAAAAGGTTAACTAGTCCAGATCTAGTCTACCTTTCTCATGTTATGGATAAGGACACTAGGCATGGAGTGGTAAAATGAGTTGCCCATGTAATATTGTGAAATAATCAAGAAATAGTATAGAGAAAGAAGAGGAGAATATCCAGGAAAAATCCCTGGAGCATACTCAAAGTTAGGGGACATGATACGGACGATTACTCAAAAAATGACATAGTAACAAAAATAATGTTTGAAGAATAACTGTGAACAACTAAACTATTTTGAGTATTGTAACTATTTAAATTAACTGCAAAGGATCTATGAATGAAGATGCTAGCCACCTCCAGAAAAATAATTGATAAATAGAAGTATGCATAGTATGTGTATATACAAACACATATATGCATGCACATATCCATACCTGTGTATATATGTATGTATATACAAATACATATTTTTGTAAAATGGTGGCCTTCTCTAGTGTGGGGTGGGGAGGCAGTGTGACAGTTCAGAACTTTAAATGTAATAAAAATAAATTAATTAATTTTTTAAAAAAAGGAATTGTCAGGGGCATCTAGGTGGCACAGTGAATAGAGCACTGGCCCTAAAGTCAGGTGGACCAGAGTTCAAATCCGGCCTCAGATACTTGATACTTAACTGTGTGACCTTGGGCAAATCACTTAACCCCAAATGCCTTGCCTTCCCCCCTCCAAAAAAAAGGAATTGTCAGACAGATAAAAGGAGAACCAGTAGGGAGTAGAGTGACAAAAACTCAGAAAGTAGAAAATATGCAAGAGGAGTGGATGACAAACAATAAAATAAATCAAAACAACCAAAAAGGATGAAAACCAAAGAAAACCACAAGACCATTAGATTTGACACTTAAGAGATAACTGGTAACATCAGAGTGAGAAATATCAGTTGAATAATGAGGTAAGAAGACTGCAAAGGGATGAGGAATGAGAGGAGAGGAAATGGAATAAATAAGTATAGACCATTTTTTCACTTGCTCTTTTGATTATCAAATTCAGTTCAGTTCAATAAACCTTTATTAAGTATCTACCACGTGGGGATATAGAAATGCAAAACAAAGCAGTCACTGACTCAAGGAACTGAAGCTATTAAAGGCAAATCATGCAACCTGAAGTCAGCTGACATTCCTTACCACCCAACCCTCTGTCCTGCCTAAGTCTTTTCTTCTCCAGGTTAAACATCTCCATTTTTTTTTCCCAAAAATGAGATAGAAGGAAACAATATACTATAGGACAATAGTATCAGGGGATCATAGGGTCTAATGAAGGGGTTTTTGTTTGTTTTAGGATGGGGAATGACTGGGTCATTTCCTTAGGCAATAGGAAGGAACTAGTTAAAAGGAAGATTGTTGTTGTTGTTTGTCCTTCATTTTTTGAAGAGGAGCAATGATATCATGGGTGATGACTTATGGGTGAATTGGATTTATGTGAGGCAGAGTTGCAAGTCATCAGCCTTACTCTCTCTTCCTGAGTCACTGAAATCCAGAAACAGGACAAAAATCAAGACAACTGGTTGATGGCCCAGGATGGAGCAGATGACCTTGCTACCTTTGATGCCTGAACAAGTTCTAAGCACTCCACAGAAAGATACTAAAGATTTGGAAGGGTGGTGATTGAGAGGACAATTTGGTGGAGAAGACAGAAAGGGATGACATTAAGGTCACATATACGGGAGTTGCCCTTGGCAAGATGAAGGGTCACCTCATCATTGGAAAATGTAGCAAAAGAGAAAAAATTAGGGAGATTTTTTTCCAGAAGAGTTGATCTGAAAATAAATAAAGAAGAGGGAGCTGACATCAATGACCTCCATAAAGAGGCTAGGCATTCAGCTGAAAGGCTATGGCGGGGAAGGTGAGGGGGGTGCTGAGGTGTGGGTGGCTTGGGAAGAGAAGGAAAGGTTAGAGCAGCTTCCATGGAGAATGGGAGAAGGAATCAACTAATGGAAAATTTTTTAAGACTGTTTATAGGATTGTAGATTAAAAGTTGGAAGGAACTTTAGAGGTCACCAAGTCAAACCCCTCCTTTTTATAAAAGAGGAAGCTGAATGTGAGGGATACAAAATGACTTACCCAAGGTCATACAGGTAGTAAATATTAAAGCCAGGACTAAAATTCAACTCCTATGACTCAAAATCAAATGTGTTTTCTACCATAACATGTCGCTTTTCATGAAGTGGTTAACAAAATTAATTTGTAATTTCTACTGTTTCTCCAAGTCGGTTTCCAAGATGTGTTCCCTTGTTGTTCCTCTTGGTCCCTAAGTTTTATGGACAGATTTGATTTATACTGTTTATGTGCAATAACCCGAACTTTGATACAACATTTTATATGACAAAACTTCTTAACATTCTAGGCTTTTTACACACTGATTTAGAAAGATTTATTTTATAATCATTGCAATTCTCAGCTTCTTGGCTATAGTAGATGCTGAAGCATCAAAGCCAAGAAAGAAAATAAATGATTGTTTCTTTTCAGAGCTTATCTTCAGTTTCTCAAGCTAAAAAACAAATGCTTCTTTATAAATGCACATAGAAATACGGCAAAAGCACAAAGGAGATTTTCACCCTAGGTATAAATTAGTGATGATGGGGTGCTTAGCTCTTCAATTTCAAGTATTTATATTCAGGTTAATGTGGTTGGATCTATACATGTGCGTGTGCGCATGCGCGCACACACACACACACACACACACACACACACACACACCCTTTAGTCTATTTAACTGAATATTTACAGAATTGAGGAACACTGACCTCTGCACAGCTGACAGATTACTAGGATTCTGTAAATATTTTGCAAAAAAGAAGTTTTCCAAAATCTTCTTAAAATAGCCAGCTTTTAGTTATTTATCCCTATCAACTCCTTTTTGCATTGCCCAAAGCATCTGTCTAAGCAAACTCCCAGCCTTGTGTCTACTCCTCCACACATTCTCAAGAGTTGTTCTCTCACCTCCCACATTACTGAGAAAGAGATCACTAATGAAAGCTTGCTTAGCTCTCCCTCAAACACACTCACATCTCTACCATGCAAATGCTAAAATAGCAATAGCAAGCTCATCTCTGGACTTGATTACTGTCACTGAATTTCAATGCAATCCCATTTCTATTCAACTACTTAGTGCCAAATTTCTCAAAAAAGCCAACTTAAGTTATCTCCTCTTATTCTTTACCTTGTACTTGCTACTCAGGTTCTTGAAACCTGATTTCTATCCCCACTACTCTGCCGAAATTGTTCTGCCAGAGCCACGTTGGATACAAGTGATCACTTAAGCCCTTGTCTTTTTGTTCAACCTTCATCTCCCTTGGGATCCTTCAGCATTGGTACTGTTGATGAGCACCTTATTCCTTCCTACCTTGTACTCCTTGAGGCTCCATGACACTATATTCTCCTGATTTATTTTTCCCTTCAACTCAACCTCCTGCACATCTTCAGATTTATCTCTGTCTCTCTCTGTCTCTGTCTCTGTCTCTGGATCCAGTTATCTCTAAATGTATGATCCTATGATCTTTCTCCTCCCACCTATTGAAGTAGACATTGCCCCATTTCTCTATGTGATTGTGAAGCATTAAATTATCAACAAAAAATGTCAAGAATATGTTTTCCTTCATTCCAGAGACAACCATGAATCAGTCAAACAGCATTTATTGAGCACCTACTCCTAATAATATTAGCACCTACTCTGATAAGTGTTGGGGATATAAGAAAGGCAAGACATAGCCCCCAGCCTTTAGGAACTCATAATCTAATGGGGGAGACAATATGCAGATAGCTATGTACAAACAAGCAATATGTAGGATTAATTAGAGATAATCAACAGAGGAAAAGCATTAAGGGGAATCTGGAAAAGCTTCCTGTAGAAAGCAGGATTTTACCTGAGACTTGAAGAAAGCCAGAGAAGCCATAAGATGAAGATGAGGAGGAGAATCAGAAGACAACCTGCGAAATTACTCAGAGTTGGGAGTAACTACCTGTAAGCAACAGGATCACAGAGTACTTGGTGGGAATGCTATGAATAAGAAAATATGAAAGGGAGACAGGGTATGAAGGGTTTTGAATGATACACCAATGATTTTATATTTAATCATCAAGGTTACATGGAGTTTATTAAGTAGTGGAGTGATATGGTCAGATGTCTTCTTTTAGGAAACTCATTTTGCTAGATAAGTGAAGGAGAGACTTGTGACAATGAGACAAACAAAATATCTATTTCAATAGTCCAGTATAAGTTGTCACTTATAGTGATGTCCAGTATAGGGCATCACTATGATGGTGGCAGTGTTAGAGGACAGAAGCAGGCAGATACAAAAGATACTGAAAAGGTAAAATTGACAAGCCTTAGTAAGAAAATGGATGTGGGGGTTCTGCAGAAAGTGAGAAGTGAAGGATAACACCTACCTTACAAGCTTGGGTGACTGAGAGGATAGCGATATCCTCAATATCAACAAGGAAGGTAGGAAGAGGGGAAGTTTTGGGGGGAAGGAAACTAATTTAGTTTGGATATGTTGAATTTAAGATGTCTATGGGACATCCAGTTTGAGGTGTCTAATAGGAAATTGAAGATATAAGACTATTCAGCAAAGAAGCTAGTGCTGTATTCATAGATCTAAAAATCATCAGAATAGGGATGATATTTGAATCCAAGGGAGTTAATGAGATTTCCAAATGAAATGACATAGACAGAGAAGAAAAAAAAGAATTCAAAACAAATCACCTATAGGTTATCAGCTGTTAGAGAGCATGGTATGGAAGAAAATCAAACAAAGGGGACGGAAAATGAGCTGTCAGATAGGTTGAAGGAAAACCAGGGGAGAACAGTGTCTGGAAAATCTAGAGAGAGAGATTATCAAGGGGAAGAGGATGATAAATATTGTCAAAGCCTGCAGAGAGGTCAGGAAGAATGAGAACTGAGGAAAGGATGTTAGATTTGGCAATTAAGAGATAGCTAGTAACTTTAGAGGGAGAAATTCAGTTGAATGATGAGGTTGGAAGCCAAACTGTAGGGAGCTAAGAGATGGGAAAGGAAGTGGAGGCACCTACTGTAGATGTCAGTAAGACAGAGATGAAGCAGATAACAAGGTAGCCTATGTCTTCCCTCACCAGAGAGAGCAAAATTACATGCAAAAACTAGTGTTTAACATTGGGCAGTGATAGGATGCAAATAAATGAGAAGCTGAAGTTGAATTTCTACTTGACATCTTCTAGAAGAGAACAGCTGAGGGTAGTTTGCAAAGGGAGTTTGTCAGGGATATGCTAATTATGGATTAAAAGCATCTAGCTAATCAAATTAGCCTCATATTTGGAAAGAATGTGGAGAAAGCCTTGTGAAAAGGCAGGAAAGCACTAAAACAGAGTTTCTACTCAGAATCCTCCAGTGATTGAATCACCACCACAATCCAAATAATCCAAATGAATGGCATGAGTGCACAGAAGAGAACTAGATGAAATCTAATCTTAGAGCAGAAACTGTTTTGGTTTGGGGTGTCTAGAATAATCACGTGGATCCATGAGTACTATCAGGTCTGTCATTCAGGGAGTGTCAGAGGAAGAAGGGACAAAGAATGGAGGTTTGTGGTTCCTTCCTAAGTGATACTGAGGCACCCGCTGACCAATGCGATACCAGCAACTGGGAGGAATGTTATCTTCCTAGAGCATGTACCAAAGGATGCAATAGACAGTCTCTCAGGAGTGGTCAGATCTGGTGATTCACCTGGGCATAAATGGTGCTACAAGAAGGAAGGAAGAAAGGACTGCTAAAGGCTGTGAAGCCTTGGGGAAGAGAACTGGTGCTGTTTTCATGCTGATGTTTATGGAAAGCAAGGGCTTCAGAAGGGATAGGCATATGTGAGAAGTAAACACTTGATTAGGAAAATTGTGCCTGAGTAAGGGTTTGGAACTTCTTGACTACAGCTTAAAATATAGGAGTGATGTTGCCCTGAATCGGGATGGATTGTAGATAAGAATCTGTTGTGGGTAGGAAACAGAAAAGAAAGGAAAAATGAGGAAACATTTATATCTATAGCTATATAATGGTATAGATCTATACTATATAATATATATAACACATATGATACTATATATATTACATACACATATCTATATAATACAGGACAATTTATGTCAATATCAATATCTAGACAATAGTTAAAAAGTAGAACAAAAGAATAGGAATAAAGACACCTTGAATTTCATATAAAAAAAAATTGACTAAGTGGCCAGTTTTAAAACTCACAATTTCAGATACGTATACACAACTGCACAAAGTATGGATGAGAAGAAAAGTGAAGTAGTAATGCTACCTCAAGAAGATAAATATGACTTCGCAGTTATTTCTGTGATTTGTTAAATGAGTCATTATAAGTTTTTGATAAGCTTATGACATATTATAACTCAATAAACTAATTAAAGAGAATGGTGGTGACAAATACAATTGTATATTAAAAAGAGAGACTTTTGTAAGGAAATCTAGGAACTGGGAGAGGGCAAAGGGAAGAATTATGGATAATAATTAAATAAAGATCAATGCATGGAAAAATATTTTTTTCATCAGAGTAGATTAAAGACCTCCTGCACTGAAAAAAGAAAAAGATAAGGAATTCAGGAAACAACTAACCTGTCTAGCACAGAGATGTCATACAGTAGTAAAAAGTACACTTCAATTATCCAGCAATATGGTGCAATTTTTTTTCTGCTCCCAAACAGAGCAGCCATTAATTTCTTGAAATACTTTAATGATATCTTTCAAATAGAGGAGGAATCAACTATGAGGAAGTTCTATCTTCAATTTTATTCATATCAATAAGGACAAGTTATTTGCTGAAATGGAATTAGGGGACTCAGAGAAAAGTGGCATTTCATCTTAGAATTTATTATAGAAGAAAGGAAAGCTGGATATATATTCTGACATATATCCTAAATTTTAAGAGGACAGATTTTAAAGGAATCTGAGAAAGGATATCAAGGAAACTATGGTCAAAAATTCTATAGCTGAAGTCAGTCCAGGAGGGATAAAATGCTCTCAGGAATGAAATTCTAAGTCAAAATTTTAAGGAGGAAAAGGGAGAATTATTTTTAAAAAGCAACATGGATTTATATATAACTCACTAATGAACTCAGAATTTTAAAAGACATAAAGAAGATGGAAGTAAGATCAGAGAAGAGAGAAGAAATAAATACATTTGGACAATAGCATCTAATGTGGCACTGATCAAGACGTGTCAGTGGATTGTTGACAGTTCACACTTGGAATTTAGCTCTAAATACAGTCTTTGAACTTTTTAGTAATGGCCCATTTCAAAGTTAAGAATTCCAATTTATGTAAAGGATAACAAGTTTCACTATCATTGTCATCTTCTTTAATAGAAGACCAATCCCCAAACTTCCAAGTTAGCATCAATATGCTGGACAAAAGGTTTGCAGAGGCCAGTGTTTATATAAGTGAGGCAGTTGGCAAGTCTCTAAAAACATATTTTAAGTCATTTTAAGGATGTTGTTCATTTTTCACATAACAATAGTTTGTCTCCAGTATCCCTCTCTCTCCCAGAGAGTCATCTCATATTAAAAATAATATTTTAAAGTCCAACAAAGAAAAAGGGGAAAATCTGTATAATTGATCAGTATAATGAAAGAATCTGAAAATATGCACAATATACCAAACTCATGAACTCACCTCTGCAGAGGGGTGGAGTAGAGATGTCTTCTCATATTTTTTTTAATTTTGAGCCGTACTTGTTCTTTGTAATTTTGTTACATTCATTTTGATTATATATGAGTGTTTGTTCTTTCTGCTTATATTGTTATAATCATGTTATGTATTGTTTTCTTGATTTTGACTATTTCACTCTACATCAATTCAAACAGATCTTTCCATACTTCTCTATGTTGATCATATTCTTCATTTCTTACAATAGAGTAATATTTCATTGCATTTGTGTACCACACTTTGTTGAGCCATTCTCCAGTCTATCGGCACCTACTTTGACTCCAAGTCTTTGTTATCCTAAAAGGTGCTGTAACTATTTAGGTGGATAGGGAGAGTTTCTTCTTGTCAGTGGTCTATTGCCAAGGGGAAAAAAATCATTAGAAGTTGCAGTATAAAGCCAAAATAACACTGGACTAGCATAAGGGGAAAAAGGTTAAAATTCTGGTTACACTATTTACTACCTCTTTCATTCTGAGCAAGTCAATGACCTTTGCTAGACTTCAATTCACTAATCTATAAAAGAAAGAAGCAGGACTTACTAATAAATCGAAGAACTTAGAACTGGAAGATAACTTGAATATATTATCTTGCCCAATAATGTAAGTTTCTTTTGATGTAGTGGCTAATTTCATGGATTTTTTTTTCTTTTTTTCTGCTTTTGAAAAGATTGTGTAATCCTTATAGTAAGAGAGGGGAAAAAAGAAGACATGGGGAGAAATTTGGGTAATGTAAAAACAAATATATCAATAAAATATATTTTAAAAAGAAAAAATGCAAAATAAAAAACAGCATATTGTCCAACCTGATTACTTTACTGAGGGAGAAACAGACTACCAGAGAGTGAAAAGTGATTTATGCAAAGTCACACAGCTAATAAGTGGTAAAGATATGAAATACACCCAAGGTGTCTTGGCTCTAAGTGAAATAAATATCGGCTCTGCTGGCCCAAACAGGTATCCCAGGTAGCTTCTACATCCAAATCATTTAGCTCTAAAACATTTCTGTTGTCTGTTTTCAAAAAATGTCTGAAGCACATTTTGGCCCCCACAAATTCATATATCTCCTTCACTATGGTCTGTCCAGAATATATACATTCAACTGGACTTTGTAGAAATCAGAATGATTCTATCTAGCTGCCTAGCTCAGTTACTACCAGTGCTAGGTCGAGGAGGTTGAGCTGTTCACAAGAAGTGAGGATGGATGGAAGGATCTGTGCTCTATTTTACCCCAACACTGGAGACACAATTTAAAAGTCATGCTTGATCACCAAGGTACAGGAGGAACACCTTTGTACATTAAATACAATACACAAGAAGCAATTTGCTTCTCTGAGAACCAGAGAGCCTGAGAGATGGAGTCAACTGTGCCTCACAAAACTGCAAAGAACATATGGTTTGATGCTTTCCCCACTAAGCAAGTAATCTAGTAACCTTAGTTACAGTTCTGGCCCCACTCTTAACTTGTTTCATAGACTTGGTGGCATTATTTCACATCTCGTATTGCCATTTACTCATCTATAAAAAGCAAGCAGAAAGGTCAGTCTCAGTTGGAAATCTTTCCGACCATTGTTTCCTGGCATATAACTTGAATTTTTAGTAATTGGGAAATGACAGAATGCACTCATGGAGGACTATACTAAAGGGCAGATTCAAAGAAAGCCTTTCTATCCTTCCTGAGATTCTAATCCCATGAAATGTTTTTAATAATAATTTTTTTTTTAATTCTCAAAATAAACCTACAAGTAGGTCATACTTTCTCAAAGAGCATTTTCCTGGTCCCATTATATGTTGTAGTTACTTAACCTTGTTCACAAGGTAAAATTCCTGCTTCAGGCTTTGGTTCCTCACCTCAATCTCCTTTGTCATGGCACCCCATGTTGAATGGCTAGGCTTGGTGAACAACAAGAGTTTGGGACCATGACCACCAAAGGGGAAACCGAAGAGGCTTGAGTATTTGAGAAAATGACTAGCTAGGGCCCAGGGGGTGGGGAACCTGTGGCCTCAAGGCCACACGCAGCCATCTAGGTCCCCAGGTGTGGCCCTTTGTCAGAATCCAAACTTCACGGAACAAATCCCCTTAACAAAAGGATTTGTTCTGTAAAACTTGGCCTCAATCAAAAGGCCGTACCCAAGGACCCAGAAGGCCACATGTGGTGTTGAGACTACAGGTTCACTACCCATGGCTAAGCCTTTCATTCAGGACTTCATCATGGCCAACACTGACTTCTCAGTTAATGATATTCATATACAAGAGTGTGATAGGAGAAAAACAATAATAACATTTTAAGAAGTGGAAGATGATGAATGATCTGGGATTTAGCAGCCATCCAGACCAGCAATCTCCAAACTTTTCTGAATATGGAAACAATAACAATCAGTAATAAATATTTGAGCATATAGTCCCAATATATGGATAATTATTTATTAAATCTTATATAGATGTTTTGTCATTGTGTTGTTTCAATCACGTCTGACTTCCCGATCCCATTTTGGTGTTTTCTTGGCAAAGATCCTGAATTGGTTTGCCATTTCCTTCTCCAGCTCATGTTGCAGATGAGGAACTGAGGCAAACAGCATTAAGTGTCTTGCCCAGGGCCACACAGCTAGTAAGTGTGTGAGACTGGGTTTGAACTCATGAATATGAGTCTTGCTGGTTCTAAGCCCAATGCTCTATTTGCTGTACCACCTAGCTTCACTATTTATTTGTACCACTGTAACTAGTAACATTATAAAATGCATTATAAGACTTAGAAAAAATAGAAATTAAGAAAAGTTGACATAGACTAAATAATATTTTATTTTGATAAAACACAAATTAGAGTTTATAAGTAAGGAACTGGAGTGATCAGACCTGTACTTTAGGAAAATCACCAACAGCTGAGTGAAAGGTGGCCTGGAGAGTTAAGAGACTCCAGGTTGAGAAATAAATTAGTAGGTTATTGAAATAATCTAGGTGAAAGGTGACAAGGGCCTGACCTAGGGTGATGGCTGTGTGGCAGAATTTGAATTCCGGTCTTTCCCACTCCAAGTCAGCTCTCTAGGCACTTTTGCCACAGAAGATCTTTCAAGTTCTTTCCATCTCTGAAATCCTGGGAGGCCACAACTGGAGAAGGGAAAAGAAGTAAGTATTTATTAAGTACCTACTATGTGCCAGACATTTTGCAAAACCATTACATCATTTGATCCTCATAACAATCCTGTGAGGTGGGTGCTATTATTAATCTACATTTTAAAGTTGAGGGAATTGAGGCAGACACAGGTTAAGTGACTTGTCCAGGGTCACACAACTAGTAAATGCCTGAAAGCTGGCAAGGATTTGAACTCAAGTCTTCCTGAGCCCAAGCCTAATACTCCAATCATTGTGCCACCTAACTGACATTACATTAGCATTCTCATTTTGTATGCAGATGGAGATATTAATGGCCTGAGACTTCAGATGAGATTGAAGTACAACCAGATGATAATGATGTCCTGAGAATAAGAGGAAAGGGAAGATGGGGAGGAATATGTGAAGCAGAAAACAGTAATGAGAATGTGGCAGGCAAAAATAATGATAACTCATGCCTACAAACCCTTTTTGAGATATAAAAAAGGGGGGAGGGAAAGCTCTTTACTTATGTTATGCCTAAAGAAGAAGCTGTGCCCACACTATACCTTCATCAGCTTGTAGTGAGTTGGGATTTCCGTAGGATTGTAGATTTAAAGCTGAAGGTTAAACCAGAGGATGCTGACTAGAACTTCCTCATTTTTAAGGATGAGGAACTGAGGCCAAGAGAGGATAGGTGACTCATCCAAGGTCACACAGACTATAGAGACACAATTTGAGCACAACCTTTTCATTCCATATCCTTCATTCTTGCCACTATAACATTCTGATTTCTTATAGAAGGTATGAGTATGGAGGGGGTGGAGTTGGGTGTCTACCTTCCACTCAGCTGTCAGTGATTTTCTTTTTGGAGGGGGGTGGGGTTAATTAATTGAGCAGCCTGAACTTCTGTAGGATAAACCCAGGAGTGAACAGGAGTCAACAGAACTGAACTGGCTCATGGGAGCCAATAATGAAATTTTCAGTGTATGTACTTACACCTCAAAAATTAGCAAATGCTATGAATCAGGACACAACTTATTGTTTTGTTGATTATCCAGAGTTAGGAAATAATGGAGAAAATGTTAATAATTTGGGTTAAACTTAAAATGTATTTAACATACATTTTTGTTTGTTTTTGGAGAGTCTGTTGTTAAACATTTACCAGGACATCCATGGATAAAACTCTTCCTGCTGACCTGAAAAAGGAGCTAACAAACTTCCTTTGACCTTTTTTTTTTTTCCTTCTTCTCTTGCAAAGAGATCATAACAGTGGGACTGGTATATGTGGTGGTATATGTGGTATATATATGTGGTATATAGAGGGAAGTGTTTCCCACCCACACCCCATAAAGGAGCTTTTAATGGCATCATTTGAACAGAAGTTCAAATAAGAAGCATAAAGAAGAAGCTATATTTGCCAAAAAGAAATTTCCAAGAGAATAGAATTCCAGACCCATGCTTGGTGAGATAGTGACATAAGCTCTCAACTATCTGACAGGTGTGGAAAGAGGAACCACATAGCCAAGAAGTGGCAATTCCTGAAGGTTGCCTTTCTAGCAGATCCAAGTTCAGGAGTGCCAGCCCTGAAGCCAAAGAAAGGTAATTTTTTAGACAGCACTTACTTTATAGGCTTCCTTGATGGTTCCTGAATAGCATACCTCTTGGTAAGATACAGTGATTGTATGCATAGTCCCAGTGCTGGGAGAAATAGCAGCAGAGGATTATAGTCGGAATATGGAAGAGCAAGACTAGGGTATAGAAATCCTGACCTGATAGAAAATTAGGAAGGGGGATGGGAAAGGATATAAGAGAGAGCATATTGGGGGAAGGAGTATTCAGTAGGCTTGCTATCTTGGAGTGGGTGGTTGGGGAAAGAAAGAAAATTTATAACTAAAAATCTTGTGGAAATGAATGTTGAAAACTAAAAATAAATAAGCAAATAAAAGATTTAAAATAAAAAAAACTAAATTAAAAAAAAGAATTTTTAAAAAGTAGACTAGGAAAGTCCAGTACAAGTTTATTAAATAATTTTAAATGCTTTATAATTACTTCACAATATCTTATTTAAGGGGGGCAAAGCCAAGATTGCAGAGTAGAAGCAAAAACTTGGTATGAGCTTCTGCTCCAACAACTTCCAATACAGGTAAAAAATTGACTCTAAACAAACTTGAGAGCTACGGAACTCACAAAGAGACATAGAGAAACAAATCTCCCACTGAAGACAGCCTGGCAGACCAACAGGAAAGGTTTATCACAGCACTCTAGGAGTTGAGTGCAGTCCCATGTGAGCCACATGGTTCTGGCCCCAGGGTGGCCCCAACCATCTGTGGCCTGGGCAGACTTCAGGAGAGTGAACCAGCAGCAGCTGTGGCAGTTTCTAGACTTCTCAATACATAAACACAAAAACAAAGTAAAAGGTCAGTGTGGAACTCTGTTGGAACAGGGAGAGATGAAGGAGCATGGTCCAGGGGCCCCTGGGGAAAGAAGTGGTGGAGGTGCAGCGGCTGACCCACTGTGGCTGCTGCCTCAGGAGCTCCTGGCCTGCAGATGTAGGGATACCAAGCAACCATTCAGAAGGTAATTGCTCTTGCTTTAATCTGTTTGGCTGTGGATCACGGACTTGGGTGGAGGTCCTGGGGTGTGTGACCAGTGAGCCAGAGCTTGTGGGGGCTGTAGAGAGGGCACCTTCCTAATAGCTCCAGCAGCTGAGAAAACCCCAGTAATTTGTGACAAAGCTGTCTCCATTCTGGAAGCAGAGATCTACTATGGCAAAGAGCTCAAAAGTCAAGTAATTGGCTGGCAATATGAGCAAGCAGAGGAAGCACAAACAGACCATAGAATCCTTTCTTGGGGACAAAAAGGATCAAAAGCATGGAGCAGAAGGAAGACAACAAAGTCAGAACTCCTGCATCAAAAGCCTCCAAGAAAAATACGAACTGGTTATAGGCCATGGAGGAGCTCAAGAAGGATTTTGAAAATCAAGTAAGAGAAGAGGAGGAAAAATTGGGAAGAAAAATGAGAATGATGGAAGAAAATCATAAAAAGCAAGTCAACAGCCTGCTAAAGGAAACCCAAAAATACACTGAAGAAAATAACATGATAAAAACAGACTAACTCAAATGGCAAAAGGGGCCCAAAAAGACAATGAGAAGAAGAATGCCTTAAAAAGCTGAATTTGCCAAATGGTAAAGGAATTTCAAAAACTCATTGAAGAGAATATCTCCTTACAAATTAGATTGGAGCAATTGAAAGCTAATGACTTTATGAGAAATCAAGATACTATAAAACAGATCCAAACAAATGAGAAAAATAAAAAGCAATGTGAAATATCTCTTTGGAAAAACCAATGAACTTGAAAATAGATCCAGGAAAGATACTTTTAAAATTATTGGACTTCCTGGAAGCCATGATCAAAAAAAGAACCTAGATACTGTCTTTCAAGAAATTATCAAGCAAAATTTCCCTAATATTATAGAACCAGAGGGCAAAATAGAAATTGAAAGAATTCACTGATCGCCTCTTGAAAAAGATCCCAAAAAGAAAATCCCTAGGAATATTATAGCCAAATTCCAAAGTTCCCAGGTCAAAGAGAAAATACTACAAGCAGTCAGGAAGAAACAATTTGAGTATTGTGGAAACACAATCAGGATAACACAAGACCTATCAGCTTCTACTTGAAGGGATCAAAGGGCTTGGAATATTCCAGAGGTCAAAAAAGGCAGGACTAAAACCAAGAATCACCTACCTAGCAAAACTGAGTATAATGCTTCAGGAGAAAATATGTTCATTCAATGAAATAGAGAGTTTTCAAGCATTCTTGATGAAAAAACCAGAGCTGAACAGAAAATCTGACTTTCAAATACAAGAAGCAAGAGAAGCATGAGAAGGTATACAGGAAAAAGACATCATAAGGAACTTATTAAAGTTGAACTATTGACATTCTTACATGGAAAAATGATAATTGTAACTCATAAGACTTTTCTCAGTATGAGGATAGTTGAAGGGAATATATATGTGTGTATATGTATATGTATGTGTGTGTATATATGAATGGATGATATCTATAAAATAAAATTAAGAGGTGAGAGAGGAATTTAATGGGAGAAGGAGAGAGAGATAGATTAGGGTAAATTATCTTATATGAAAGAGGCAAGAGAAAACTGTTACAAGGGAGGGACAGAGCAGGAAGGTGAAAGGGAATGGGACAATCTTATTCTCATTGAATTTGGCTTAATGAGGGAATTGGGTATCTCACCCTACAGGAAAATAGAGGGCTAGGGGATTTGAGGGAGAAGGGAGGGCAGACTGGGGAAGAGGGTAGTTAGAAAAAAACATTTTTGAGAAAGGATAGGGTCAAAGGAGAAAATAGTATAAGTGGGGGGTGGGATAGGATGGAGGGAAATATAGTTAGTTTTTCACAATAGAACTGCTATGGAAATGATTTGGGTAACTACACATACACAACCTATAAAAAGGGAAAAAATCTGGAACTCAAAGTTTTAAAAATAAATGTTTAAAAAAATGTTATTGTTTTTTGTTGTTGTTGTTGTTTTTTACATAAAGCAACAGGGAAATAAGATATACAGGCACTGGGGTATAGAAATCCATCTTGTCCTACTCAAAAAGTAGGTGGGTGATGGGGGAGGATATAAGAGAGAACAGATTGGGGAAAGGGTATTCAGTAGGCTTGCTATTTTAAGGTGGGAGTAGGGGTAAGACAGGGAGAAAAAAATGTAACTCAAAATCTTGTGGAAATGAATGTTGAAAACTAAAAATAAATAAATATATTTCTTAAAAAACTATTTAAATAAAAATAAAAGACATTTTTTAAAATCTTACTTAAAAAAAATGATGAGTCCTTTGTGGAAGATCTTATTAGTAGATCTTGAAGCAAGTGGTAGAAAATGGTGTTTTCCATTACTTCAAAGGCAATATTAAAGGACCTTGAAATTCAGAGCTCCTGATTTTATCGCAGATATTTTCATATCAGGATTTAAGCATTTTCCTACTATATATTCTTCTAACAATTGGAATTTTATAGAAAATTATTGGTGTAATTTGTCTAGATCATAGTATGATTATTAAAATGATAAGTATAAATTAAACATATTCTAAATTGAATATATTCATATCAGATGAGTAGAAAGTGTGATTATAATTAAATGGGTAAAGTACATAATCTGTATTGGAAGTGTGCTTTCAACCCATTAGGAGGATAAAACATGATTGTTTGCTAGAATATAAACTGTCATAAAAAAAATTTTTTAAAGAAAAAAATATGAAAGAGCAAGGAACCTGGATTTTACATCAATTTCTTAAATTAATAAAATTGTATGGATAGGAGGGGGAAAGATTGCTTTTCCAAAGTCCCATATTTATTTCATTTCATGAGGAAGTCCAATTCCCAGGTTTTTCTCTCGAGTAAAGAGAACTTTAGAACTATGCGGAACATGGGATCCATTAGAGAACAATTATATTCATTGTATATGGGCTATCACAATTCCTTTTATGAGTTTTGTGTTGTCTGTGGACAACACAAGAATAAATCTTGCCTTGTATCTGTTATATAAATTGTTACCTAGAGTGAATGAAAGCTTCAATCATGCCATTATATTTGTTTTTCTTTTTTTTTATATACCTCTTTCTTTTTTTCCCTTTATTCATACTGCTTCTGTTCCTTTCCATATCTTTTTTCCCCCTCATTCTCCCCGTCTTATCTTTGCCTCTCTACTCAAGGGAGTTTACCTTAATGACTTAAATCATTCTTTTGAATTTTCTTGTGTCAATTTAAAGCCTCTTAATAGTCTTAATATTAGCAAGTTAGTTTAAGTCTCCTGCACTATCTTCAGTGAAAACAAGAAAGCCTGCAAAAGCTAACACAGTAGAAAAAAACCACGCATTTAGGATAATCTAAGTTCAAATTTCACCTACAACACTGACAAGGAGACCTGGGACAAATCACATGACCTCTCTGTTCCTCCATTTTACTTCATCTGTAAAATGAAATGGTTGTATTCAGTGGTCTTTAAAGTTTCATCCAGTTCTAAATATATAGTCCTAGGACTGTATGAAAATTACGATAATAATAATAAGCTTTTATATAGTACTTTAAGGTTTGCAAAGTGCTTCACAAATATCTCATTTTATCCTCTCAACAACCCTAGCATATGGGTAGTATTATTATCATCCCTACTTTACAGATGAGAATCTGAGGCAAAGGACAAATCACTTGCCCCGAGTCACATAGCTAGTAATTATCTGAAGCCTGATTTGAATTCACATCTTCCTGACTCCAGATCTAACACTTTATCCATTGTGCCACCCATCTGCCTCTACATTTGTGAAGATTACTCCCTCTACAGAAAATGAGAAAATATAGGCATAAAGTTAAGAAACAATCTGACTCTAGTATCTACCCAATCTGTCACATTGCATGTATTCATTTTTCTAATATATTTCCATTTGCTATATTCTATGCATATTGATATTTTTCTACAATAGATAGCAATGATCCAAAATATATATTTACATATACACATATGTATATATATATATATATATATATATATAAAACACGCTTTATAATAGATGTTTCTTCCTTGTTTTGAACAATATTTTCATTTTTCAGATATTTCACTATATTTATTTAGTAGATTCTGCATCAAATGTTAAATACAAAGAAACAATAAATGGTATTAACTCAGTATACAATGCTTCCATATGAATTGTGTCATTTGAACCTTATAAAACCCTCCCAGGTAGCTATATATTGTCATCTGGAACTTCTAGATGAGAAGCTCAGATACATCTAAAGGTCCTACAACCTCTGGGTGATAGAAGCCCTTGACCTGAAGAGGGAGGAGCTCAGAAGGTATTGTTAAGGATATCATTATTCCTAACTATGCGACTGACATATCATCACTTAAGACCATTAACATATTCTGCATCTAGTAGTTCACAGTATGTGACTCTTAATGCTTGAGATTCTCCCCAGAAACACATATAACACAGGAAAGCAAATACAGATGCACTGGGAAACAACCCAGGTAACTAGATTCTTCCATGTTCACTACTCTGCCACATGAAGGTCTACCTTGATTTCTTGTTCTTGCTATAGGAAACAGTAACCTCCATAGTATGAGGATCAATTTGTCATTTTAGAAGCCTGGTCTAGATTTTTAATAGATTGGTTACAAGGGGTTCTCCTGTATGAAAAAAGGAACTGGTTCACTCATCAGGTTCTTTAGCAAAGGTTGTTGCTATTTATCTTTTTTTTCCAAAGAAGAACAATGACATCACAGAGTAATGCCTTCACTCATGTGTGAATTAGATTTAAGTGAGACAAAATTGCACAAATTCATCAGCCTCACTCTCAGAGTTTTCAAAGTCCAATGACAAGACAAAAGTCAAGATGGGGACAGAGCCAAGATAGCATAGTAAAAGAAGGGACTTGCTTAAGCTCTCCCCCAAACCTCTTTATATACTGGTAAAAAATGATGCCAAACAAATTCTAAAGAAGCAGAACCTACAAAATGGCAGAGTTAAACAAATTTCTAACCCAAGACACTTGGAAGGTTAATGGGGAAGGTCTGTTGAACCAGTCTGAGAGAATGACACAATTCAGCATAGGCCACACTGGCAGAGCTGGGAACAGAGCAAGCCTCAGGGGACTAAGTCACTGGCAGCTGTGCTAGTTTCCAGACTTCTCAACCCACAAATGCAAAAGACAACTTAGGTCAGTAAGAAAGTTGTGCCAGACCTGGGTGAGAGTGTTGTCCAGTCCAAGTCCCAGGGTGGCAGTGGAGGCAATGGCAGTGGCTGTTCCTAGAGTTCTCGGCCCATATGCGGTTGGGGGAGGAATCTAGTGGCTGATCAGAGATGGATTGTAGGGATCTCTTTGGTGGCAATAAGGCAAGATTCTCTTGTTTTGTCCATGCTTCAATCTGCATCACAGTCTTGGGTGGCAGTCCTAGGGTAAGGGAGGAACACTGGAATGGTGGAGCTTGTGGTGGCAGTGGAGAGGGAATCCTTCTCACAGTTCCAAGGTAGAAAAGAGTGCTTATGATCACTCACAGACCAAAGCACAGACCAGGAGAGGAGTAAACAGCTCTCCTTTCACCATACAACCTTGAAAGAATTGAAAATTTATAGGTTTCTAGAAGTATCTCTGAAAACATCTGCACAAAACTCCTGAAGCTTGAGACAACATGCCCTCCACACTGGAAGCAGAGACCTACCTTAACAAAGTGCTAAAAAGTCAAGTAATTGGCTGGGGAAATGAGCCAATAGTGAGGAAAAAATCAGACTATAGAATCTTACTTTGTTGACAAGGAAGATCAAAACATAAAATTAGAAGACAAAAAAGTCAAAGCTCCTACATCCAAAGCCTCCAAGAAAAATATGAATTGGTCACAGGCCATAGACAGGCTCAAAAAAGATTTCAAAATCAAGTAAGAGATACAGAGGAAAAATTGGGAAGAGAAATGAGAGAGATGCAAGAAAAATATGAAAATGTGTCAACAGCTTGCTAAAGGAGACCCCCCAAAATGCTGAAGAAAATAACACCTTAAAAAACAGACTAGACCAAATAGAAAAAGAGGTTAATAAAGCCAATGAGAATACCTTTAAAAAGTAAAATTAGACAAATGGAAAAGGAGATCCAAAATCTCACTGAAGAAAATAATTCTTTAAAAATTAGAATGGATCAAGTAGAAGCTAATGACTTTATTAGAAATCAAGAAATTATAAAACAAAACCAAAAGAATGAAATAAATGGAAGACAATATGAAATATCTCACTGGACAAACAACTGACCTGGAAAATAGATCCAGGAGAAATATTTTAAAAATTATTGGACTACCTGAAAGCCAAAAAGGGAAAAAAAGAACCTAGATGTCATCTTTCAAGAAATCATCCAGGACAATTGTCCTGATATTCTAGAACCAGAGGAGAAACTAGAAATTGAAAGAAAACACTGATCACTTCCTAGGAATATTGTAGCCAAATTCCAAAGTTCCCAGGATGAGGAGAAAATATTCCAAGTAGCCAGAAAGAAACAATTCAAGTATTGTGGAAACAGAATCATGATAACAAAAGATTTAGTAGTTTCTACCGTAAAGGATCAGAGGGTTTAGAATATGATATTCTAGATGTCAAAGGAGCTAGGATTAAAACCAAGAATCACCTACCCAGCAAAACTGAGTATAATATTTCAGGGGAAAATTTGGACATTGTAGCAGCAAGCACCTGAGAATACCCAGGATGGCTGCTAGCACAGGTTCTTAGATCTCCTTTTCTAAAGGAAAGCAACTCAAAATGGGTTAACAATCTTACTTTAATCAATCAAACATATATCATTTACCTAGTTCAGGGGGGGAAGTCAGCATCCTGAACTTCAGAGAATATAAACAGAAGTAACAAGTAGACAGAGAAACAGATCAGCAGACAGGGCTTCCAGTTGTCTGACCATTAAATCCATAACCACTTAGTTACCAGAGAAGGAAGCACCAATATCTGGGTTTTCAAAGCCAGGGGGTTCAATGGCTGCCCAGAGTCTCATCTGGCCAAATCATACAACTCTTTCTAAAGTGAGGCCCAAGCCAAAACCTCACATTAGGGTATATATATACCCTTCTCCTGGGTCAGAGAATGTCACAACCCTCTTGACCCACTGCCCAATCACATGGTAACAAGGTGTGGGCATTCCTGAAAAACAAGCTTCCTGCCATAGGCTCCATGTGACCACATTCAGGCTTTTAGGGGGCAGAGTATATTCAAATCGGGGAACATTCTCAGATTCACTTAAGCCTATCAAAGGGCCTAAGAGCTCTTTGATATATATGTGTGTGTGTGTGTGTGTGTGTGTGTATGTATGTGTGTATACAGGTATATATACACACACATATACACACACAGAGCACACAAGGTAAGTTGAATATAAAGGGATAATATCTAAAAAATAAAATTAAAGAGTAAGAGAGGAATGTACTAGCAGGAGAAATAGAGAAGTAGAATAGAGTAAATTATCTCACATAAAAGAGGCAAAAAAAAAAAAGCCTTTATGTTGGAGGGGAAGAAGGGGGAGGGGAGAGGTAATTAGTGAACCTTACCCTCATCAGATTTGGCTTAAGAAGGGAGTAACACACACTTAATTGGGTAATGGAAATCTATCTTACCCTACAGGAAAGTAGGGGGGAAGTTGATAAAGGGGAGGTGATAGAAGGGAGACAAATGGGAGGAGGGGGCAATCAGAAACAAAGACTTTTGAGGAGGGGCAGGGTCAAAGGAGAGAATAGAATAAATGGGGGGTGGGATAGGATGGAGGGAAATATACTTAGCCTTTCAAAACAGGACTGCTATGGTAGTGTTTTGCATGACTACGCATGTATAACCTATATCAAATTGCTTGCCTTCTCAAAGATGATGGGTGGGGAGGAAGGGAGACAATGTGTAACTCAAGCTTTTAAAAACAAATGTTAAAATTGTTTTTACATGCAACAGGGAAATAAGATATACAGGCAATGGCATATAGAAATCTATCTTACTCTACAGGAAAATAAAAGCAAAGAGGGTAAGAGAATGGGGGGAGGGTGGTGGTGATAGAAGGGAGGGCAGATTGGGAGAAGGAGTAATAAGAATGTATGTCATTTTGGCGTGGGAGAGGAGAGAGGTAGAGAGAAAATTTGGAACTTAAAATCTTGTGGAAGTGAATGTTGAAAACTAAAAATTAATTAATTAATTAAAAGAGAAATGGTGAAAAGACACAATTTTAGAGAATTCTGAGCACTATGAACTAATGGAGTGAAGCAAGCAAAAGCAGAAGAACAATTTATATAATTACCACAATGTAAAGAAAAAGAACTTTGAAAGACTTAAGAATTCTGATCAATGCAATAAACCAGCCCTGCTGCCACAGGAATTATGATGAAGCATGTTACCCAGCCCTTGAGAGATGATGGACTCAAGGTGCAGAAAGAGATAAATATTTTGGACACAGTCATGTGGTGATGTTTTGCTGCATTATACTTACTTGTTTCAGGGTGGTTTTTTTTTTCCCTCTTTTTCATGATTTTTAACTTGAGAGGGGAAGAAGAGTAGTTAGCAATAGTGCCACTGAATAAAAGAGAGAGGGCAATTGAAACATTTTTCTAAATGCAAAGAAGGGAACAGAAGGAAGGTCAGACAAATAGGACAGTTTTGAAAGTAACATGAGAATATAAATATATAAACATGTGTATATATACGTCTACATATAAACAGAAAACAATATAAAATGAGGATTCATACTTTCATATATAATCTTCTTCTGGTATTCTACTGTTTATATAAATTTTTGGTGTTTAAGTTCATAATAAAAATAATTATTAGGGAAAAAAGTCAAGATGACTGGAAATGGCCCAAGATGCAATGGATGACCTTAGCGTCTCTGATATCTGACCAAGTTCTGGCCACTATACAGTGCCTGCTTTAGCCACCTTCATGGCCATTGGACCAAATTGTTTGCATTGGCCCATTCCTTCATGAGAAATATTTACATGTTTGGAGAAGACACCCCTTCTCCACAGATAACCAACAGGTTTGAGGCCTATAATTACCCTCAAACTGGTTTAGCCCATTTACTGAGATGGTTTACTGGGATATGGCCACTGCACATGCTACAGCTTCTTAGAGGCACAGAGAGAGCTGAAAGCCATGTAGACATTAATAGTGAATGAATAGCCCTAAAAAGCCCTCAGCAAGCCTTCACAAAAGAGGTGTTAGTCCTCCTTGAACAGCCCACACATGAAGAATACTGTCTTACTGTTCTACAGATTAATCATTCTTGCTTTCTTCCTATTGTGGTAATACAATTTGTAAATGTCAGAGTTAGCACATCATAATCATCAATACCTCATATTGATGTAGTGAGAAGTATGGCACAGTAAATGGAGAGCTGACCTTTGAGTGAGAAAAACTGGTATTTAAAGCCTATTTCTGACACATGTCATCTGTGTGACTTTGAGAAGTCACTTAATCTAGGGTTCCTGAACCATTTGATGTGTCATGGACCCCGTGGCAATCTGACGAAGCCTATTCTCAGAATCCCTTCTCAGAATCATGTTTTAAATGGATAAAATAGTAGAGTACATAATGAAATGTATATATAGAAACACACACATATATATAGCACATATATATATATATGTCCACGTGCATGCACATATGCACGCGCACGCACACACACACACACATCCTGGATTTAAAACTCTTAACTCTACCTTTAGGAGTCCCTGGTTATTTTCTAAAGATACACATTATAAATGAATTGGTAATCTGTATCAATAGAGGAAGTTTCCATGCTGGAAAGTCCCCACATCAATAAAAGATGTGGACAAAATAAAATGTACTATTCTAAGATTTTACCTCCCAACAACTCTATGAATTCAGTAGCATAAATAGCATTTCCCCAAATTTGTAGATGAGGAAATTATGACTCAGATAGGGTAATGTGACTTGTCTACAGTCACACAACTAAGAAGTATTTGAAACTACTACAAATAAAGGATGGACAGTATGGAGGCAAGATTTAAGAAAAAGTCTTCCATGTCCATTATCAAAAAACACACAACCATCTTTTAGGATTATGTCTGTCTATTCTTCTAGATCAGTGGTTCTCAACCTTCCTAATGCTGGAACCCTTTAATAGTCGTATGTGGGCATGTGTGCATGTGGGCGGACCCGCCTGGAGATGGATAGAGGAAGTTCCTAAGACCATCAGAAATATGAATTTTCTCATGTTCTTAGGCGACCCCTGTAACCCCAGTGAAAGAATCGCCCAAAGGGGTTGTGCCCCACAGGTTGAGAACCACTGTTCTAGATGAGCTGTATCATTTGGCATAATTGTCAAGTTAGCTGAGGAGAAGTCAACATCAGGGTTAGACCAAACACTGTAATGGAAGGGCTCTGACACCACATGTAAGGGAACATTAGGAGAATGTGTCCTTGCCAACTGGGAGCTTAGGCTGCAGCTGCTATCTTCATCAGCTATAAAAATGTGGGTAAAACATATAAAAAAGAAAGAACGGGGGAGGGGAGATAACTTCTTCTGATTATTGAAACTTATTTCATTTACTAGAGGAAAAACAAGTGTGGTGAATGTGTTTTCTAACATTGTAAAATAAAACTTTTGGGCTTTGGACCAAAAGATCATGTATTATACATATCTGACCACTGGCAATCTATTAAAACAACTTAGGGCTGTATGTTATTAATGAGTAATTCAAGAACTACCCTTTTCCAGGCTTCAAAGGGTTTTACAGAAATAAAAATGACTCAGTGGGGTAATTATATCCCACCTACTAAAGCTATCCCAATACTATAATTGGATAAGATATTGTTCACTTCCGGCCCTGAGACTTTGGGCATTTTTCTGGCACCAGAAACATGAATCCTGCATTCCACTCAAGAGGGCTTTGTATCTGAATATAGGTAAAGTCAAGTGATATATCTTTTTGCTAGGAATAAGGACATTAAGATGAGAAGGACTGCACTATGCAATGAATGATGTTCTCTTTCATTATTTGACCTACAGGAACTGAGCCTTTCAAAGTGCTGAGACAAAGTGAGTCATTACTGGAAATGATTCTGATCAGTGTTTGAAAGCTAATGATAAGAAGATGACACATTAGAGGTAACCCAGCTAAGTGTACTAAACACTCCCCTCTAAACAACTGTAAAATAGTGTCTCAAACCAAATTTTGAAGCAGTAGAAGCCAATAAAAGCTCAGGGTCAGACATTTTTCCAACCTGACAAAATTTAGGTGGTTGGCAGGAGAAATTTGTGATACCTAGGTAGGATCATGTCTGGAGCCCCATACATGGTAGCAGCAACAGAGGCTGTAGCAGCAGAAGCACCAATTTCAATAGCTTACAACCAAGAGACAGTATGGGGTTGGACAACTGGTCAGAAAGAAATTACAAGAGCCCCTTTATCAGCACTGGGTACAATTGGCACTTTTTGGCAACTCCATAGCCCAAACACAGTTATAGGCTGCAGTTCCAGGGTAGAGGGGAGAGCTGGATGTCAATTACAAGAGAGCAGGCACTCTGGTCACAGTTCCAAGGCAAAGAGAACACTATTGGTTGTGGTTATGGGAGACTAAAGGCCTTTCCTGGGTAAACGCCAGGGTATAAACCAGGAGAGCAGTGTCCATACCTCTCCCAGGAATACAAAACCTTGGAAGCACCAAAATTGTGTAGCCCCCAAGAACTATCTCTGAAAATAGAAGCACAAAAAAGAATGATGCTTGGGGTAGTGCCTCTCCATAACCAAGGGTAACAGAGGGCAACTCTGACATGAAAGCTAAAGTCAAGAAATATGCTGGAAAAATGAGAAAACAGCAACTAAAAAATAATGAGATGATAAGTTACTATAGTAGAAGGAAAGACCAAGACACAAATGCAGGGGGGGGAAATAGTGTAAAAACAGTTAAAAACAAAACCTCAAAAGAAAAATACTAATTGGACCCAATCCCAACAAGAAATACTGGAAGAGTTAAAGAAAGAGGTTAAGAATGGTATAGAAAAAAAAATGGGAAAAGAAAGGAGAATGATGAAAGAGAATCAACACACAAAAAAATAGAAAACGTGCACAAATTTACTTAAGAAAAAAAATGCTTAAAAAACAGTACTGACCAAATGGAAAAGGAGGTACAAATGTTCAATGAAGAAAATAATTCCTTAAAATTTGGAATTGCACAAGTGTAAGCCAATGACCCCATGAGAAATCAAGAAACATTAAAACAAAATCAAAAGAATTTTTTTTTAAAAAAAAGAAGAAAATGTGAAATATCTCATTGGGAAAAAATAAGTGATATGGAAAACAGATTTGAGAAAGGTAATTTAAGAATTATTGTACTACCTGAGAGCCATGACTAAAAAAAAGCCTAAACATTATATTGCAAGAAATTATTAAGGAAAACTGCCCAGATATCCTAAAAACAGAAGGCAAAATAGGAATTGAAAGAACTGACTGATCACCTTCTCAAAGAAATCCCAAAATACAAACTCCAAGGAATATTTTTGCCAAATTCCAGAGCTGCCAGGCCAATGAGAAAATATTGCAAGTAGCCAGAAAGGAATAATTCTAGTATTGTGGAGCCCCAGTCAGGAGAATATAGGATTTAGCAGCTTCTACATTAAAAAATCAGAGGGCTTGGAATATGATATTTTGGTGTACAAAGGAGATAGAATTATAACCAAGAAGCATCTGCCCTACAACACTAAGTTCAAACCTTCAGGAGAAAATGGATATTTAATGAAATAGAAGACTTTCAAGCATTTCTGATTTAAAGAAAAAAACAGAACTGGACAGAAAATTTAATTTTCAAATATAAGACTGAAGAGAAGCATAAAAAGGCAAACAGGAAAGAGAATTCCTAAGGAATTCAATATAGTTAAACAGTTTACATTACTAAATGGGGAGATGACACTCATATCTATTAAGAACTTTATAATTATTAAGGCAGTCAGAAGGAGTATACATAGAGGGTAGGGATAAGAATTGATTTTGATGAGATGATACATGAAAAAAAAACCTAAGGGATGATAAAAAGGGATGCACTGGGAGATGTGAGAAAGGAGAGATAGAATGGGGGTAAATCATCTCACATGAAAGGTATAGAAAAGAACTTTTATATTGGAAAAGGAAATAGGGGTTACCAGGAAATGGAACCTTGCTCTCATTGGAATTGGATGAAAGAGGGAATATCATACACATGCATTTGTTCTGAAAGCCTATCTTCCCCTACAGGGCAGTAGGAAGGGAGTGGTATAAAAGAAGTCAGGCTGATAGAAGGGAGGGAGGATTGAGGGAGATGGTGGTGAGAAGCAAAACAATTTTGAGGAAGGATAGGTGAAAGGAGAGACAGACAGAGAGAGACAGAGACAGAGACAGATACAGAGACAGAGAGAAGAATAAACAGGGCAAAAATAGGACAGAGGGAAATACACAGTAATCATAACTATGATTGTGAATGGGATGAACTCACCTATAAAATTAAAAACCAGAAACCTACAATATGCTGTTTAGAAGAAATACACTTGAAGCAAAGTGACACACTCAGAGTAAAGCTAAGGTACTGGAACAGAATCTATTATGCTCCTGGTAATTTTTTTTTTTTAAATCAGAAGAAGTAAGCATGATCTCAGCAAAGCAAAAGCAAAACTAGGCCTAATTAAAAGAGCTAAGTAAGGAAACTATATTTTGCTTTAAAGCACCATAGACGATGAAGTAATATCAGTACTAAACAGATATGAATCAAATGGTATAATATCTAAATTCTTAAAAGTTAAATATGTTACAGGAGGAAATAGTAAAACTCAATTAGTGCAAGATCACAACTTTACCCTCTCAGATACATACATATACATATATATGTATATATATATATATATATATATATATATATATATATATATATATAAAACCATAAAATGAACAAGAAAGAAAGGAAATTAATAAAAATCTTCAAAAAGTTGGATATGATAAACCTCAAGAGAAAATTGAATGGGAATAGAAAGGAATATACCTTTTTCTCAGTGTCATAGGGCACAGTCAGAAAAACTGTCCATGTATTAAGGCAAAAAAATCTCACAACCAAATGTAAAAAAGTATAAATATTAAATGTATCGTTTTCAGATAATTACACAGTAAAATTATATTCTATAAAGGCCATGGAATGAAAAATTAAAAATCAATTGAAAACTAAATAATCCTAAATAATGAGTGGGTCAAAGAAGAAATCATAGAAACAATAATTTCATTGAAGAAAATGACTATATTGAGGCTACATAACAAATTTACAGGATGCAACCAAAGCAGTACTTTGGGGGGAAATTCTTTCTAAATACTTATATCAGTAAAATAGAGGAAGAGCAGGCATGGAACTAGAGAAACTAGAAAAAGAACAAAGTAAAAATCCAAAATTGAACACCAAATTGGAAATCCTGAAAAATCACAGAAGTGATTAATAAAACTGAATGCAAGAAAACCATTGAACCATTGAAATAAAATTAGGAGCTGATTTCACTAAAAAAAATGAAAAACAATAAAATAAATAAACCATTGGTAAATTTGATTGAAAAAAAAGAAGAAAACCAAATTACCAGAATCAAAAGTTAAAAGAGTAAATTCACCACCAGTGAAGAGGAAATTAAAGCAATTATTAGGAGCCATTTTGCCCAATTGTATGCCAATAAATCTGACAATCTAAGTGAAATAGATGCATATTTACAAAAATATAAATTGCTCAAATTAACAGAAGAGGAAATAGAATACTTAAATAACTCTATTTTAGAAACTGAAATTGAAAAACCCATCAATGGGCTTCCTAAAGAAAAAATCCCTAGGACCAGATGGATTCACAAAAACAATTACTTCCAATATTATATAAACTATTTGAGAAAATAGGCAAAGAAGGAGTCCTACCAAATTCTTTTTGTGATTCAAATATGGTACTGATATCTAAACCAAGAAGAGCAAAAACAGAGGAAGAAACCTATTGACCAATTTCCCAATGCCAATTATCACCACTATTATTCAATAGTGTACTAGAAATGCTAGCTATAGCAAGAAGAGAAGAAAGAAAATTTTAAGGAATTAGAATAAACAAAGAGGAAACAAAACTATCACTTTTTGCAGACAATGTGATACTATACTTGGAGAATCTAAAATAATCAACTAAAACACCTGTTGAAATAATTAACAATGTTAAGTCTCAGAATATAAAATAAACTCACATAATTCATTAGCATTTCTATATATTACCAACAAAGTCCAGCAGCAAGAGATAGGAAGAAATTGCATTTAAAATAACTGTAGACAATATAAAATATTTGGGAGTCTACCTGCCAAGATAGGCTCAGGAATCATAGAAACGCAATTGCAAAATACTTTTCACATGAATAAATTTTAGTCAGATCTGAACAACTGGAATAACATTAATTGTTCATGAGCAGGGTACACCAATGTATAAAAATGACAATTCTTTCTAAATTAATTTACTTATTCAATGCTATACCAATCAAACTACCAGGGATTAACTTTATGGAGCTAGAAAAAAAATCATAACAAACTTCATTTGGAAAAATAAAAGGTCAAGGATATTAAGGGAATTAATTTTAAAAATGTAAAGGAAGGTAGCCTAGCCACACCAGATCTTAAACTTCTGGTACTGGCTAAGAGTGGTAGATCAATGAAATAGACTGGATACACAACATACAGGAGATAATTACCATAGGAATCTAGGTTTTGATAAATGCAAAGATCCCAGCTTTTGGGACAAGAACTCGTTATTTCACAAAAAACTGCTAGGAAAACTAGAATGTTGTGTGACAGAAACTAGGTATAGACCAGCATTTCACACCATATGCCAAGAAAGGGTCAAAATGGGTATGATTTAGACAGAAAATATGGCACCAAAAGCAAATCCAGGGAACATGGAATAGTTTATCTATGGATAAAAGAAGAATTTATGACCAAATGGGAGATAAAGAATACTACAGGATATAAAAATGGTAATTTTTAGTATGTAAGATTTTAAAAGGTTTTAAATAAACAAAAGCAATACAACCAATATTTGAAAGAAATCAGAAAATAGAGGAGAAAGGGAATTAACAGCAAGTGGCTCTGATAAATGCCTTATTCTCAAATTTATAGAGAACTGAGTCAAATTCACTAAGGAACAGAACTCCTTTGAAAAAACAAATCAGCAAAATGGAAAAAGAGGTACAAAATTTCACTGAAGAAAATAATTTCTTAAAAATTAGAATTGGGAAAGTAGAAGTTAATGACTCTAGGAGACATCAAAAAATAATTTAAAAAGTCAAAAGAATTTTTAAAAAAAGAAAATGAGAAAGATCTCATCAGAAATACAACTGATCTGGAAAATTAACCAAAGAGGGATAATTTAAAAACTACCAGAAATCCATATCAAAGAAAGACATTGTATTTCAAGAAATTATCAAGGCAAACTACTCTGATATCCAAGATCCAAAACATAAAATAGAAATTGAAAAAAAAATCTCTCTCCTTGAAGAGATCCCAAAATGAAAACTTACTAGGGATATTGTAGCTAAATTCCCAAATTCCCAGACCAAAAACAAAACAAAACAAAACAAAACACTTCAAGCAGCCAGAAAGGAAGGATTGAAATATCATGGAACCATAGTCAATATCATACAAGATTTAACAGCTTCCAAGTAATGTAGGGCTAGGAATGTGATATTCAAGAAGGCAAAAGTGCCAGGATTACAACCAAGAATAACCTAACCAGAAAAACTGAGTATAATTCTTCAGGGGGAAAATTGGCAATTTAATGAAATAGAAGACTTTTAAGCATTGCTAGTGAAAAGATCAGAGCAAAATAGAAAATCTGACATTCAAACACAAGACTCAAGAGAAGCATAAGAATGTGAATATAGAAGACTAATTATATGTGTCTCAATAGAGTTTAGCTGCTTACATTCCTATATGAGAAGATGATACATGTAACTCCCAATATATTACCATCATTATTATAATATCATCATTATTAGGGCAGTTAAAAGGAGGGAAAGCACTCTAGGCTTCTGGATGGGAGATATATATGAAGTACACTGAAGGGTATACTGAAGCCAGCTCCAACCAACTTGTGAAAGCCAATTTTTAAATTTTTATTGAGAACATTTACACCTTGAAAATTGGCAAACTCTGCAAATCATTGCTGGATTAATAATTTTATTGATTGTCTAGACTGTAAGTAATGGATAAAATGTTAATAAGACAGATTAGATTTAAAAGTGATTAATGTAAACGTTTTTTCCCCTGAGAGCTATTTGTTAAACATTTTCTAGCATACTCCTATTGGGAGGTCACATGCTGAATTACAAAAGAAGAATAGTCAATGGCCATTTTTTACTAGCCTGTGAAGGGGTTACATGAAATAAGGATGCAAAGTTAGTTTGAAGTTAGATTAGAAGTAAAGGGAAAAGAGCATAAAGAGAAAGACATATACAGAGGAGGAAAAAAAGGCAAAGAGGGAATTCATTAGGGGAAAAGGGGGAGGAGAAGAATTGGACAAAGGTCATTACCTTTTTAATCCTCTCCAAGAAGACCTGCCCTTGTTATTGGCAAAGAAGAAAAGGAACAGTTTCCTAACCAGTTTCACTAATTTTTGTTTGTTTGTTTGTTTGTTTCATTATGGAAAGATCCATGGTGGATATATATCTGGATTGAGCATCATGATAGAAAAAAAAGAACTAAATTGACTTCTAAAAGTTAGACAGAGAAAATAGGGGTTCAAAGAAGTGTTCAGATACTAGAAGGGATTATAAAATGGGTGTCTGTTACCTTCTGTGAGCTGCCTGGATGAACAGAAGAAAATCACAGGCATTGCCTAGGAAAGCCATTTGAGGAACTAATCACAACTCTTCCTAGCAGTGGAGATACTTACTAATCACAGCATTCATAGTGTATGTTGCAAAGGGTATTAGGTAAAATGAAATGAACTTGACAATGAATTTCCTCAGTTCTACACTTGTATTATAGTTGTTCATTTATAAGACTCATCCACCTACTAGATTAGAGACCTCTTGAAGTGTGTGGAGTATGTAGTTTTATTTTTTTTAATCTCATCTAAGCTTACCTTCTGTGTATTGTATATGTATCTTGTATGTATTTCTATTTACATACTGTCTCCCTAATTAGAATATAAAGTCTTTGGGTGTAGGAACTATTTTTTTCAGTTCCCCCACTAACCTTCCAAGCTGTTCTTGGTGTTTGTGGGTTGAGAAGTCTTGAAATCACCTCAGCTGCCAGCAATTCAGTCACCTAAGGCCTACTCTGGCCCCATCTGTGCCCAACACAGCCCATCCCAGACTATGCTCCACTACCATCCTAGTATGATATACTCTTCCTGTTGGCCTTCCAGGCTGTCTTGGACTGGAAATGAGTTTCACTCTGCCATTCTGTGGGTTCTGCAGCTTTAGAATTTGTTTAGAGTAATTTTTACAGGTATTTGCAAGGGTTTGGGGGCAAGCTCAAGCAAGTCCCTCTTTTTATTTCACCATCTTGGCTCCACCCCCCTCTACTTTTTAAGGAATTTTTTTTCCAGTAAATTTTTGTACTTCTTTTTCCATTTGGCTAATTCTGCTTTTTAATTAATTCTTCTTTTCAGTGGATTGTTGCTTTTCTTTTACCATTAGAACTATATTATTTTTTCAGGTGTTATTTTCTTCAGTAATTTTTGTGCCTCCTTTGGCAAACTTCTGACTCTTTTCATTGTTTTCTTGCACCACTGCCATTTCCTTTCCCAATTATTCCTCTACCTCTCTTATTTGATTTTTAATTTTTTTTAGCTTTTCTCAGAATTCTTTTTGGGCCTGAAATCAATTCACATTTTTTGTTGAGGCTTTGGATGTAGTATTTTTTACTTTATTGTCTTTTTCTGGGTTTGTGTTTTAATCTTCCCTGTCACCATAGTAACTTTAATTTTATATTAAAGTTGAACTCTGCTCCTAAGTTGGAGGGGGCACAGTACCAGCCTTCAGGATTTTTGTGCAGCTGTTTTCAGAGCCAGTTCTGAGGGTCTATAAGCTTTCAGTTCTTCCAAGGTTTTGTGATATAAGGAGAAGTGTATTTAGTACTCTCCTGGCATGATCTGTGGTCTGTGAGTGACTGTTAGCACTCTTTCTGCCCTGGAACCATGACCAGGATTCCCCATTCCCCCATGGCTGTGAGTTCTGCTGTAAAAGTGTTCCTCTTCTTTCTGAGACTGCAACCTAGGACTGAGAGCTGGATCCATGTGTGGACAATGCAACAGAGTATTGCATCCAGTGCCTTTTATCTTCTTCTGACCAATTATCTCCCCCTTTACCATCTGCGGGCTTAGAGCTTTTGGACGCAGCTACTTCTGCTGATTAAATTACCCCAAAGCCTACTACTGGTGTGCTGTGGTGTACCTGTTCTGGCACAGCCTGTAGTCCTCTTGCACCCTGCACTTAACTGTCACCCCAATCTGAAAGACCTTTCCTGCCTACTTTTTAAATTATCTTAGGCTGGAAAATTGTTTCACTCTGTCCTCTTGTGAATTTGTTTTGAAGCATTATTTAAAATTTGTTTGGAGGGGAATCTGGGAAAGCTCAAGAGATACTCGGACTTTTATCCATCATCTTGGATCCCCATCCACCTTGAGGTGGTATTTTAAAGTAGCTTAGAGCAAAATGTTGGGGGAGCTCCACTCCACTGAGTGCTTCCTCTCTCCACCATCTTGGCTCCACCTGCAGAAGTCCAACAACCAAAGTTCTTTCCAACTGTATTACATTCTGTCATTGTTTAGTTGTTTGAAGTAAAGGGCAGAAGTATTCCAGTTTATAAGCTTCTAAAAGAGAAAATACGGTGGTATCATTTACAAAAGAGAGAGAAAAGTCAATAAAAGTGACGGGTTTGGGGAGAAAGAAGAAGGCAGATTTAGTTTAAAATGTTAAATTTGTTGATATTTATATGGAAATGTGTGACTGAGACTAGGGAATGATTGAATGCTTTAGAAATAGTCTCGTAGACAAGTTAGACAGGAGTGATAGTTAAAGCACTTCTTTAATCCTACCTATTAAATCTTAATAACAAAACAAAAATAAAATCAACCAATAAACCTTTATTAAGTACCTACTCTGTGTAATAAGCAAAAGGAATTCCATGCTTTCAGGAAAGATTACAGTCTAAGGGGGGAGACAACATGCAAACAAATATATATGAAGAGAATTATATACAGGATAAACAGGAAATCATTAACAGAGTTAAATCATTAACAGACTTAACAGAGTGAAGTCATTGGAATTTAGAGGTGTTGAGGAGGACTCCCTGTAGAACATGAGATTTTAGTTGGGACTTAACAGAAGACAAAATACATATACAAAAGATGGAAGGAAGAATTCTAAGGATCGAAGCTGAAAAAATAGTACAGTCCCTCCAACAAGAGAAGCAGAAGGTTAAAACCTAGAATGAATGGAGATTGTAAAAATTACTAAGGATAATTTAACAAAAATCAAAGTATATTGAGAGCAAGAAGAATGAAAAGAATTGAGCTAGATTGAGAAATATTACCAGAGTATAATAAAAAAGAACATAATTAATCAACTCTTATTTTCTTTGTTATTTTTTTAAGAAGAAAGACTTTCATACTGGAAAGTGTAGTGAGAACAGGATTAAGGATGAACTGAAACTCAGGGTAAGAGGAAGAGATGACTGAAAATCACCTTGTACCTCTCAGTGAGTCATTGAGTCATTGCCTGATTGTAAACAGAATGTTAATCTGAAAGTTTATACATTATTTAGATATTAATTACTTTACATGCATGTATGTGTGTGTACATGGCACCCCAGTGCCTACTTTATTCAGAAAAGATTATTGTGTTTACTCTATAGCAAAGCAGTTCTATAGGATTTCATCCATTACTCCTTTAGGACTTTGGTAGTTCTAATTTCAGACTGGTCTTCAAGAGTTAAAGTTTGTGTTTTGTTAGGCAGTTACTAAGGTTTGGGGTTTTATAAATCTATTTTATGGCAGTAAGCAAAAATAATAATAGCTGGCAATGAATCACCCTATGTGCATTCATTTTTTTCAAACATCCTATAATTGCTTCATTTTTTTTGGGGGGGGGGGTGTAGGAGAATGTTGATTGACAGTACAATTCACCAAGTGTATCCAGACACAGTGAATAATGTGATCATACTTTCATCTTGGCAACAGAACTGTTTATTCCCAATAAACATTTGGGGGTGCAACATGAGATTGCAACAGGCACACAAATATTTACTTTGAATTGCTCTTACATCTATAGGGCACACACATTCCAACATCCTACTTAGGCTTTGATAATGGAGAGAGAGATCATGGAGATAAGTTTGGCTGGTCTGGTTGAATGATCAATGCTTCTTATGCCTGCCTGCCTGCCTAATTGACTAAAATTGAAGCAATATGGCTCACTACACTCTGGAGAATAGAATATAATAGGTTGCAATACTGATCACCTTGTTTTAAATTCTCAGACTTGTGTACTTTCCAAGCCTAATCTCTTTCAGCCCTTATATTATTGTTGTATTTATTTATTTGCATTATGCATTTATCACTTACTTATTTGTTTTTCATTTATTTAATCCTTATGTCAAATCATTCTTCATTTATTCTTTAATTGGAATTATTTTTTATTTTATGCTTAAATTTTATTTATTTATTAGTTTATTTATTTGTTTGTGCATTTATCTTCTGAAACTATGATGTAAATTTGTGTGGGGAACTTCTGTTGTTGATGGAAGCTCACTCCACCCACATAGATCGGAAATTCTTCTGTAATTTAGTCTTCAAGAGTTGCCTAGAGCATCGATAGATTAAATAACCTTCTATGTGGCCACAGAGTAAATATCAGTATCAAAGACAAGACTTAAACTCAGATCTTCCTGTCTTTAATCCTAGCCCTCTAACCCCCATACAACGCTGGACAATTTAGAGGGGACAAAGAAGGATCACAGGGTTGTTGATGTGAAAACTGAAGTTTTTACAAGAATTTTAAGAATATTCAAAGTCAGAAGACACGTTCAAATATTGGTTTTTGGATGTTATAATCATTGCTCACCCTTTTCCTTTTCATTGAGAACCCTCTGAGCTCTGAACCTTTCCATGTGTTAATCAGAATCAGAATAATTTCTGATTGATCCTAAGCCTCTAAAGAGAGGGGTTAGGCTCTTTTTTTTTTTTTTCCAAACTCTCTAGTTCTTTAGACTGTGATGTCAGAGCTGCATGCAGTCACTTAAAGCTGAGGTTTGACTCCTGTTGGGTGTACTCAAAGGGGAGAATACAAAGGTGTTCATTCAGTCTGTGTTCTGGACTGGTACAGGATACCTAGTTCCTTGACACAAAAGAAAAAAAAAAAGACTCACAAGGGTATGTTAGCAAGCAAAAAAACAAATAAACAATAAATCATAAAGCAGTAACTCATAGCTGCTACTATATTCTTTTGGGAGGTTGATACTTGAAACGAAACATTTTGTGAGACCCTTGATTGGTCATTTCATATTCATCTTGGCTCTACAAGGTGTCATGGCACCAATGTGCCAATGTACAATTCCTTCCAGCTCTAGATCTTTTAGCAAGCCAGGTCAAGGCTTGGGTCAGTCTTCCTCTTAGTGGTTTTCTTAACCTATCAAGAATATAGTTGCAGAATGCTCCTCCTACTGCTAATCAGCTTCTGTTGAGAAACTCATGATCTTCTGACTACTCAGACTCAAGAGGATTCCTCTACAGCTGATCATAATTATTTTGGAACCACTGTTTGGTCCCCTGTTCTCAGGGTTAGGTTCACCCAGGTAAGACATATTGTGATTGTCATGTGTAAAGAGGCTATCATTTCTACCTGTGTTGACAAAAGGCCAGAGAGGGAGCCTAATGAACTATTCATTCAGTAGAGAAGATGATATCTCTCCTTTTTAACTGCTGCAGTATCACTCATCCTTCCCCCAATCCCCTATCATGAACTCAGGAGTGCAGGGAGAATCATTCCAAAATGCCAACATCCTTAGCATTTAGCCATCTAAGTCAAATTAATCTTCCAAAAGTAGAGGTGTAATAATGTTACCTTATATTCAATAAACTCCAGGAGTTTCCTATCACTTCAATATACAAAATACTCTATTTGGAGTTCAAAGCCCATCATAAACTAACCCACTCCTAAGAAGACTGGAGAGGTAGGACTGGGTTAGCTATTTTGTGATCCAATGATGCTGGCCTTCCTCCTCTTTTTACAAGACAATCCATGTCCCAGGTCTAGGCATTGTCACTGACTGTCTCTCCCCCTCCCTGCCCCCCCATGCTTGGAATTCTCTCCTCATTTCTGCCTTCTTGCTTCTTGCATTCCTTCAAGTCTGGGCTAAGATTCTACCTTCTACAAGAAGTCTTTCTCAATTCTCTTTATTGTCACTGTCTTCCCTCTGTTGATTATCTTCATTTTGCAGTTATTTGGTTATTGTCTCTTTCCTCGCTGAGAGCAGGGACTCTCTTTTTACTTTCTTTTATTTCCAGTTCTTGGTACAGTGCTTGACACACAGTAGATACTTAATAGATACTTGTTGACTGGCACATATCTGTTGAAATTGTCAGTATAGCTTCATGCACACTCCATGGGATAACTCCTATGAACCCATCTTCACCCATTCTGTATGCTTCAAATCAAGCCTATGCCAGTATAAAAAGCATGACACTGGACGATTCATTTGACCTCTGGGGATCTTCCTTTTCTCATGTGTAAAGGAGGGAGTTGGACTATCTCATCTTTAAAATTTTTATGGCATCAAATCACATTAATCACTAATTTACTGATTGGAAGGAATCTGAGAAGTTATTTTGTATTGCATCCTTAGTGTGAAGATAAAGAGCCAGAGGTCCACAAACATTGGGTAACTTACTCAAGGTCAAAGTAGCAGTAAGAGAGTCCAAGATCACATTATACTTTTGGTTACCATATCATACTCTTCACATATTGAATTTATATCCCACTAAAACTCTCAGATCTTTTCTAGAAATACTGATATGTAGACATTCCTCCTCTATATAGCACATGATAAAGCAATTTCTTGAACCAAGATTTGAAACTATGTTTATGCCTTTATATTTTCACCTTAATAAATTAGCCCAAATTTCTAGCTTATCAAGAACTTTTTAAACCCTCACTTTAGCATTCAACCCATTAACTATTCTTCCCATCATCGTATTTATCTGCACTTTTGATGAGCATGTCCTTTATGCCTTTATCCAGGTCATCTAAAGAAATGATAAGCAGCACAGGAACAAAGAGGGATCCTTGAGATACTACTACTAGAAACCTACCAAACTGACATTGAACCATTAATAATTACTTTGGGGTTTATCTATTCAGCCTGATTTAAATCCAGCTAATTATAGTATTGTCTTTGGCCAAAACACTGCAAGTTCCTTCAGACTAAAACTTGTATGGTAAGGACTTGTGTGCTTTCACCTTTCTGGTTATTCTGGTCTGGCATTCTTCAGCTTGTCAATGTTCTTCGTAAACTGTGGCACCCCGGAACTCAACACAATACCACTTTATGGTCTGAGAACTGAATAGTACAATGGCACTGTCACTCTCTTATTTCTGCCTTTCTTAATGCAGCCTAAGATTCTCCCATACCCCCTTTTTTGGTGATTGTCAGAGGGTTATGGAGAGCAGGGGCTATCTTCCTATTTACTATGCATAGTAAGCATTTAATAAATGGTCTTTCATTCATTCATTCATTCATTTATTGAATATGTTGAGTGTCACAGGGATCTGTAATTGGCCCCTGCTCTGTTTAAAGTTCTTTTCAGTAACTTTGATGAAGTACATAGATGCCATGCTTTCTAAATTTGCAGACGCTGAAAAACTCTACAGTTGGGAAGGATGACATTTTTTTAGCATAAATTGAGAATATTGAAAACACTCATCCTGTACAGAATAATAACTGGAATATAATGACATGACATTTTAAAAGAAGAATGAATGTAAAGTTGTACACCTGAGCTAAAAAAAATCAACTACATAATTTAGGATATTGGAAGCTTAATTAGAAAAAAATTTTTAGGAGTATCTAAGGATCTTAATGATTTAAAGCTCAATATGAACCAGCAGATGATATGACTGCCAAAAAGGCTAATGTTTTCTTGGGATGCCTTAAGAAAGATATATTTTTAGAAGAAGGGAAGGGAAACTTTCCCTTGGTCAGGCCACTTCTGAAGTACTATGTTCAGTTTTTCATACCACAGCCTGGTAGTGACAACAGTGAATTGTAATATGTCTGGGGGAATTCGTGCCTTGATATTACAAGCGGAACCCAAATGATGAGGATTGTTTGGAAGACACAAGTGTGTTTAGTTTGTACAAGAGAACACTTAGTGAATATATGATTACTATTTTCCAGTATTTGAAAGGCATTTAATGGACAAGGAATTTACTTTTTTCTTGCCCCAGGAGCAAAGAATAGGAATTTTAGAGAGGTAGACTTACATGAAGAAAACCTTCCTAACAGAACAAATACAGAGTGGAATGAACAGCCTCTGAAAGTAGTGGACATCTACAAGAATTTCTCAGTGATAATATTCAGAGAATTCCTGTTCATCAGGTGAACTCTGAAGCTTCTTCAATTCTTAGATTCTCTGATGTTTATAACACTGATGTTTTTGTTTTGGGATTAAACATGGATTTTCATCATTTATAAGCATGTATTTACTTCACGAAAGACCTGCAACAGGTAGGACCCAGTGCTAGGTGTAGGAGCTATAAAAATTTATGAGACAGAGGACCTGTCTTCCAGTGACTTACATATTTTTATCCCCGTGGCTCATTTATGACTCAACGTTTCTAGAACATATGATAAGCTTCCACATATCAGACACAAGTCAGTTCACTTTTAAAAAATAATGTTACTAGAAGACACTGGGAAGTTAGGTAATTATTTCCCATGCAAATCCATAAGAATTACTTAACATTTTTCAATAACTTTTTAAAAAGTTTATTTTACAAATAAATACTTTTTTATTAATATGGTCAGAAAAACATACAGAATTGATTTTGTGGTTAAGGGTCAGTGTAAAATCCTTTTGATGGCTTACTCTGACTTTATACTGTAAACATTCTTAGATGGGGGAAAAAAGTTGAAGTTTTATTGGCTGGTACCCAAATTCTTATCTATGCTAAAAGCAATAAAGAATTTCTTACGTTGCAGATGAAACTCAGTTTATGTGTCCTGTTGGATGTTGTTAGAAACAGTGTCGGCTATGGACCAAGAAATGCTACGGACCTTTATTTTGTTGAAGTAAAGTGAAGATTTTCTAATTTCTTGGCTCCAGATGTCAAACAGTGACATTAAGCCATTTTCTAAGTTGTTAGGACAATGATACTGTATGATTCTCTTGTGATTACAGTCTCTTACCCTACAAGCTGACTTTCTGTATGTACTTAGATGATGATATCTGAGATAATTGACCCTTTGGCAGCTCTACATAACTGTGAAATTTTAAGTCCTTGCTTGGCATGGACTCCATACCCATCATTACTCAAAATCCTGTAGTGAACTGTTTCATGGTGAAACATCATGGATTGAATAAATAGTTTGGAGGATACGGTCTTTGCTGCCTGGAAAAAACTAGCAGATGTTTAAACTTGGAAGACATAACAGGAATAAATGCTGCTTTCTCCCCCTCCATGCTCCCCCCCGCCACCTTTGTACCACAAGTATTAGGGTTTTGAAAGTAAAACATGTTCTGTTGTGGAATCTGTGCCTTGGATGGACATCTATAACTATCTCTAGCCTTTCAACACTTCTCTGATGTAGCTGAGTGTTTGACTCATTTGTGCAACCAGGGTAACTGAAGCATGGTTGGAGAGTGATTGACTGCTTGTTCCAAGGTCATGTGGAGAGTACAAGGTAAAGAGTAGGATAGAATTCACAGTTCTTCAGTCTTATGACTAGATTAGACCTTTATTAAAAGGTGATTATGTTAGCCATTGCTTCTGGCTATCTTTTGTATAATTTGTTTCTTTTCTTTGGCCATCCTACAGCCCGACTTGGACTCTCAGCTTTAGCTCTTTGTCCTCCTGTTTTTGGGCTGACCTCTCCAAAGCATGTATTTATGCTGGTAGAACAGCAAGAATTAGGAAATCGTGGGATTGGGGCTATCAAAAATCTCAGATATTCAAGTCAAAGTTAGATTCAAAGAATCATAAAATCTTAGAAGCTTAGAGTTGAAAGGAATCTTAACGATCACCCCATATAGTCTTTTACCCACATCAAGAATCCTTTCTAATAACCAGGATAACAAAAAGAACAGCAGCAGCTTATCTTTGCAGAACACGCCAAAGTGTGTACACACATGATCTCAATCAATCTAATTTCATAACATCCCTGACAGATACTCCTTTAACTTGCTCTTGAACAGTTATGATGATGGAGGGCTCACTACTTTACAAGGCAAACCATTTGATTTATGAGAAGAGTAAACTGTTATAAAATTCTCCTGCATATTGAACCAAAATCTACCTCCCTATAAATTCCACTCCCAATCTTTTTTTCTCCTCTGAAGTCAGGTAGAATAAATTGAATTCCTCTGTTACAACATTGCTTTTCATATATTTGAGACATCTATAATGTTCCACACTAAGCCTCGATTCTCCAGGCTAAATGCTCCTATTTCTTTCAACTATTCCTCATATGACATGGTTTCAGTCCTGGCATCTTTTCCTTTGGACATTCTTTTTCTCTCTGTCTCTATGCTTTTGTGTCTGTTTGTCTCTATTAACCACATACAGTTATTTTGCCTCCAGAGAATCTCATTTAGAAGTGTCCTCAAATGTCATATAACCTAACTTCTAACTGAACAAAGATTCTCCTCTATTATGTACCTGACTAGTCACCCAGACTCTGCTCCATGACCTCTTTGTGCTATAATCCTACCCTGACATAATGTGGCCCTTATCTCACAATCCACTTTTCCCATGCTTTTCTTTTAAAACTATTCCACAATCAATATTTCAGGTACTTGAAGGAGTTAATATATCTTCCAAGTGCTTATTTTGCTATGAGTACTTTAAAAAATAGGGATTATAAAGCTCATTATATAATAAGATAACTTTAAAGTCTGCAAAATGCTAACAACCTCTTTTAAGGGACTGACCTCCACCTCAGTTATATGCCTAATCACATCCTTCTTTCAAACTAACCAGTTTTTTCTCTTTCATTTGAATTTGAAGAGTATCATGAACTAGCCATAAAAATTTCAACTGGAGATGTTCCACCAGCAGTAGAAGTCTTTGCACATTAAGCTGCGGTTTGGAACTTGTATCTGTCTTCTTGAATACATTTAAAAAATGTTATACTGTTTGCACAGGACTGGCCCCATACAGTTATTAGTGGGAAAATATTTTATGTAAGGAATATTATGTATGTGTGTTAAATTGTATTTGTAAAAGATGAGAATTACATATGGGAATTATTATAATCAAGAATTTTGTCAATGGATTTATAGAGATTGTAGTTATTATTTTATATTTTCCAACCTTCTCAACTAAAATTCTCCTCTAATGCATCATTGTGGTATGTAGGTAAGCCTAGGCTCTCCAAGTTTATACCAATGGATTTTACATTCTGGCAGATTTACCATACCTGAAAGGCTTAAAGGTTGGGTGAGAGGATGGACTATGTGTTATTCATCAGAGGAGTGATCTAGCTGTGTTCAGAGAGGCTTACTTCTCCAGAGTTGACTAACAGAGGCTATTTCATCCATCCATCCATCCATCCATCCATCCATCCATCTATCACTCTTTGTCTGTCTGTCTGTCTGTCTCTGTCTATCTGTCTACTCAAAAAACCATCTACCAAAGCATGGGTGAGTTGCAATGTGAATGCACAGAGGAAATACCTTCACAGAAAAAAAAATTAAATCCTGATACAACGACATCTGGAATGTTTATAGAGTTATTTGCACCCAAAGTCCTTTTGATTTGATTTCAGTGTGAGAATGAAATCATAGTATAAACTGGAGTAATAAAATGACCCATACTTGTAGATGAGGAAAGTTCTTTAAGTACAATGAACCTAAAAACTGTTTTCTTTTGAATTTTGATAACCAGGTTTGATGTTTTCATTTTTCATGACTATTTTGAAAAGATGAAAGATGATTGACTACACAAGGAATGTTAGTTTTTGGCATTGTTTAGAAACCAGAAGAGGTGAGGAAAAGCCTGCACAACATATACTTAATTTTTGGAGGCAGTCAAGTGAAGTAAATTTCTGGTGGCTTTTTCATTTATGTCTAAGTACCAGATACTGCCTTATATGAAAGTTATGATTATGCCACATCTCCATAGTGCAAATAGAAGTGAAGAATGGGAGCTTCTCCCAAGTATCTAGATAAGCATACAAATCTGAATGTTTAGGTTGTTGAAACTTCTTTGTATGGGTCATTTCATCAGAAACAGTTTTTTGTTGTTGTGGTTGTTTGTTTTTCATGGATAAGGTAGATAATTTTATCAGGGTAAAACTAGAAAAAAGTGAATTCAATTTTAACAAGGAGGACAGTTTAAAAAGAGCATAAATTGCTTCTTTACATGATATTACCTATCAATATACTTCAATGGATTTATGGTTTCATCAGTATAGCTACTTCCTTCAAAGAGGAACACACATATTTAATAGTGATAAATAGTTTTTTAAACTGTCATTAGAATCTGTTTGAAAATAAAAGCAAGAATTATAATGAAAGTAAATCTGTGCCAATGCATAGACTGACCGTTATCAATTACAGAATAATACCCCATTTCTTTGTCATGTTAAAAGATGAAAGGCTTTTTTAGGGTGGTTTTGTAAATAAATAAAGAAGCATATATATATCTATATATCTATATCTATGTATCTATGTATCTATGTATCTATCTATCTATCTATATATATATATATATACACACACACACACACACACACACACACACACACACACACACACATAGTTGTATGATCCTAGGCAGGTCACTTAACTTCTGTTTGCCTTAATCCTCTGGAGAAAAAAATGACAAACGATTGCAGTATCTTTGCTAAGAAAATCCCAAACAGGATCACAAAGAGTAGGATACAACTGAATGACTGGATGAAATCTACTTTACTTTATAGTACATGTTTCTTTATCTTCTACACCAGAACACCACAGGGATTTTTGGGATGAGTATTAATAGTGTCTAGAACTGATATAATGAACTTCTCTTCATGTTAAGAAATTCTACTTAGCTATATTTAAATACAAATTCAGTATGGTGATGACAGGGGGTGTGGGAAGGTATAGTCTATCAATTATACAAATTTTTGGACTACTTTAGTGAAGAGTGTAGGCATCCACATTTTACACTGGTGGTCCACTGCTGGAACTCTTTCAAACTTTGAAAAAGAGAATGAATATACCGCCAGATGGCTTTGTGTTCTGAGCCAACAAAATCTGAATTTTTTAAAACAATGACAGTAAAAAAAGGGAGGTGTGATTAAAACTAGAAAGGCCATCATCTGCAATGGAGAAGAGCAGACAGGTGAATAGGATCCTGTATTGTTAGGTGCCGGAGGTGCTCCTACATAAGGAGTACTGAGAGAGGCCTGGAAGAAGGCCAGATTTCTTTAAAAGACTAAACAAACTCATAGTGATGAATAAACCATTAAACTAAGATTATTGTCTTTTCTTAAGCCAGATCTTTCATACTTCTCTTTTGAAAATTTGTGATGTCAACTCTTATTTTTTTAGGCAGGATCCCACCCAATTAAATAAAGTATACTCATTTCCAGGAAAGTCTTAAGTAGTCTGAGAATATTTTAACATGGCAAGAATGTCTGAAAAATCATTTTGTTAGAGGGAGATTTTCTTGGGACACAAAATTCTGTTGAGATTTCTGTGCAAATAATCTTCAAGTGTTTAATATGGAATATTCAATATGGTATAGGATTTTTTTTTTTTTTAGCAAACTGAGAACTTCCAAGGATAGTGTCATCAACTTTAGGAAATCAGTTTCAATATGATAATATGTTATTTTAATCTACCTAAAGAGACAGAGTGGTATAGAAGAAAGAGCATAGATCAAAATCCTGTGATCCAGTCCCAACCCTGAATTTGACTAACTTTGTGATCCTTGGCAATGAAGTCTCAGTTTCTCTGTTTAGAAAATAAGGATAACAATACTTATACTTCCCAGGGTTAATATAGGACCAGTGACTTCTCCTGACACTTGTATTTATGGGTCATGTTTGGTTGACTGTTTTTAAAATTGTCAACAAATTATTGTTGATTTTATACATTTCCCTAAAAATTAGAATTACTTAATGTTTCATACCCAATTAAATAATTCTTAGAAATATATTTAGAATATTCTATGCTAACAGAACAAAGACACCTCCAGGCTGTGTGGGGCTGTGCTAATTTTCATAGAATCAAAGATTTTTTAATCACTTTCAATTTTAAGCATAGCTGAGATTATATGTAGATAATACTGAAGTTAGAGGAAAAAAGACCCTGTAAAAGTATCTGCAAAAGAACAGTCTGACTCCTTCACAGAAGATTTCCAGAATTCATATGAAGATTGGCCATGCCATATAACATTATTCTGATGGTAGACTTAATTATAATTATTATTAATATCATAATCAGTATTATCATTATCTTATACAGTTTCAAAATATCTATTTTTTCCAATTTCCAATAAAATATCTATTTATTCCAAAAATCCAAATTTTTTTTCCAATTTTCCATTCTTGAAATGTTTTCAATATACCTATTTCCTTTCAACTTCACGGGTGCCCAAGATTAATGATCATTCTAAATTCCAAGATGAATAAGTGAAAGTCTCACTCTGATAGCTCCATTTTCTTCATGGATTTATTGTGATATTGGGTTTTGGAAAGCTATTTCAGCAGAGCACTAGCTTGGGAAATTCATAGAGAACTAGGAAAAAAAACCCAACTCTAATTAGGGGCCAGGAGAAAAGCTGTCATCTGAATCTGTACCAAAAAATTCATCAGAAGGATGCTGGGTATACTGAGATTTTTTTTTTTCTCCAGTAACTCATGAAGCTATAGAACAGGGTGTGAAGGTGTGATAAGTGTTGTTGGAGGGTGTGCTTCAATGATGAAATCATTGAAATAAAATATTCTGACTCTCCTATAATAAGGGATTAGATTCCTAGACATCATAGGTCCTCACTACCTCTATCCTAACTATTAAAATAGCCTCCTAATTAGTCTTCCTGTCTCCAGTCTCTTCCCTGTCCATTTTTCTCACAGCCATCATGCTGCTATTCTTAAAACACAAGTCTGGCCATGTCACTCCCTTCTGCAAAAAATCAAACAAGAAAGTTAAGAGGAGCAAGTTTTGTTTTTCTTTTTCTTTTGGTGGGGATGGGGAGGAGGGTGAAGTCAGGAATAGATGAGATATTCAGACTTGGATGAGCTGAATTTAAGATACAAACCAAATATCCATGTGAAGATATAGTATAAATATTAGGACATTCCAGTTGAGTTTGGGACAGATTTTGAGACTGGTGATGTAGTTTTCCTAGTTAGAGTGAAGAACATGGAGCTGATAGAGAAAATGTTGAGAGTAGTTATGATTTCTGAGGGACACCACATAGAGAAAAGAGCTGAGGAATGTGAGAAGGGGAGAAACAGGTATGGTGGAGATATTTTTAGGAGAATAGCTACTATTGATAATTGATTCAACTTCATGAGAATTAATTCATCTTCAATTAATTTAATCTCCAATCTGATTACACCTACAGGGTGTAGAAGAAGAAAAAGGTCAATAGACAGAGAGATGGAGTAATTAGAGAGGTAGGAGGAATATCAAGCCAACAGTCTCACTGCATCAGGGGAGTCAAAAGCAGGAAGAGAAAATGCTAAGGTTTTGGTGATTATGAGCTCCTTCGTAAACTTTGTTGGAACTTGTAGACGTGAGAGCCATATTATAAAGAGATGATGAGGGAGTGGGTTTTCTCATCTGTTTTCTTTTTCTCTTTTGGTCTCCTTTTTTTCTGTCAGCTTGCTGATTCTTCTTCCTGTTGTCAGCATGCCTATATGAAGCAGCTCATGACCATTGTTCAAATTTAGTATTCCTGATGTTCTGTGAAGCCTGTGAATAATTTTATTTGTTAGAATTGTGTCTGAAGTATGAGTAAATAGGGCCCAAGGGACTTGCCTGAGAATAAAACCCATTAGCTTTACCCTATTCATTTTGTGGTCTCTGTTTTCACAGTTAAATGGCCATATTTGTTCATTTGTAGTTTAGGGCTATTCTCTGGATAGCTGAATTTTCCAGGGACATGACCTCTGGGCAAGGGATATGTAACTCAATACTTAAATGGATTTGGGATCTCATTAATTTGGATGTTCCCTCCATTGATGACCCATTCAATATTTACTGTATTATTTTAATAGCTGCTCTGATTTTCTGGAAGATTATTATTATTATTTCAAATAGTATTGACAACTTGTATGTTCCCAGGCAGTATGGTATATTTGAAGATTGACGACAGGTTGAAATCCCATGTCCTGTAATTACTAACTACTTAACTCTCAGTCTTTGAGCCTTAGTTTCCTCATTTTAAACTAACCTCAAAAAACCAAAATAAAACAACTTCATAGCATTTCTTTGAGTTAAGTACTTTGTAAACCACTATTGAAATCCCACTTGTTGGGTTCAAATCCTCCATCTATCAGTGACTTGCAATGTTATCTTGGCCAAATCACTCAATTGAGCCACAACTTAGTCTCTTCCTCTGTAGGAAGGTGGCATGGTCAAAATTAAGTGCTAGGTCTGGAGGCAGGAAGACTCATCTTCCTGAGTTCAAATCAAGGCTTAGACACTTACTAGCTGTATTACCCTGGGCAAGTCACTTAACTCTGTTTGCTTCAGTTTCTTCATCTGTAAAATGAGCTAGAGAAGGAAATGGCAACCACCCCAGTACCTCTGCCAAGAAAACCCCAAATGGAGTCATGAGGAGTCTGACACAATTGAAAATGACTGAACAAAAAAAAAAAAATAGAGGCAAAGGTCTAAAGGTCGTAAGAGCATAGATTTAGAGCTGGAAAGGACCTTAAGGGTCATCTAATCTAAAATAAAACAAAACAAAAAACCCTTCATTTTATAGAATTGAGTACGAAGGCCTAGAGATATTAAGTAATCTTTTTTTCAATGTCATACACGTAATAAATATCAGAGGCAGAGCTTTAACCCATGTGTTCCAAAGCTAGAACCAACTCTTTCCACTATACCATGTTCTTGCCTTGAACGTTTTTGTAATTTGAGGAATGTTCTCCTTTCTCTATCCCTTGAGTTCTGCTACCAATTAGCTCTGTACCTTTAGACAAATTGCATAATATGTTTAGGCCTTAGTTTCCTTAGCTTTAAAATGATTGTAATTAGGGTGATCTTTAAGATTGCTTCCCTTTTGAAACATTCATGATTCTATAATGATATTGAATGCTTAGTACCTTGCCCATAGAAAGTACTTAATATGTGGTTAGTTATTTGAATGGCAAACTGCCAAATGAATATTTCTTTAAAAAAGGTACAAATTCATTGTAAGATCCATATATTTTGGATTGTTATTAATAATGAACTAAAATATGTTATCTAAAAATAATGCCTGAAAAATCTTCTCCCTTTGGGACGTAGAGCAGTTTTATCTCTATTGGAAATTCTGCTTCAAAAATTTCTTTATGATACAGATAGCAATTCCTTTGCAACTTGTAGTCTTACATCTAGAATTGACCAGGGAACTGAGGGGTTAAATAACTTTCTCCATGGCCTCACAGATAGCATGTTGCAAGATTATGAAATGAATTTAGCTCTTCCTGACTTCAAGACAAGCTCTTAGTATAAAGCTGGACTTGGATTCAGGTAGATTTGTGTTCAAATACCACTTTGTGAACTTAGAAATTATGTGGTCTTGCATGAGTCACATGAAACATCACTTGATGTCACAGAGCCTCAATTTTCTGTGAAAAGAGGAGTTAGAGTAAATTACTTCTATGGTCCCTTTCAGTTCCAAATCTTTGAACTTATGAGGGTCTAAACTTGCCCCTTGTTTTTGGTAATAAAATAAATGAAGATGAATTAAGTTGGTTCATCAACCCATTACATTTTCGTCGAATTAGAATTTTTTGAGCAATAGCAATACATTTTTAATCTCTTAACCTTGAAAACATACACTAAATTGACAAAACGCTTCCTCAAAGCCAGGCTGTGTCTTTGATACAGAGTATCAGTGTGCAAGAAGAGAATTCCCTTTGTTTCCTCTGCCTTCATGGTACATCCAGTCAGTCACCTACAGCTACTCAAGAACTATGCCAAAGCAAAGCAGTAAAAGAAAATAATTCAAATGAAAACAGCAAATCAGAAGAAAGCAAACATAAGGGATTCATGTGTGACTGTGTCTTTGAAACTAGCAGGCAATTGATGGGGCGGGGTCAGACAAATAGGACCATTATGGCCATTGGTGGCATCTGCACTGCTGAGCCTTCTGAGTCACTCAATTAGCAATGCGGCCACATTTAAGGAGAGACAGACCTCCTTGTGCAGAATGTCATAGGGATTTATCAGCAAAGGACAAGAAGAAAGCTGGAGGGCAGCAGTCTCCAGGAATGATTGCCCTGGGGAATGGGCTATTCCAACCACACTTTGAAGAGGCTGTGAATATATTGTTATTTGTTCCATAATATATAACCTACTGCCTCAAAGCTGCTGAGAAGGGCACCAAATGGATGCCCAGCTCTATAATCTCAGTTGTTAGAACATTTTTTTTTTCCATGAAGATGCATCTGAAATAGGAAAGATTATTCAGAGCAGAGACCCCATGTTGATATGCCATGGTTTGGAATCAGTGTTGATTCTAAGAGTGGAGAAGTTAAGAATGGGACCTTGAACCAGTTACTCCTCACTGGACTTCCGTTGCCTCATCTACTGCAAAGCAGTAAACATTTCATAAGTGTCAACTATGTAAGGGGCATTGTACTGGTTTCTAAGTATAAGAAGATCAATTAATCAACTGATACGCATTTGTTAAGTGCTTGCTGTGTACCAGACCCTTGACTAAGCAATGGAGAGACAGCTCAAAAAGGATTTTGAAAATGAAGTAAGAGAAATAGAGAAAAAAATTAAGAAGAGAAATGAAGAAGGAAGGAAGGAAGGAAAGAAGGAAGGAAGGAAGGAAGGAAGGAAGGAAGGAAGGAAGGAAGGAAGGAAGGAAAGAAGGAAGGAAGGAAGGAAGGAAAGAAGGAAGGAAGGAAGGAAGGAAGGAAGGAAGGAAGGAAGGAAGGAAGGAAAGTAGCTAGGAGGAGAGGGAAAGAGAGAAGGAAAGGATGAGCTGAGTTACCCAAGTAGCTGTGTCCCCATTCAGGAAGCTCATTCTACTCTAGAAAGTATAGAAACCTGGGAATACACCTACCAAAAAAACCCCAGGATCTATATGAACAAAACCATTAAAGAAAAACGACTTTGTACACAAATAAAATCAGATTTAAATAAATTGAGAAACATTAATTGTGCATGGGTAGGCAGAACCAATATAATAAAAATGGCAATTTTAGCAAACTTAATCTCTATATTCAATACCATCTCAATTAAATTACCCAAAAATATTTTACAGAGATAGAGAAAAATAATAACAAAATTCATGTGGAAGAACAAAAGATCAAGAATATAAAAGTAACCAACAAGAAAAAAATGAAAAGGAGGAAGGTTTAGCAGTAGCAGATCTTGAACCATATTATAAGACAGTAATTATCAAAACTACATGGTACTGGCTAAGAAATAGAAAGGTAAATCAGTGGAACAGAGTATAAATACAATCTATAGAAGCAAACAAGTATAGTTACCCAGTATATGATGAGTCTAAAGACTTAAAAGAATTAGTTATTTGGTAAAAATTGTTTAGAAAGCTGTAAAGCAGTCTGATAGAAACTGGGCATAGACCAATATCTTACACCATTTACCAAGTTAAGGTCAAAATGGATACGTGGCCTAGTTATGAAGGGAGACAATATATGAAAATCTGAATAGGAAACAAAATATTATCCATGAAAGTTATAGATAGGTGAACAATTTATGAACAAACAAAAGAGTGTTGTGAGAAGAAAAATGAATAATTTTGATTATATTAAATTTAAAAGGTTTTGTAGAAATAAAACAAATGTAGCCAGGATCAGCAGGAAAACAGAAAAGGGGGAGGGGAATTATGTAGACTGCTCCTTAGATAAAGGTCTCATATCTCAAATATATAAAAAACTTTGTAAAATCTATAAGAAGGTGAGTCATTCTCCAATTTATAAAATGTCAAAGGATATGAACAGGCAATTTTCTGATGAAGAAATCAAAACAATATATAGTCACATGAAAAGAAATGCTCTAAATCATTACTGATTAGAAAAATACAAATTAAAGCAACCTTGAGATATCATATTATACCTATCAGATTGGTTAAAATGATAGAAGGGCAAAGTGACAAATGTTGGAGGGGATATAGAAAAATTGAGACCTTAATTCACGTTTGATGGATCTGTAAACTGATCCGACCATTCTGGAGAGAGCTTTAAAATTATATCCATAGTTATAAAACTGCCTCTACCCTTTGACCCAGTCATTCCACTATTGGTTCTCTTTCCCAAGAGGATTAGAAAAAATGGAAAAGAACCTCTATGTTCTAAAATATTTATAGCAGATCACTTTGTGGTGGGAATGCCAATAAGTTAGGGAATGGCTAAACAAACTGTGGTATATATTCATGATGCAATATTACTTAGTTACTCTGATAAAAGAAATGATGAACTCAATTATTTTAGAAAAGTACAGAGAAACCTCCCTAAAATAATGAAGAGCAAAATAAGTAGAACCAAGAGAACACTATATACAGTAGCAGCTGTATTGTTTTAAGAACAACTTTGAGCAACCAAGTCATTCTGACCATTCATAAATAGCCATATTAACATCAAAGAGCCTATGAAGGAAGATTCTATTTGAATCCAGAAAGGAATATTGTTGTGGTGTAGGAAATGCTGACCTGGTTGATTTAGAAAAATGTGGAAAGACTTGGACTTATGAAGGAAGATGCTATCCACCTTCAGAGAAACATGTGACAAGTGAAAATAAGCATAGCATTGTCTTACATATGTGTATATGTGTGGATATATGTGTGTGTACGTGTGTGTTTGTATAGGTTCACAACTCCATCAAAAGTGTGTTGCTGTCCCAATTTTCCCATATTCTCTCTAGTGGAATTTGTAATTTGTCTTTTCTGTCATATTAGCCAATTTGATAGGTGTTAGATGGTACCTCAGAACTGTTTTAATTTGCATTTCTCAAATCAAAAGTGATGTAGAATATTTTTTTTTAATATGACTATAGATAGCTTTGATTTCTTCTTCTGCAAATTGCCTATTCATATCCTTTGAACATTTATCAACTGGGGAATGACTTGTATTCTTATAAATATGACTCGCCTCTCTCTCTCTCTCTCTTTAGCAGAAAAAATTGATTTATTTTTTTCAACGTTTCTACTTTCCTTCTAATATTGGCAGCATGGATTTAAAGAGAAGACTTCCAAAGGTTCCCAATAAAAAGACCAGAGCTCAATAGAAAAACTGACTTTCAAATATAAGACTCAAGAGAAGCATAAAAAGGCAAACAAAAGAAAAGTCATAAGAGACTCCATAAGGTTAAACTGTTTACTTTTCTATATGGGAAGATAATACACATAATGATAAAAACTTTATCATTATTAGGGAAGTTAAAAGGATTCTACATGGAAAGACAGTACAGGAGTGAGTCAATTATGTTGTGATGATATAAAAAAGTAGATAGATGAGAAAGAGGGATGCCCTGGCAAAAGGAGGAAGGGAGGGGAAGAATGAGGAAAATTACCTAATATAAAAGAGGCACACAAGGAAGAGCTTTTATAATGGGAAGGATGGTTCGGGATAGGTAACATTTGAACCTCATATCTAAATTACTTCAAAAAGGGGGAAATATATCCAAATGGTAATATAAATCTATCTCATCCAATGGGGATTTAGGATATCAAAAAGAGGTAAGAAAAAGAGCAGTGGATGTTTAAAGCAAGCACCCTAGCATATCCAGGATGGCTGCTGGCACAGTTTCTTTGATCTTCTTTTCTAAAAGAAAGCAACTCAAAGAGATTAACAATCTTTCTTTAATCAAACATAGGTTAACAATCTTTCTTTAATCAAATATAGGTTAACAATCTTTCTTTAATCAAACATAGGTTAACAATCTTTCTTTAATCAAATATATATACATATATATACATATAATTCACGTAGTTCAAAGGAAAATGTCAGCACCCTGAACTTGAGAAAATAGAAATAGAAATTACAAGCAAACAAAAATAGAGAGAAAAATAACACAATTCAACAGACCAACAGAGAAGGCTGTCTGACTATTACATACATACATAATTATTTACCAAAGAGAGAAGCACCAGCATCTGGGTTTTCAAAGCCAAGGGGCTCAATGGCTGCCCAGAGCCTCATCTAGCCAAATCACACAACTCTTCCCATGAAGGTCAGAGGACATCACAACCTTCATGACCCACTGCCTAATTACAAAGTAACTAAAGGTTTGGGCCTTCCTGAAAAACAAGCCTCCCGTAAACAAGCTTCTTTTGTTGGGGTCCTAATGAGGCCCGTTAAGGGGCAGGTTAGATCTTCAAATTCACTAAACCTATTAAGAGGCAGGGAAGATTTTCAAATTCCCTTACCATTATAGGTTAATAAAAGGGAAAGCAGGTAAAAAAAATAGTGATCAGAAACAAAACAGACTAGAGGAAGAACGGGATACAAATTGAAAGATAAAAATAAATAGAAAAAATAGGAAGGAAGTAAATACAAAGTTAGTAATCATAACCATGAATGTGAATGGGAGTAATTCACCCATAAAATGGAAGCAAATAAAAGAATGGATTAGAAACCAGAATCCAATAAAATGTTGTTTACAAGAAACACACTAGAAATAGAGAAACACACAATGTCAAAATAGTGGTTGGAGTAGTATCTATTATGCTTCAGCTGAAATAAAAAAGGCAAAGGTAGCAACTTTGATCTCAAATCACAAAAACAAAAGCAAAAATAGAGCTAATTAAAAGGAATAAGCAGGGAAACTGCATTGTGCTGAAAGGAGCCATACAAAATGAAGTAATATCAATACTAATCATATACACACAAAATGGCATAGTATCCAAATTCCTAAAAGAAAAGTCAAATGAAATACAGGAGCAAAAAGACACCAAAACTATACTGGTGAAAGACCTCAACTTTCCCCTCTCAGAGCTCGATAAATCCAATCATAAAATAAATAAGGAAGAAGGTAAGGAAGTTAATAAAATCTTAGAAATGTTAGATATGATAGATAGAGAAGACTGAATGGTGATAGAAATGAATATACCTTTTTCTCTGCTATACAATGATACCTTCACAAAAACTGACCATGTATTGAGACATAAAAAACTTACAATCAAATGTGAAAAGCAGAAATGTTGACTGTACCCCTTTTAGACCATAATGCAGCAAAAATAGGATTCAGTAAAGATCATTGGAAGGTAAATTAAAATCAATTAGAAACTAAGTAATCTAATTATAAAGAGTGAGTGGATCAAAGAACAAGTCATAGAAACTTTTTCATTAAAGTGAATGACAACAATAAGCCAACATTCCAAAACTTGTGGAATGCAGCCAAAGCAATATTTAGGGGAAAATGTATATCTCTAAACTCAAGAGAGAAGACCAAATCAATGACTTAAGCATGCAACTAAAAAAAATTAACAAATTAAAAATCCCCAGTTAACACCAAGTTGGAAATCCTGAAAATCAAAGGAGAGGTTAATAAAATTTAACATTTAAAAATGAACTGATGAATAAAACTAGCAGCTGGTTTTATGAATAAAAGCAATAAAATAGACAAATAATTGATTATATTGATTTTTTAAAAGAAAGAAAAAACACAAAATATCAGAATCAAAAATAAAAAGGGTAAATTCACCACCAATGAAAAGAAAATTAAAACAATTATTAGGATCTATTTTGCCAATTATATGCCCATAAAACTGACAATCTATGTTAAATGGATGGATATTTACAAAAATACAAACTGCCCCAATTAAAAGAAAAAGAAATAATGTAAGTAACCCTAGCTTAGAAAAAGAAATTGAATAAATCATAAATGAGCTCCCTAAGAAAAAACAGATGAATTTACATGTGTAATTCTACCAAACATTTAAGGTATAATTAATCCCAATACTATATAAACTACATGAAAGAAAACAATATTTAGAGGAATCCTACCAAATTCATTTTACAACACAAATATGGTGTTGATGTCTAAACTAGGGAGAGCAAAAATGGAAAAAATGGAAAACAATTTTCTTAATGAATATTGATGGGAAGATTTTAAATAAAATACCAGCAAAGATATTATAGCAATATATCAAAAAGATCATACATTATTTATACCAGGAATGCAGGATTGATTCAGTATTAGGAAAACTATCAGCATAACTCACTATATCAGTAACCAAACCATCAAAAATCATATGATTATATCAATAGATGGAGAAAAAGCCTTTGATGAAATATAACACCCATTCCTAAGAAAAACACTAGAAAGCATAGGAATCAATGAAGCCTTTCTTAACATGATAAGTGGTATCTATCTAAAACCAAGAACAAGTATCATCTGAAATAGGGATAAACTTGAAGCCCTTCCTTGATGCCACCCTCATAAGATCAGGGGTGAAACAAGGAAGCCCATTATCACTACTATTATTCAATATTGATCTGGAAATGCTAGCAGTAGGAATAGGACAAGAAAGAAAAATTGAAGGAATAAAGAGGCAAAAACAAAAACAAAACTATAATCCTTTGTAGATGATATGAGGTTATGCTTAAAGAATACTAGAGAATCAATTTTAAAAAACAGTTGAAATAATTAACAATTTCAACAAAGTTGCAGGATATAATGTAAATCCACATAAATCAACATTTCTATATACTACAGACAAAATCCAGCAGCAAGAGATAGAAAGAGAAGTTCCTTTCCAAATAACTATAGTCAATATTAAATAGTCAGGAGTCTATCTGCCAAGAAAAACCTAGGGACTATATGAACACAGTTACAAAACACTTTTCAAACAAATAAAGACAAATCTAAATGGTTATAGAAATATCATTTGGTAGGCTGAGCTCACATAATAAAATAACAATTCTCCATTAATTAATTTACTTATTCAATGCTGTATCAGTCAAACTACCAAAGAATTATTTTATAAAGTTAGAAAAAAATAATAAAATTCATCTGGAAGAACAAAAGTTCAAGAATACCAAAGGAATCAATGAAAAAAAATGTGAAGAAAGGTAGCCTAGCAGTACTAGATTTCAAACTATATTACAAAGTAGTAATCATCAAAACAATCTGGTACTCGCTAAGAAACAGTGATGGATCAGTGGAATAGATTAGGTACATAATACACCATAATAAGTGATTATAGTAATCTGGTCTTTAATAAACCCGATGATCCTTCTCTAACTACTGACTAGCAGCGTAAACTTGAATAAGTCATTGGACCTCCTCTCCCTTATCTAAAAAAGGAATACTTTGCTTTTTATGACCTCTAAAATCCTTTTCAGTCCTAGTTATGATCCCAAGAGTTTAAATCCCATTAATTCTTTATTTCCACCTACCACTAGGGGTCATATCACCCTAATCTCACTAAAAGTAGAGGGAATTAAAATTGTAGATTATAGTGGATTTAGAATAAAGACCAAGGCAATACCAAGTCCAATACCAAGGCAATTATAGAGGCACTGTTATCTGAGTCCCAGTCAGTACTCAAAGCCCAGGAAAAAAACATACCAAAGTAAGAAGCATAAATGCAAAGAAGGCAGAAAATTTAACATTTTGTCTGAACTCTACTCTGGAGATTACCCTGCCTTGTTTCCAAATGACTGAATCCTCCTGGTCATCGGCATGCTACTGATTCAGCCAACCCTTCTCTTCAGCTGCCTCCCTAGAAACACAGGTCAATCATAGCTCTAAAGGAACTAAGAAGAGGAAAGAGGGAAACAGAGTTAAGCAGGGCCAGTAGAATGGAAAAGCTGTGACAGCCAATGGCCAGCTGAGAGCAATATAGAGTGTTGAGTTTCAAAAACCAGCTAGGGACAGTAGGAAAAGGGTGTCTGTTGAGGAAATCCCTCCAAATCTTTTCTCAAAGGAGAAATCTCAAAGGGGTTCAGATAAAGAGCAACTAAGGTTGTAACCCAAGTGTTTAGGATATTTATTTCTAAGGAGTCAGAAGGTCAAAAAAGAAGCTGGTTCGGGGGACGGACAATACAATGTCCTGGAGGAAAAGGGCAATCAGGGACACTAAAAGTCACAGAGCAGAAATGTGGTGGATCAGATGGCCAGCTGGGGATTCCTGAGAATGAATGCTTTCACTCTGACAGTGGGCATGTGGGAGATGTTTTGAAGGTCTCAGACTCCCTATTGGGTATGAGGGCCTAGTAATTTCAGATACTTCTGTGGGTCCAGACAAGAGGTTTTCCTATTTCATGCTTGGACTTCTAGGAAGCTTCTTCTGGTCTTGAAAACTGGTCATAAATCTCTCCCCTTTCACAGGACACTTTACTTTGTAACCCATGGGATCATAGAATTTGGAGCTAAAAAAAGATGTTAGACATCAGAACTTAATTGAGAGGGTGATAATACAGGTAAGGGAAGGTTGTAAGAATTTGTATAGAGCCTATTATAGGACAGGCACTCTGCTAAGGACTTTATAAATATTATCTGGTCTTCACAACAATCTTGTTGAGTCAGTGCTATTATAATCGCCATTTTAGAGCTGAGAAAACAGTCAGACAGAGGTTGGGTTTTTTTTGTTGTTGTTTTGTTTGTTTTTGGTGGGTTGTCAAGGTTCACACAACTAGAAGTAACAGAGGTTAGATCTGAACTCAGGTCTTCCTGATTCCAGCCCGGCATTCCATTCACTCTGCCACCTAGCTGCCTCACCTAAAAAATAGCACTTGATGGGACAGCTAGGTGCTTCCGTGAATAGAGGTTGGCCCTGGAGTCAGGAGGACCTGAGTTCAGATCAGACCTCAGATACTTAACACTTAACTAGCTGTGTAACTTTGAGCAAGTCACTTAACCCCAATTTCCCTGCCTTCCCCCCTCCAAAAATATTTTTTTTTAAATAGCACTTGAACCTAATGTTTCTGACTATGGGAATTTGTCTTTGGTTTTGTTTGGGTTTTTTTTTTTTTTTGGACTGTGTATCTTTATGGTGGGAGTTTTGTTCTTGTGTTGGTTTATTTTTGAGGGGGTTATTAGGGTTTTTCTTCAGGGAGGAACAGATTATAAATGAATGTAAAAATAAACGTTTAATTGATTTTTTTACAATATGAAATAGCATGAAGAAATTTTAAATCAAAATTGGCATCCCATTGTTAAACCTTTCCACATTTACCATATAAAGTGGGTCTAGGAAAAAAGATAGGAAAAGCCTAGGGATTTTCCAGTTCAATAGGGGTAGGACTTATATAAAGCTGAAATTAAGAAATGGAGGAAATTCTTCTTCTCCTTTTTAGGAGAAATAATAGTAAAAGAAAATTATTTCCCTGACCAAAGTCATTAAGGTAATTTCCATATATAAATTTTTTACTTCTAAGCATATTTGAGATATAATAATTATTTCATTTTAATAAAACAAACATTTATTCAGTGTAGACATAGTGTTAGGCAATGAGAATGCAAAGCAAAAATAAAATAGCCCTGCCCTCTATCCTCAAGGAACTTATATTCTACTTTAACATTCTACTCCAACAAGGTGTTTCCCATGCATATGTCAAAACTACATAAGATTTCTCAAAAGATGTAAGAATGGAATATTCTTGTTTGACAATCCACTAATCATTAATATGAGGTAATTCATAGAATGGAAGCATATGCTTTCCAGAAGTGTTTGGCACTGGTATGGATAACATCCAACTCAGGGCACAAGTCAAAGAGGGATTTCCTAGAGGTGATTAGGTCCTTCCAATGTTCCTGTTAGCAAATAAGTTTGTCCTCACTACATCTAGTCCTGGAACATTGCCAAGCCTCCTTGATGACACCTATAAATAGTCCAAACTGGCTGACCTAAAAGAAAAGGGACATTTCCTCTAAATGGAGATTTTAGACATATTTACCATTATTGTCCAAAGATATGTATTCGTAAAATCTTTTCAATTTATCAGTGCCAAAAGACAGAATAAGACATGCTCCTAAAACCTGCTCGACAACACTTCTAAGGTTCAATAAAGCATAAGGTTCAATAACAGCATTAAAGATTCTTCATATCTTCAGACCAACAGGAGCACAAAGTTAGAGCTTAAAAGCACTCTAGCAAGATGAATGTGATATAAGAATATCCTGCATCTGAACACAGTTGAAATTGAAACTGAAGTTGTGTTAGGTACTGTAGACTTCGTTTAGTTTCCCTAGGCAAGGGGCCAGCATTAGGGTGAAAAACAAAGCAGGGAAAAAAAGCATGATGACATACTGAAGAGCTACATCATTCACTGGAAAGAACACTAACCGGACTTAAAGTCAAGAGACGTTGGCAGAAATCCAAGCTCTGTCACTAACTGGCTGTGGACACTGGGCAAGTCATTTCCCATCTTTGGCCTGAGTTTCAGTTTCTTCATCTGTAAAATCAGGGAGCGTGGATAATTGGGTTAGATGACCCTTCTGATCCCATCCAACAAACCTTCCGTTATTGGTTCTATGACTCAGCATAAAATTAAATATGTCTAATTATTCAAGTCACTTCACATCTACAAATAGAAGCAATGATTACAGAGTCCATGTGACTTCATTAATACAAGTCAAGCCAGTCTCAGCTTATTCCCTTTTTGATGGGGTTATTAAACTGGCAGATGAAGGAGATGTCACGGATAGAGTTTAGTGAGATTTTAGTAGTTTTCATAAAGCATACTATATTCTTTGTGGAACATATGGAGAGATGTGACAATAACACTATTAGAGAAGTTCGTAACTGGTTTAAAGAGTTATTGGTTTAATCTCAGTACGATAGGTGTTCTCCAATAGAGTACCCGAAGATCTATATTTGGCCCTATGTTGCTTAGCATCTTTGTCAAAGATTTGGATAAAAGCATAGATGGCATTCTCAGCAAACTTGCAGATGGTACAAAGCTAACACAGTAAATGATGGAGTCCAGACCCAAAATGAGATGCAGCATTGGGTAGAACTGAATAAGATGAAATGCAATAGGAACCAATGTCATACTCTTGGATATTTTTTTTCAAAAAAGTTCACAATATGTGGCCTGCAGGGATTTATTCCTATTTGAGTTTCAGTCCACTAAATCCAGTGGTGTCAAACTCAAACAGAAACAGATCCTTGCAGGTCTCATATTAATTTAGAAAACCATAAATAACCATTATCTAGGTTGTATCCTATTTTTTAATTTATTTTGCTAAAATTTCCCAGTTACATGTTACTCAGGTTTGTAATACCATTGGGAGGTTTGCAGGTCCCTTGCAGCCCGCAGGCTGAGTCTGACATCTCTGAAAAACAACCAGACTGTTTTCAGATAGTTGTTTATCTATACCTCACCAATCCTGTGCTTGTGGAGTTACATTTTATGCCCATGTAAGACTTTACAACTTAGGTATTGTGTTCCCTTCTGGGCACAATAGTTTAAGAAGGGCATGAATAAGTTATATTAGTATACAGAAGAGAGCAAGAAGGATGCTGAAAGGCCTTGAGTCTATACCCTATGAGGAAGACTAGAAAGAATTTGAAATGTTTATCTCAGAGTAAATAAAATTAGGGGGGTGGGGCAAAGGTAGGAGGGAGGTATGATAGTGATCTTCACACAGTTGAAGAGGGATCCGATCTGTCCTGTTTGTCCCCAGAGGGAAGAACCATGAGTAATGTGGTAGAAGTTGCAAAGGGACAAATTTAAACTTGATAAACAAACAAAAAAAAGTGCTATCAATTAGAACTCTCCAAAACTATAATCAGTTACGTCAAGAGGTCATAGGTTCACCCTCGTTGGTTCTCTTCAAGATGTTGGAGCAGATACTGGATGATTACTTATTACATAGTAATGCTACATAGTAATGCAGATTCCTTGCAACTGAGTTGAACTATATGACCACTGAGGTTTTTTTTTCCACTCTCAAATTCTGTGATTCTCTTCTATTCAGTTTTTCTCTATAGTCAAATATGATAGTGAGAGGTATTGGACTAGACCACCTTTAAACTTCCTTCTTGCTTCAATTTTCACAGAATCATAAAATTAGAGCTAGAAGAAACTGTGCCTTAGAAACGATTTAGTTCAACTCATTTTACAAAAATGTGTGCCAAATGACTTGTCGAAAGTCATGTAGATAGAAAATAGTGGCATTTTATGCCATTCTTCCAAATCCACTGGTCAGTTATGATTTTAAGTAGAATCATCCTTATTAGAAAGATAATTTATAGAGATGAATCACAATAAAGGACCAAAAACCCCACAAGAAAAGTTAGAGATTAGAAGAACTGAATATGGTAACCCAAATTGGACCCATATTCAGTTCAATAAGGCAATTATCTTTTCTTAAACAATTGAAACCCAAATTATCATGCCTAGCTGGTATGACAGAAAGCATACTGGATTGCAAGTCAGAGGACTTGAGTTCAAATCCCGGGTCTGTATGACTTTGAACAAATCACAATCTCCCTGGGCTTCAGCTTCCTCATTTTTTTTTCATTTTTTGGAGGAGGGGGAAGGCAAGGCAATTGGGGTTAAGTGACTTTTCCAAGGTCACACAGCCAGTTAAGTGTCAAGTATCTGAGGTTGGATTTGAACTCAGGTCTAGTGCTCTATTCACTGTGCCACTCAGCTGCCCTCTTATTTTTTTTAAACAATAGCAGGAAGGGGTGCACTAGATTATAATGTTTCAAATACAATGTGGTACAATGGGAAAAAAATGAGTTTGGAATCAGAGGCCCTGGTTTCAAAGTCCCCCCCTCTGTCATTTACTACATGTCCTTTGTCAAGTCCCTTTACTCTCAGGACCTCATCTGTAATTGGAAGGGATCAAGCTAAACTGTCTTTGAAGTCCTTTTTACTTCTGTGTCTATGATGTTATGGTCCTTACAACCCGAAGTCCTATAGTTGGTTATAGTTACTTTCTAATAATAAAGGTAAGATAACCAATTCATGAACTGTAATGTATTTTCATACATATTAGATTGTACATCACACATCTCTCACCTGGTCACTGGTAGCCTTTTCACCCAAACTCATTCTTCCTGAATCTAAAATTCTGGCTTGATTTATGCTATCATTTTTGTACATTCCAAATGAATAATGATCCTGGGTATATATAAAGCATTTGAAGAATTTCGAAACCAGAAATTTATCATTGAGGATGGTAGGCAGCGAGTCTTAGATGCTCCCAGTATTTCTACAGTTTTTTTAAGAGCTGGCTGTGATAGATTTCATTTCCTGAAGAAAAGTGAGGGAAATGCTGAATCAGGGAAATTTCTCCCTACTGCACAGCTCCCTTCCCCTGAGCCTAAGAACATGATTCTCTAAAAACTTAGTTTAGACAAATAAATATGCTCTAGTGGAATAAAAGGTGCTTTGTTTACTGTTCCTCATACTTTGGATTAGAGACACACAATTAATAAATGACAACAGAGGGAAAAATTGCAGTAAGAAGGCCAAAAGGAGACTATTTCACTGAAAACCCCAAGTTCTAAGGCATGGTGAGTTGTTTATTTACCCAGAGCAAAGACACTTCTTTTTTAATTGTTTTCTAGCTTGACTTCCTCAGATGGATGAATGGATGGATGGATGGATGGATGGATGGATGGATGGATGGACAGACGGACGGACGGATGGATGGATGGATAGATGGATGGATGGATGAAAGAACAGTTACATAATTTCCCTTAGAAAAGGCTTCAAACTTAAAGAATCAACAAGCAACTTGAAGGTGGGTACTGTCTGGCTTCTTGTATTCAAGTCCCTAGTGCTTGGCACAGGACCTGGAACATATAAAGTGCTTAATAGATGATTTTTCATTCACTCATTCAAGTTAAGATCAGGATTTAGTACAGTGCTAACTATCTCTGGGAATTAATGAAATCACATAATGAGGCCATCCCTTTTATAAGCCTGCATTTTACTCAGTAATAAGAGAAAATATGGTAAATTTTGCGATTTCTTTGTGGTCAACACTTAACCCATATCAATTTGCTTTTACTTTGGAATTATGTGTTTTGACCAATAACACTGGTAATAACAAAGGTTTGTCTTTTATAATAACATGATATTCTGATGTGATTCTGATAAATGTATCAGGAGAAGCAGATGTTAAACTACTCTCATAAGTGAGAGGAAGCATGGCATAGTCATCAGAAAGATATGGGTGTAAGTCCTATATATGCATATGTAAGTGAGCAGGAGTAAGTCATTGAGGTAACCAGTAAGACTTTTAATTTTTTATTTTATTTTTTCTGAATTACATGTAAAAACAATTTTTAACATTTGTTTTTTTAAATTATGAGTTGCAAATTTTCTCCCTCCATTTCCCTCACCTTGAGAAGGCAAACAATTCCCTATAGATTTTACATGTACAATCACACAAAATAAATTTCCATATTAGCCATGTTGCAAAAGAAAAGATATGAAAAAATAAAGAAAATAAAAAATTGTGCTTTGATTTGCATTCAGACTCCATTAGTTCCTTCCACCAACATGTGTCATTTTCTTTTTCTGTCATATTAGCTAATCTGATAGTTGTGAGATGGTGCCTCAGAGTTGCTTAATTTGCCTTTCTCTGATTAATAGTGATTTAATTTTTTCATGCAACTATAGACAGCTTTGATTTCTTCTCCTGAAAACTGTTGTTCATATCCTCTCACCATTTATCAACTAGTAAATGACTTGTGTTCTTTTAAATTTGACTCAGTTCTCTAAATATTTGAAAAACAAGGCATTAGAGGAACTTGCTGTGATTTCCTTTCCCCCCCCCCCCAAATTTTCCTGCTTTCTTTCTAATCTGGGATATAATAGCTTTGTTTGTGTAAAATCTTTTCAATTTAAAGTGCTCACAATTGTCCGTTTATATCCCTTAACCCTCTCTATCTTTTGTGTGGTCATAAATTCTTCCCTTATCCATAGATCTGACAGGTAAACTATTCCATACATTAAAAAAGAAAGAAGAAAACCAAATGACCAGGATCAAAAATGAGAAGGGTAAATTTATCACCATTAAAGATGAAATTAAAGGAATTATAAGGAGCTGTTTTGCCTAATTATCCAGTAAGACTTTTAATTTTTTATTTTATTTTTTCTGAATTACATGTAAAAACAATTTTTAACATTTGTTTTTTAAAATTATGAGTTGCAAATTTTCTCCATCCATTTCCCTCACCTTGAGAAGGCAAACAGTTCCCTATAGATTTTACATGTACAATCATGCTTATAATATCAGCCCTTATGTCTAAATTATGTACCCATTTTAATCTTATCTTGGTATATAGTGTGAGATGTTGGTCTATACGAAGTTTCTGCCAAACTGCTTTCTAAATTTCCCAGAAATTTTTGTTAAATTTTAGTTCTCCAAAATTTTTGTCTCCCAAACTGGGAGCTTTGAGTTTATCAAACACAAGATTACTGTGGTTATTTACTAGTGTGTGTTGCATATTGTTTATTGTGAGCATTTATTCCTCTGATCCACCACTCTATTTCTTAGTGTTTTGATGAGTATCACTGTGTTATGTAGACTGAGATCTGGTATTGCCAAACTGCCTTCTTTCACATTTATTTTTCATGGATTCCCTTAATATTCTTGCTCTTTTGTTATTCCTGATGAATTTTGTTATTATTTTTTTTCCTAGCTCTATAAAATAATTTCTGTATGGTTTATTTGGTATGGCACTAACTTACATAGAACTGCCATTTTTATCATATTGGCTTGGTCCTCCCATGAGCAATTAATAATTTTCCAATTGTTTAGGTCTCACTTTATTTCTGTGAAAAGTGTTTTGTAATTGTGTTCAGATAGTTACTGCACTTGTCCTGGCTGATAGATCCCCAAGTATTTATATTACCTGCAGTTATTTTAAATGGTCTTTCTCTTCCTAACTCTTCCAGCTGGATTTTGTGAGTAATATATAGCAATGCTGATGCTTTATGTAGGTTTATTTTCTATCCTGCATCTTTGCTGAAGTTGTTAATTATTTCAACTAGGTTTTTAGTTGATTCTCTAGGATTCTCTAAGTATACCATCATATCATCTATAAAGAATGATAGTCATTTCCACATTGACTATTCTATTCCTTCAATTTTTTCCTTGTTTTATTGCTATTGCTAGCATTTCTAGTAGAATAATAATTGATTTATTGCCATCGCTCATTAACAGTAATGATAATGAGCATCCTTGCTTCACCCCACATCTTATTCAGAAGGCTTCTAGCTAATCCCCATTACAGCCAATTGTTGTTGATGGTTTTAGATAAATACTACTTATTTTAATGGAAGCTCCATTGATTCCTATGCTTTTTGTGTTTTCTTAATAGAACTGAGTTTTGTATTTTGTCAAAAGCTTTTTCTGCATCTATTGATATAATCATACAATTTTTGTCATGTTTTATTTTTTATGTAGTCAATAACATTGATAGTTTGCCTACTATTGAACCAGTCCAATATTCCTGGTATAAATGCCACCTGGTAATAGTGTATGATCTTTGTAATATATTACTATAACATCCTTGCTAGCAATTTATTTAAATTTCTGTGTCAATATTTATTAGGGAAATTGTTCTGTAGCTTTCTTTCTTTGTTTTTACTCTTTCTAGTTTAGCTATTAATGATATTTGTGTCATAAAAGGAATTTGTTTTTTTTCTGAATTGTTTATATAGCATTTGAATTAATTATTCTTTGACTGTTTTGCAGAATTTACTTGTGAATCCAT
>CM053590.1:63327760-63355007 GCA_028646515.1 Pseudochirops corinnae
TGATTCTGGGGATTTTTTTTTAGGGAACTCATTGATGATTTATTCAGTTCTTTTTTCTAAGATAGAGTCATTTAAGTATTCTATTTCCTTTTCTGTTAATGTGGATAAATTATAGTTTTGTAAATATCCATCCATTTCACTTAAAATGTTAGATTTGTTGGCATATAACTAGGCAAAACAGCTCCTTATAATTCCTTTAATTTCATCTTTATTGGTGATAAATTTACCCTTCTCATTTTTGATCCTGGTCATTTGGTTTTCTTCTTTCTTTTTTAATCAAATTAAATAATGGTTTGCCTATTTTATTGTTGCTGTTTTTCTCTTCATAAAACCAGCTTCTAGTTTTATTTGCTAGTTCAATGGTTTTCTTACATTCAATGTTATTAATCACTGTTTTGACTTTTCAGGGTTTCCAATTTGGGGTCTAACTGGGGAATTTTAATTTGTTCTTTTGCTAGCTTTTTTTGTTGCATGCCCAGTTTGTTGATCTGCTTTTTCTCTATTTTATTAATGTAAACATTTGGAGATATATTTTTCCCCTAAGTACTTCTTTGGCTACATCCTGCAAATTACTTATTGTTTCTATGATTTGTCCTTCAATCCACTCATTCTTTGTTTTTTTGTAAATGATAGCTTATTTTTCCAATTACATGTAAAGATAGTTATCAACATTCATTTTTATAAGATTCTGAGCTCCAAATTTTTCTCCTTCCCTCTGCTCCCTCTCCTTTCCCCCCCAAAGAAAGAAATTCAATATAGATTATACATGTACAATCATGTTAAATATATTTCCACATTTGTCTTGTCATAAAACAAGAATCAAAACAAGGGAAGAAACACAAGAGAGTAAAAAGAAAAAAGTGAAAATAATTTATACTTTGGTCTGCATTCAGACTCCATAGTTCTTCTTCTGGATGATCCATTAATTCTTTTGGATTAGATTATTTAGTTTCCAATTAATTTTTTATCTATTTTTCCATGACTCTTTATTGAAATTATTTTATTGCATTATGATTTGAAAAAAGATATATTTAAAATTTCTACTTTTCTACATTTGGTTGTCAGGTTTTTATGTCCTAATAAATCAGCATTTTTTCTGAAGTTGCCATACTTTAACAACATATAACTCCATAATAACATATAACTCCAGTTAAAAATATACAGTTTAAAAAAAAAAGGCATACTCCTTACTATTCCCATTCAGTTTTCTCCAGGGTCTATTTTATCCAACTTTTCCACAATTCTATTCCTCTCCTTACTTTTGTTTTGCTTCTACTTTCATTTATCTAGTTCTGAGAGTGAAAAGTAGAGGTTAATCACTAGTACATTTTACTATCAGTTTCCTCCTGTAACTCATTTAATTTTTCCCTTAAGAATTTGGATTCTATACCATTTGGTGCATACAAGTTTATTATTGATATTACTTTGCTGGCTATGTCACCTTTTTAATAACATAGTTACCCTGCTTATTACTTTTAATTAGATCTATTTTTTGCTTTTGTGGCATCTGAGATCATGATCACGACCCCTGTTTTGGGGAGTTTTTGTTTTTTACTTCAGAGAATCATAAGAGATTCCACTTCAGCCCTTATTTTAATTCTGTGTCTTTCTGTTTCAAGTGTGTTTCCTATAAACAACATATTGTCTGATTCTGGTTCTTAATCCATTCTACTATCCACTTCCATTTTATGGGTGAGTATATCTCATTCATATTCACAGTTATGATTACTAAATGTATATTTTCCTCCATCTTATTTCCCCCCATTTCTCTCTCTCTCTCTCTCTCTCTCTCTCTCTCTCTCTCTCTCTCTCTCTCTCTCTTTCTCTCTCGCTCTCTCTCACTTTGTCTCTGGCTCTCACCCTCCCTTCTCAAAACTCTACTTCTGACCACTGCCTTCCTTAATCCACTCTCTTTTCTATCAGAGCCCTTAACCCAATCTCTTTCTACTTCCTTGTAGGGTAAGATAGATTTCTATATCCAAGTGAGTATGTATGTTATTCCCTCTTTGAGCTAATTCTCATGAGAATAAGGTTCAAGTCTTACCTGCCACCCCCATCTTTCCCTACACTATTAAAGCTCTTCCTTTTATGCATCTTTTATGTGAAAGAATTTCCCCATTCTACCTCTCCCTTCTTCATTCTCCCAGTAGATACCTCTTTCTTACCCCTTTTTATTTTTTTAATCATTCCATCATAATCAGCTCACATCCATGCCTTCTATCTACATATAGTCCTTCTAACTGCCCTAACAGATAAAGTTCCTAGGAGTTACAATTATTATCTTCCCACTTAGAAATGTAAACATTTTAACCGATTGATTCCCTTGTGATTTCTCTTTCATGTTTATGGTTTTTTTTTTTTTCTGTTTCTCTTGAATCTTGTATTTAAAAGTCAAATTTTCTATTCAGCTCTGGTCTTTTCATGAAGAATGCTTGAAAGTCATCTATTTAATTAAATATTCATTTTTCCCTGAAAGATTATACTCAGTTTTGCTGTTTAGGTTATTCTTGGTTGTAATCCTAGCTTCTTTTCCTTCTGAAAAGTCATATTCTAAGGTCTCTGATCCCTTAAAGTAGAAGCTACTAAATCTTATGTGATCCTGACTTTAGTTCCCTGATATTTGAAGGGTTTTTTTTTTGGTTACTTGAAGTATTTTCTCCTTGATCTGAAAGCTCTGGAATCTGACTATAATATTTCTGGGAGTTTTGATTTTGAGATCATTTTCAAAAGGTGATCAGTGGATTCTTTCAATTTCGATTTTACCTTCTGTTTCTAGGATAACACAACAGATTTCCTTAACAATATCCTGATGACGTATAATCTTTTTTTTTTTATCATTGCTTCCAGGGAGTGCAACATTTTTAAAATTATCTCTCCTGGATCCATTTTCCAGGTCAATTGTTTTTCCAATAAGATATTTCACATTGTCTTCTACTTTTTTTTTCATTCTTTTCATTTTGTTTTATTGTTTCTTTATGTCTCATGAAGTCACTAGCTTCCACTTGCCCAATTATAATTTTTAAGGAAAAATTCAGAAAAGAAATGAGAATGAAGCAAGAAAATTATAAGACTGATATAAGAGGAACAAAAAAAAAAAAATTAAAGAAGATAATACCTTAAAAAACAGAATTGGCCAAATGGCAAAAGAAGAACTAAAATTCACTGAAGAAAAGAACTACATAAAAAAAAACAGAATTGACCAAATGGAAAAAGAGTTACAAAAACCCACTGAAGAATTCCAGGATGAGGAGCATTTGCAAGTTCCTTGCTATGTACCTAACAAAGAGCAAGTTCAAAAGCAAGCAGTAGCTGTGCAGTTCTGACCCTAGGAATAGAGCAGGGTTCTAGTTCCAACCTGTAGAACAGTCTGAAACTTGAAGTAGAAAACCAAAACAAAACCCAGGCCAAAGGGGAATCTACATTTTCATCAGTCTGAGCCAACAGAGCTTTCTAGTTAGCTGGCAGTGGTAGTGCAGTGTACTAGAACTCCAGTTGGAGCAAGCCCACGAATATGTTTTTCAGACCCAAATTCAGGTCAAGAACTTGCAAAGTTCAGACCAGAAGGTTAGAAATTAGAATTTCTTCACTTTTGGAGCACTGAAAACTTGCTGGTCCCCAACCTAAATTGTATCTGAGTTTCTGAATAACAAAACACTCACTGACTAGGAACAGCTAGTGAGTGGCTCAGTTGAAAGAAATACTCTACCTGGAGTCAGAAAGACCTGAGTTAAAATTCAGTTTCAGAGACATACTTACTGTGTGTAATTGGTGCGTGTAATTTAATTTAATTTCTATTTGTCACTATTTAATTTCTGTTTGTCACTATTTCCTTATGTAAAAAAATGAGGATAATAATCACACCTACTGTTTCAGGTTGTTATGAGGATCAAATGAAATAATATTTGCAAAGCAATTTGCAAATCTTAAAGTGCTATATAATGCTAGTTATCATCATAATCACCTTAAGAAAGTAGCATCAGGACCAATACAGATATCCCATTCAGAAGTACAAAGAACAAAGCCTTAAGATAAAATATGAAGCCAGAAGTAATCTGGAAGAATGAGAAATAAAAAAGAATCACAGCATTAAAAGAGCTATTATGATAATAGAAACATTCAATACACAAAGTCAGAAGAACATTATTTCAAAATAGTTAGAAGCAAATTCTCAAAGAAAAAATATAACTTGGGCACAAATTCAATATAAGCTCCTTGAATAGATGAAGCAAGAGATTTTAAAATAATTTTTATATATGTATATATACATACATATATATGTATATTTATAAACAAAATGAGAACATTAGGGAAATGGAATAGAAATGTGAGCTATGGAAGAAAGAATGGGAAAGGAGACTAAACAGCTTGGCACCAAAGATACAAAACCATACCAAAGAAAAAACTCCCAGCAAATTAAAATGAATCAAATAGAAGTTTTGCTATCACATAATAATAATAACAACAACCATAACAATAACAACCATCAAAAACACATATATTCCTTAATATGTGCCAGGTGCTGCACTAAAGACTTTAAAATTATTTTCTCATTCGATGCTCACAACTTTGGGAGGTACAGATGAGGAAACAGTGGCAGATAGGCTAAGTGACTTGCTCAGGATCATACAGCTAGTAAAGTTCCAAGCTTGGATTTTAATTCCAGTCTTCCTGACACCAGGCCAGAAACAAGAAATATCATAACAATGTCAAAAACCTGAAAAAATAGAGAAAGTAAGGCTTCTCCTAGCACAAACACCTGACCTGGAAAATAGATCAAGGAGAGATGGTTTAAGAATCACTGGACTACCTAGAAGCCATGTCTAAGAGAAAGGTAGAGACAGAGAAACAGCCTAAACATTATATTTCAAGAAATCATAAAATAAAACTGCTTAGATCTTTTAGAGAGCAAAATGGAAATTTTTAAAAGTTGCTAGTCATCTCCTAAAAGAAATCCTAAAATGAAAAATCCCAGGAACATTATACCGAATATCCAGTTTCCAGGCCAAAGAGAAATACTAACAAGCAGTCAGAATAAAGAATTCAAGTATGAAGGAGCCACAGTCATAATCACACATGATTTAGCAGCCACCGTTATAGATTAGAGAGCTTGGAATATGGAATTCCAGATGGCAAAGGATATAGGTTTACAACCAAGAATAATTTGCACAGCAAATATAAATTCTATAGGGAGGGAAAAAAATGAACCTTTAATGAAACAGAGCTTTGCAATAATCCCTAATGAAAAATCAGCACTATCTACAAGAAGTGTAAACACAGGAGAGTCAAGATAAACACAGAGAAGTAAATACGAGTGAGTAGTCATAGGGTATTAAAGAAGAATGAACTGCTTTCTAATATGGAGCCATAATGCATGTCCCCTTAAAACACCATCAGGAGTCATAGAGATAGCTTAATTAGACAAAAACCTGGGAGTGGTTCTGTTGTGCTTTGATGATCTTAATAGAAGATGTAAATGGGAGGAGAATACACTGGGAGAAGGAGATACTGGGTAAATTATTTCACATAATCTGGGTGCACAAGTAGAATTCTATTTAAACAAGGAGAAACAGGCGGAGGGAGAGTTTGGTATTTGAACCTTACTCTCATCTGAACCGCTCAAAGAACAGGAAAATACACATACAGAGTTAAATATATAAACACATTTTGCTCAACAGAGAAACAGAAGGAAAGGGGGAGAAAGGAACGGTAGGAAAAAGAAGGAAGACAGGTTATGGGAGGGAATAGTCTGAAGGAAAATAAACTCTATATAAGGATGTACAAAGATATTCATAACAACTCTTTTGCTTCTTCCATTCTGGTGGAATGCTCTTGTGTAAAAAACTATGGAGGGGAACGGTTTCAGAGAAACCTAGAAGACTTATATGAACTGATGATAAGTGAGGTAAATAGAACTAAGGGGAAAAAAAGTTCATTCAGTGACAATAATATAGTATTGACAAACAACTTTGAAAGATTTAGGATAATGACCTGATCAATGACCAACTATAATTATACAGAATTTGTGATAAAACAGGCTAACTGTGCCATCCCCACCCCACCCCTGCTGATAGAGGGGTGATAGACTCAGAGTTTAGACTGAGGCAGTATTTTTGTTTATGTGCTTTTTTAGACATGACCTATTTGGGAATTTGCTTCGCTTAACTCTACACGTTTATAATGGGCATTTTGTTTTTCTTGCTTTCTTGATTGGGGAATGGGAGGGAGGTGGTTATGGAGTATAGAGGGAGGAAAAGTAAAGCTTTTTATTAGGAAAAAAAACTATTTTAAAAACAATTTATCACACTTCTGCCACTTACTATCTCTATAACTTTGAGAAGATATTTTACCTCTGTGGATCTTAGTTTCCTTGCTTGCAAAATTAGGGAATGAATTAAATTGTACATATAGTTCTGTCCAGCTCCAGTTCTATGGTCCTCATTTTGCCTGGAGTCTTGCAAATCTAATTAAAAAAAGGCCTTAAACTTAAAAGTAAGGGGGAAGGAGAAAACTTCCTACTTACATATACCAAATCAGATGTCATATGGAATGCCTACAACCTAGGTTTAATAGCAATATCCAGCCAATAGTGTGATTTGTTAAGCACAATCACCAGAGAATTTGGTTTGATTTTTAACATCATTTATAGTATTTAATTAAAGATATGGTTAGTCAACATATGATAAGGAAGGACTAATCACTAAAAGTCAACATCGCTTCCCCAAGAATGATGACGCTTGCCAGACTGCCTTTTTCTGTTTGTTTATTTGTTTCTGTTTATGGAAGGATTACTAGGCTTGTAGATCACTGAAATGTTACAGATATAATTTACCTACATTTGAACATAGTACTCTACACAGTCTTTCATGAGTTTCTTGAATACAAATGGAGAAATGTGGCTCAGAAGGTAGGTGGATTTGAAACTAGTTGAAACAAAAAAATCCCCAAGGTGGTCATTAGTGGTTTAATTTCAACTTTGAAGGAGGTAGAGTGTCCCAGAGATCTATTTTTGGCCCTGTGTTGTTTAAATTGTTTAACAATGTCTTAAAGACAAAGGTGGCATGCTTGTTAAACCTGTAAATGCTGTAATTCTAGGAAGGACAACTAACATCGGATGACAATCCTCAAAATGTTCTTGAACATCTAAAACATTCAGCTTAATTGAAAAATATGAAATTAATTAAGCACACGTAAAATTTTACATTGGGATTTAAGGAACTGATTTCAAAGTATAAGATAGAGGTACTACAGCAAGACAATAGTTCTGAAAATTATATGTGTATTTTAGGGGACTAAAATGTTATGAGTTATTCTAATGTTAATGAGTTATATTAATGTCAAAATGTTAATGAGCAAACACCGTGATATAGAAGCCAAAGAAGGTATTAAGCATTAAGAGATCCATGTATCCAGAACTAGGAAGGTGATAGTATTATACGCTGTACTCCAAAACATGTTCAAATATTGTGCTCTGATCTCGGCATGGAACCTGAGGGATGGCATAAAATGCAAAAGAAGAGTGTATCAAGGAAAGTGAAGAGCCTAAGGATCATGTTATAAGAGCAGAAGTTAAAGAAATTAAGATGTTTGTCTTGGAGAAGAGAAAAGATGGGGAAACAGGGAGAAGAGGGCCCATATTAACTATCTTAGAGTATCTGAAGTAAGGATTAGATTTGTTTTGGTTGATCTTGGGAGCACAACGAGGAACAAATTGTTGAAGTAGCAAAGACAGATATTTTTGTTTGGTATAAACAAAATCTTCCTTACAATCAGATCTAGCCAAAAGAGAAATGGGCTACTTCAAAAGGTTTTTCCAAAAATAGTTTTTCCCCTTACCAAGGGTCTTCGCTTGCCAGGCATATTATAGTGGAGATCCTTTTTCAGGTATGGGTTGGATCTGTTGACCTCTGATGTCACCCCTTCTAATTACTATTTTTGCCATGATTCTGTAACAAGAGTCAGGAAATAAATCACCCATTTGTATGTCTTACAAAACATTCTATTTTCATAGTTTGTGTTAGTTTTCTTTTAATAAGAGATTTTAAATACAGTAATTACAACACAGCTTATGTTTGTATCTTAGGAGAAAAAAAAACTTTCCTAAACAAATCATGTTTTACCTATACTACATTTTCAAATCATTAAATTCAAAATGGATACTTACTGAGAGATTTCCAAGTATTTATTTACATTTTTAAAGTTATCTCCTCTTTGTAATCAAATGTATATAAAAGAAGAGAAATTCTTAAAAGGGCAACCAAGAAAAGAAATGGAAATATCAATCCTAATCATTTTGCATACTGATGAGTATTATTCGGTCTCCACATTTCAGAAGTTGAACATTTCCAACCATCCATTTACTACATTGTCATATGAGATGTGCATTCCATTTGATTTTCCTTTCAAAATATTTGTGTTTACTTAGATTAAGTTGAGTGCTTTATTTGGCCCCATTATACACAGTCCAGGGGTTATCCAGACCGCAAGTGCTGGGTAAAATGCTTCTAAAGTAAGCCCTTTTCAATTTTTTTTTTTTACCAATTCTAGAAGAACATACATGACATGTGCAATCTGATTTTTGCAATAAAAATTGCAGCTAACTGAAATGCGATGTCATAGGGTATGATTTAATTTAGCCAGAAACAGAAGAATGAGGTGTGCAAATACTGCTAGCCTATAGGATTTAGCTAATACCTCTACTGCACTGTAATCAATGAAGAAAAAGCCAGCTTCAAATAAAATCGGGAAGACTTAAATGAACTGGTGAAGAGCTAAAAGAACAGAACCAGGATAACAATTTCTATTATAACATGAATATTGTAAAATCAAAGAATTTTTTTTATTTTTGCTTTTTGGAGGGGGGCAGGCAGGGCACTTGGGGTTAAGTGACTTGCCCAATGTCACACAGCTAATAAGTGTTAAGTGTCTGAGGTCACATTTGAACTCGGGTCCTCCTGACTTCAGGACCACTGCTCTATTCACTGTGCCACCTGGCTGCCCCAAAAACAAAGAATTCTAATCAATGCAATAATCAAATATTATTCCAGAGGACTAATGATAAAGAATGCTACCCATGTCATCAAAAGTGATGAACTAATACCTAAGGGGACACACATTTTTGGACATGGCCCATGTGGCAATTTATTTTTCTTGACTATGTTTATATATTACAAGAGTTTTGCATTTTTTTCCCAGTGAGGGGGAGGAGAGGTAGAGGGGAGAAAACAATATTTTATTGTTGGGGAAAAATACAAAAGAAAAAAGTTTAATGCTGAAGCTATAGCACAGACTGGGGGGGAAGTATAAAGGACTTGAATTCAGAAAACATAAGCTCATGTCAAGACTGGGTCACTTACAAGATAGGAAATCATGGACAGGTCACTTAATTTCTCAGTTTCATCTGTGAAATAGAGATAATAATATTTGTCCTACCTGTCTCACAAAGTTGTTTTAAGAAAAAATAACTGGTATACTTAAAATACAGAATATGTGTTAACTAACCTTACAGAGTAGTCTGAGATGAGGAAGAAGATGAGTAAAATTTAAATTTAATTACTAAATATATTATTGAGGTTGGTGATTTAACTCCTCTTCACTGAATGGCAGAGGGGAGGTATTTTTCAACTCAAAAGGAAAGTATAGGACAAAAAGACATACAATTAAAATTCAATAAATTGGATGGATGCTTTTCAGGGGTTTTGCAGAGGGATTTCTATTCTTATAGATGGACTAGATTAAATGAACTGTGAGGGCCTTTACAACTCTGAGGTTCTGTGAAATGGAGGTTTCAGAGAAGGAAATAAAAGGGGGAAAACGTGGAGAGGAAAGAATATGAGAAAGAGATACAAAGAGATACAGAAAAAGTGTAGCAATTCCTTTCCTTTCAACAAACATTTATTAAGCACACTATGAGTTTCTGGCTAATGTCAAAAGATCTTTGTAGATGTTTCTGTCTTATGTCAACTGTCAGATCATCATCAGAATCTCAATTATTTTCATTCGAGAGGTCTGATTACTTTGCATCAAAAAAGATAGCACTTCTAATGCCTAGGCAGCCTAACTCTGAACAGGACAAGTAATCCAAACTCCAAGCAAAAACCCAGTTAACCTTTATTACACATTCTGAGGTGGTAGACTTGGATGTGGCACAGGAAATGCCTTGCCCTCTTATAAAATCTCCTGCAAAGGATCCTAAGTCCTTGAAACCTGAAGCAGAAATGGATCCAGCAAGAAATCTCAAAGCTCCATTTCAAACACCCCAGAGTTTCATATTTTTAGCACAGAGTGCCTGAGAGTTTTGTTCTGTTTTCAGAAGTCCCAGCCAAATGCCTTACCAAAAGCAAAATGAGTTATTGTTGATATTAAAATGCACAGCCACCATGATTGAAAATGAAACCCCAACTTTGAAACAAATCCTTTAGCTTTATCAGAGAAATGGGGAGTCATCCAGAAGAGACTAGCCTCATCACAAAATCAGTTGCCAAATGTTATCCATTCTTCCTTTAAAATATTTCCTCCCTTCCTTTCTTTCCCACTGCCAATACCCAAACACTCTCACCTGGACTACTGAACTAGACTCCCAACTGGTCTTTCCCTTCTGAAAGCCCTCCTTAACATTGATTTCCTGGCTGTCTTCCATATACACAGCTCTCCTGCACAAAACACCTTTTGGTGGTTTTTAACATCCCGGGCTTGACTCCCAATGAGGAGGAGGTGCAAAAGAAGACATTAGTGGAAGATTAACCTACTTACCAACTATCAATATTTGAGTGAATCACAACTTATTTTTTTGGACTAGCTCTGTAAATTCATTGGTATAGAGAACTCCTAACGAGGACTCACCTTCCATCAATATAGGTTTATCACTTACACTTCGACTTTCCGTCTTAGAGAGCAATCTGAGGAACTGAGAGGTTAAGGTCACAGAGTATTGTGCAGGATCATAGGATCTTGAGCTGAAAGGACCTCAGCCCAACTTCCTCATTTTACAGATGAGGAAACTAAGGCCCAAAGAGGTTACATGTCTTGCCCAAAGTCATAGGGGTAATATGTACGACAGATAGGACTTAAAACTGAGGTCTTGCTGACTCCAAGGTCCATTTTATCTACTACACCATGGCTACCTCACCATTAATATAACAGTAACAACAATGATGACAATAACAATACAATTTCTTCATAGAGTGCTTTAAGGTTTATAACTGCATTATATGCTTTTTTTTTCATTTGCTACTCACAGCAGCTCTATGACACAGACACATATTTTCCAAAGGCAGAAATGACATGATGGAATAACCCCTGCAAGGTAAAATCCTAGGATTGCAGAGGGGAAAAAAAACAGCACTAGGAGCAAACAGCACAGACTGACTGCTTGACTATTGAAATTATTATTATTGTTATTATTATTATTATTATTTATAAAGCACCTACTACGTGCCAAGATTATATCTTTTATCCTCAAAATAACCTGAGATCTAAATGCTTTTATTATCCCCATTTTGCAGTTCAGGAAACAAAAGCAAACGGAGGTTAAGTGACTTGCCCAAAGTCATACAACTGGTAAGTATTTGAACTCAGATCTTCCTTACTGCAAGTCCAGGGCTAAATCTATTGCATCACCTAGTTGCCTCTAAAAAAAAGCCAAAAAATATGTTTAAAGATGAGGGAAAGGGATTTTAAATGGTAACAAGAGATAAAAATGCCTCCTTGCTATCCTTTGAAATTTCTGGCACCACCACAACTGCTTTATTCACGTTTTATATAACCAGTTACTGCTCCCATGACCCTAGTCCCCAGCCCTTCAAATGCTGCTTTCTTTCCTTCACTCATGGCTCTACCTAGTTCCCTAGGGAAGCAGCTACTTATCCATCTCAATATGGCATAGTGGCACAGGTTGTTGATTAGAGACCTACTATTTGCAGAACCCTTTATTGTAAGCTACGTAAAGATGCTGAAGAATGAGACAGATGTTTTGATCATAAAAAAAAAAACAAATCTAAAAAGATAGGGAATTGTGGTGAGCTGGAGACACTATGTAGTCAGAGTTATAATAGCACATGCAAAGAAACTTGGCTATTTGGGAAATCATGAGTTTACATGATAAAAATGAAATGGAGTAAGGAAAAAAGAGCACCAGCTATGAGGAACTCAGCTTCAACCTCTTGCTAGGTGGGCTCAAACCACTTTTTGTTAACAGCTAACCACATTTAATGACAGGGCCAAAGAGACAGATGGAGAGCTGTATAGCTCCATCCCAAGTTGGAGAAAATAACTGCCCACTTAAAATCCAAACAAGGTTGGACAAGGAAGTCCAGAGGAAGCTAAAAAAAAAAAAAAGTCAATCAATAATAAGCCAATGATACAGAACAAAGAGAAGTATATCCTTTGGAGAAAATAGTTCAATGGAATGATTTTATATTAGTAGATACAATGAACAGTACTCAAAATGGAAAGGAAATAGGCTTTTCCCAAGATAATTCTGACTGGCTTTTCTTGTTAACATCTCTTGAGTGTGGACCAGAGGCATGCCAGCAATTTGATGAATTTCACGTTCATAGGACCATGAGACTTATCTAATAAAAGCCAAAAACATGAAGCCCTTTGGGGTGGTTTAGATGGGTTCTGATTGACTAATGATTCCTCTGGCTCTAGGCCCCTTAGGAATATGTGCTAATCCCGAAGGCTTGGCCACAAATGAGTTGTCTATTCCTCTACCTCCTCCCCAGCCTTTGGAAGTAACTTCCCTGACTAAGCACTTCCCAGAGGGAAGCAAGTAATACTGTCAGTGTTTACACACACACACACACACACACACACACACACACACACACACACAACACAATGGCAAGTCATCTAAGAGTAATCTCCTACTGTAGCTACACATCATAGCCTAGCTTTTAAAAACTGTCTCCTATGCATTAGTCCAGTGGATAACACTTCTCTAATTACGGAAATATATATATCCAAGTGACACCCCTAAATACTTGCAAAGTCAAGTACCCAAAAAGATATAAATGCACATATATGCTAATCACCATAAGGAGACAACAAAGGGCTTCTCATTTTAAAACCGCTGTATGTAAAGGCTATAAGTCAGTCTAACAATGTTAAAAGATGAAACCTTGGTCCCAACTTTGATTACGTATCTTTGGTACAGTACTGTGGACAAGTATGTTCAACTAAGCATGACAGATTGAATTGTAGCTTTGGGGGGCTCAGATTTAAAGCAGAAAAGGACTGTAGTCACCATCTGGTCCAATCCCTTCATTTTACAGATGACAAAACTGAAGCCCATAGAACTTAAATGACTTGCCTTAGATTACTCAGGTATTAAGTAGCTGAGCCACAATCTGATCAGGTCTTCTAACTCCAAATCCAGTACTTTTTAAAAATTGTACCACTGACCCTAGATCAAGCCCTTGATCAACAAAATTTGAGTCTCATCTTTTAACCTTGCAAGACTAACCAAGTTAACACACTCTCAATACACAACAGTACTGTGGTTGTTTTGAGTTTAAATACATTTGTAAAGCATTTAGCATTGTGCCTGGCACACAGACGGTGCTTTATAAACGCTTTTCCTTTCCTCTCCCCTTCCCTTTGAATACAGTAGGTACTTAATTGTTTGGGAGTCTTGGATTGGAATAAGTAAACAGCATGGAGGGAAGTTTGAATACCCAAGTATTACTTGCTATGAGGGGTGGGAAGTCTTCCGATGACATCAGAATAAGAGATAAAGTAGTGTGGGGAATATAGTTTCTTTTGATCACTACTTAGTTGTAATAGCAATGGGAATTTGAAGATCTTCCCTGCCCCTTAATAGACCTGGGGGGGACTTTGAAGACCTCCCCTGCTTTGAAAGTAAACTCTGCCCCCTAACAGGCTGAATGTAATCACATGGAGCCTGTGATGGAGGGAATTTGCTGAAGGGTGGAGCAGAGCCCACAGGAAGCTTCCTTGCTGTGAAGATAAACTCTGACCACTAATAGGCTGAATATTGTCACATGGAGCCTGTGGTGGGAGGAGTTTGATGAAGGGAAGCAGAGCCCACAGGAAGCTAGTGTTTAGAACTAGCCAGGCACTCAGGCAAGGAGATAGAGAGGTTTGTGAGCAAATATTGATCTTGTATTGGTTTGTGGGAAGGCTAAAGGAAGGCATGGCTCTCAGTGTTATTATGGCTTCTGAATATCTTTGGTACTATGATGGAATCAGCTTAATGGTTTGGGGATTTGGTTTTCTGGTGTCAGAATAAATGCTTCAGTTCTATCCTCTATCTGGAGAGTTTGGTATATTTTGTGATCAAACATCATGCAATACTTATAGTCACAGTCTTTATTGTGATCATGGGCGCTGCAAATATTGCATTGGAGCTATATTAGTACACCTCAAAGAAGATAGAAGAAAACGTGTATCAATAGATTGCACTCTATCAAACCCAGTACAATCCATTTCATTGCTAAAGTGCTAAAGAAGTCTTTAAGTTATGTAATCAAAAATACAGACCAAATAGATAAGTTTAAACCTCTTCTTTCAATATTATGCTATAAAATGAACATTTTAGTCATACTTTTCCAACCATTTGATAAGATCTGTAGGGATCATCAAGTCCAGGGGTGGTGAACCTGCAGCCTTGAGGTTACTTGTGGTCCTCTTGGTCCTTAAGTTTCACCCTTTGACTTGAATCCAAACTTAATTCAACTTGTGAATTTTCAATTCAGTCAAAGGGCTGAACTTCAGGACCTAGAGGGCCACATGTGACCTCAAGGTCTCATGGTCCCAACCCTGATCTAGTCTGACGCCTTCATTGTATTTGAATTCAAGACTTCATTCTGACAAAGTCACCTGTTGTTCATTCAGTTGTGTCAGATTCTTTTTGACCACAGCACCCCAGGCCCTTCTAGCCTCCACTCTCTCCAGAAGTCTGCCCAAGCTCATGTTCATTGTTTCCATGATGATATTTATCTATCCCATCCTCTGCCATCCCCTTTTCCTTTTGCCTTCAATAGTTCCCAACATCAGGATCTTTTCCAGTGAGTTCTGTCTTTTCATTATGTGGCCAAAGTATTCAAGCTTCAGCTTCAGTATTTACCTTCCAGTGAATAGCCTGAATTAATTTCTTTGAGTTTTGACTGATTTGATTTTTCTGCTATCCAAAGGGCTCTCAAAAAATCATTTCCAACACTACAATTCAAAAGTGTCAATTCTGTAGCACTCAGCTTTCCTTATTGTCCAACTCTCACAGGCATACATTGCTACTGGAAAAACCACAGCTTTGACTATACCAATGTTTTTGGCAAGGTGATGTCTCTGCTTTTTAGTATGCTGCCCAGAACTACCATGGCTTTCCTTCCAAGGATGAAGGGTCTTTTGATTTCATGGTTATAATTGCAGACACTGCTTCCATTTCTTCTCCTTCTATTTGTCAAGAAGTTATGGTACCAGTTGCCAAGATCTTAGGGTTATTTTTTTTTGCTTGCTTGCTTGTTTGTCTGTTTGTTACATTTTATTCTGTTTTTTTTTTCTTTCAGTATCAAGCCAATTTTCATACTCATTTCACCCTCATCAAAAGGCTACTTTGATTCCTTTTCACTTTCTGCCATCAGAGTGCTTTCATCTGTATATCTGAGATCATTGATATTTCTCCCAGTAATCTTAATTCTGTCTTTCGATTCATCTAGCCGGGGGTTTTGCATGATGTACTTTGCATATAAGTTAAATAAATAAGGTGATGATATACAGCCATGTTGTACTCCTTTTATAATCTTCAATCAATCAGTTGTTTCACATTTGGCTCTAATTATTGCTTCTTGGCCCACATACAGGTTCCTTAGGAGACAAGTAAGATGATCTCGTACTTCAATCTCTTTGAGGACTTGCCACATTTTGTCGTGATCCACACAATCAAAGGCTTTAGCGTAACCTACCTCCTTAAAAATCTTCAATGTCTCCCTATATCCTCCATAATTAGTTTCCAAAATCTTGCTCTGACCTACATTTCCAGTACTGTTTCATATGGTACCCATTCCTGGACTCTCTCCATTTCATTCCAACTAACTTACTAATTATTCAATTCAATGACATTCTAGCTCCTGTTGCTGGAGTGCTTTCTTTCTTTTAAATATTTCCTAATTTTCCTGTCTACAGTTTGCTTTGCATATATTTCTTTGTGTGCTGTCTCCCTCATTAGAGGGACTGTCTTTTGCCTCTTTTTGTATACCCAGTGTTCAGAACAATTCTTGGAACATATAGGTCTTTAATTAATGTCAATTGATTGATTGATTACATAACTGATCCTCCACGTCTGCATTGCCTTTTAGTGTCTGTCTCCTTTAGGTGTTTACCTCCATACAAGAGGCTTTTCCCCATGACTTGCAGTAATTAACAAACTCTCCCTCTTGCAACTATTTTCTATTACTTTCTATACTCTGAATTTCCTTACCTATATACATGTTGCATCTGCCCCGACTCCCATCCCCAGAGGAATCTAAACTCCTTGAGAGCATGGACTTTCTTGTTTTTGTCTTTATATTCTCAGCATCTATGAGGAACTTAAATATTTATACAACTGAATTGACTTCCAACCACCCCTCCTCATTTTAAACTTCAGAGGAGGGAGAAAAATGAACATAGTCTATATTCTGTACAACTTTGGCCTCTGATTAGTGAGAATGGTGGCATTGCCTGACCCATAAACTAGCTAGAAATAAGAAATGACCTTCTCTAGGCCTATAGCCAACCCAGCATGCTATTAGAAAAACATGTTTGGCATTTGTTTCTGATCTTGAAACCCTTCATAACTGCCACCAAAGAAGTCTGTGCTGAAGCAAAAAGGCTCCCAAAGCCAAGTTATCCCACTCATGCAGCTGTGAGGAATAAATTGGAGAAAATAAAGGAAAATCCAGGTTCTGGCCAATTTTTGCCAAAAATCAGCTTGGCCATTTTATCAACAACAAAAAGTCTAGCGGTCATTGGGAGAAAAGTGAAGATAGAATCATGGATTAAAGAAATAACAAGAGACAAGAAAAACAAACAAGAAAAACAAAAATAAATCTCTCTATGGAGAGATATGTAATTTGTCCTTTAAATAAAAAAAAAATGCTGCTCCCCAAATGATGAAGCTGCCAGCTTAGATGGCAAAGAACAAGCTATAATTGCTTAATACTTACTGAAATCCCACTATACTGAACAGCTCCTTTCCTAGGAGGGTTTGGGGTTTAAGAAAGAGGAACCCTAGAATCTAGTCATTGGAATGTTAGACTCTTTTAATTAGCCAAAATTGCCTAAACCCTCAAAACAGTTTATTTGGTTTTTTTGTTTGTAGTTTTTTGGGTTTGTGTGTGTTTGTGTGTGTTTTAGTGGAGTAAGAAATGTAATAACTTCAATCACCAACATCCTTGCCTTTTGGGAGCTTATATTGAGAAGAGACAAGGGAGATAGATATTTTTTTTATCTGTTTATGCAATACACAAATCAAACACTATGCAGTTTGTTTAAAAAAAAAAAAACCTACATTGCTGAGCAAAGTTGTTCCCTGCCTTTCTAATGTTCCTCATACTTTGCTGAAAAAGGGTGAGCTTCCTCATCTCCTCTACTACAAAACTGGAGTCCCTGTGCTGCACCTTTATTTATCAGGATTGGCAAAGAGATGATGTAGACATGGAAATCATTTGTGTAATTGATCAATCAATCAATAAACATTTATTAAGCACCTATGTGTGCCAGGCTCTATGCTAAGCAATAAGGATACAAAAAGAGGAAAAAGATCATCCCTACCCTAAAGGAGTTCACAATTTGTTTATTCCTGTCACTTAGAAAGAGGTAACTACAATCTTTGCAATATCATATCTCTTTACCATGCCCTCAATAAAGTTCTCCTCATCTCCTCCAGCAATTTATCTCATTGTTCCCAACTATCTTTCATAGCTTCAATAGGTCCTTATGTATTGTCTCTTTCCCTGCTATCTACACATTTTCTCAGGTGTGATTGTTTTTGTTGAGTCATTTTTTTCAGTCCTATAGGACTCTGTGACGTCATTTGAGATTTTCTTGACAGATACTGGAATGGTCTGACATTTTCTTCTTCAGCATATTTTATCAATGAAAAACTGAAATAAACAGGGTTAAGTGACTTGCCCAGGATCACATAGCTAGTGTCTAATGCCAGATTTGAACTCACAAAGATCAGTCTTCCCCTTTGACTCAGCAATAGTACTTCTAGGTCTGTATCCCAAAGAGATCATATAAACAGGAAAAGGACCCACATGTACAAAAATATTTATAGCAACTTGTTTTGTGGTGGCAGAAAATTGGAAATTTCAGGGATGCTCATCAATTGGGGAATGGCTGAACAAGTTGTGGTATATGAATGTAATGGAATACTATTGTGCTATAAGAAATGATGACCAAGCAGACTTTAGACCACAAGCAGTGGTTCTCAACCTTCCTAATGCCGTGACCCTTTAATATAGTTCCTCATGTTGTGGTGACCCCCCAACCATAAAATTATTTTTGTTGCTACTTCATAACTATAATTTTGCTACTGTTATGAATCATAATGTAAATATCTGACATGCAGGATGTATTTTCATTGTTACAAATTGAACATAACCCACAGGCTGAGAACCGCTGGTTAGAGAAACCCAGAAAGACCTTCATGAACTGACACAGAATGAGGGGAGCAGAATCAAGAGAACATTATACACGGTAACAGCCACATTGTGCAATGACTGACCGTGACAGACTCAGCTCATCTCAGCAATGCAAAGATATAAGACTACCCCAAAAGACTTGTGATGGAAAACGCTATTCACATCCAGAGAAAGAACTTTGGAATCTGAATGCAGATAGAAGCATACTATTTGCTCTTCTTTTCTTTTGTTGTTTTGTTTCTTCTTTCTCATGGTTCCTCCCATTAGTTGTAACTCTTCTTTACATCATGACTAATGTGAAAATATGTTTAATATGACTATATAAGTACAGCCTATATCAGATTGCACAGTGTCTTGGGGAGGGAGGAGGAGAAGGTGGGGGAGAAAATTCAAAATTCAAAATCTTATGGAAGTGAATGTTAAAAAGAAAAAACAAATTAATTATAAAAAAAAAACAAAGATGAGTCTTCCTAACTTTAAGACCAGTACTATCTACTGTACCACCTAGCTGCTTCATATACCTTCACTTGGCCTTATAATTTCCTCAAGTTCTCTTCCCATATTTCACCTCTTTTTCAAACATACCCCTTAAAGAAATGTCTATACTCATTGCCTCCATTTTTAAAATTCTATATTAACCTCCCATCTCCTTGCATTCTGGCTGCTCCTTGGACCTGCCTGCAGCTTTTGACAAATACCTACTCCTTCTGGAAACTATCATGTTGCTTGGCTCAATGAGCCTGCTCTATTTTGGTCTTCTTATCTGATTCTTCATTCTACTTTCTCTCTGTCATTGATACCCCCAAGGCCTTTGTATTGGGCTGCCTTCTCTTTTCTTTCTAGACCCATCCTTGGTGATTTCATCTACTTGAATACATTCTAGTATCATCTCGATTGTGGCTACCACGTCTAACCTTAATCCAAGTGCCTACTGGATTGCTCCTGGGATTTCTCAAATTCAACATGTCCTAAGTGGAATTAAGTATCTTTCCTCTAAAATTTCCTTTCCTCCAAAACTCTGTATTTCTACTAAGGGCATCATAATTCTCCCAGCCTCACTTAATGTTTCCCTCTCTTTCACTCCCCATATTAAAGCAGTTGCCAAGTCTTGATGATTCTACATCACTAGCATTTCTCATATCTGCTTTTTTTCTTTCTACTAACATTACTACTACCCTGACTCAGGACTTTGTCACCTCTCAGCCGCCTAAACACCAATGCACTCTTTTTCCAAATTTCCATATTACCATCAAGAAGTATCATCCTTCCAATTACTATCATCCTTCCAGTAATGCAGGTTCACAACCTTGGAGTAATCCTAGATGCTTCATTCTTGCTCACCCCACAAATCAAAGCAGTTGCCAAATCTTGTTGTTTCTATCTCTACAATGTATCTCAGACACATTGCCCTCCTCCCCACTTACTCCATCACAATCCCAGATCAGGACCTGGGATTATTAGATTAGTGCAATGGCATCTATTTAGTCTCCCTGCCCCAATCCTTTCCCCACTCCAAATTATCATGCACAGAACTGCTAAAGTGATTTTCTTAAAGCATAGATCTGATGTCCTCCTTCTCAACAAACCACAATGGTTCTCTATTGCCTTTAGAATCAAATATAAACTTCTACAGTTCTTCCTGACTTGGCTTTTTCAGGCTTCTCATACTTTATTCCCCTCCTTGAACTCTGCACTTTATCCATACTGCCTACTAGTTCTTTAGTCATCTCCCAACTTCATACATTGCAATGGTTGGCCCCAATACCTAGTACACATTTCCTCCTCAACTCTACCTCTTTAAATCCTTAATTTACTTTAAGATTCAGTTTAGCACTAGCTTCTTCATGAAGCCTTCCATAGCTACTTAAAAATCATCTGTAAAAACTACTTCATTGAATATATCCAGCATCTACTCAGATGTATACTTCTTATCTCTCCCATTAGAACAGTGGTTCTCAACCTTCCTAATGCCGCGACCCTTTAATACTCATATGTGGGTGCATCTGCAAGTGGACGGACCCGCCTGGAGATGGATAGAGGAGCAGTGTCTCAGTTCCTAAGACCATTGGAAATATGTGTTTTCCGATGGTCTTAGGTGACTCCTGTGAAAAGGTCAGGTCACGACCCACAGGTAGAGAACCGCTGCATTAGAATATCAGCTCTTTGAGGTCAGGGCCTTTTTCCACCCTTATTTTTGTATGCCTAGCTCTTAGTACAGTGTTATATGGATAGTGCTTTTGCTTATTAATTGATTGGACTACTCTAGAAGCTTCCAAATCAGTGTCCCTGCTTCCACAGTCTCCCCTCTCTAATTTATCACCTATGAAGTTGCCAAAAATTTTCCTAAGATGTAGCCCTGACAATATTTCTTACCAACTTGAAAACCTTTAACATCCCTTCATTGTTTGTGGGGTCATAAATTTAGAGCTAGGAGACTTTTGAGGACATCTAGCCCAATCTTTTTCTTCTGAAGATGAGAAAACAGAGGTCTAGGAAGGTGAGGTGCCTTAGGTTCATAGGTTCATTGATGAAAAGAACTTCAGAAGCCACAAAGGGAGGAAGAGCGGGCATTGGAATCCAAGTTCCCTGACTTCAAATCCGGCACCTTTTCTATTATATCATGTTGTCTATAGAATAAAATGCTAACTCCTTATTCTAATTATTAAGGGTTCCTATTTATCTCTCTGATCTCCTTTCCTCCTCCTCTTCATAAGCCCTGCTTTCCAGCCAAACTCAACTCCTAGTTCCCTGAACTGACACTCATTTTTCTCCTCTACACATTTCTACAAAGCATCCTCTATGCCAGAAAAGCACTCCCTCTTCACCTCTACCTCTGAGTCCTACTCTTGCATTAAGGTTCTGCTCAACCCCCACCTCTTTCATGAAGCCTTCTCTGATTCCCACAGCTGGTGCTCTCACCCTCTTCAGATCTCCTTGTACTTATCTATTTACCCATTCGAGCAGCTAGTTTGCACAGTGAGCAGAGTCAGGAACACCTGAGTTTCAATCTGACATCACTTACTAAGTTGTGTGACCATGAGCATGTAAATTAACTTCCATTTCCTTCAATTTCTTCAATCGTTAAATGGGGGTAATAACAGCATATACCTCAAAGGATTATTGTAAGGCTCAAATGTGAGACTATTTATAAAATGTTTAGTAAAGTACTTGGCACACAGTAGGTGCTCTATGAATGCCTATTCTCTCCCACTGTATCCTGCCTGTGGAATATAATCTCCCTGAAAACAGGGGTGGCTTCATTTTCATTTGGGAATACCTAGCACCTAACATGTTGCCTTCGTAGGCATTTAATGAATAATTGTGGGATTGAATTGCTCTAACTCAAGGCCGTGGACAAACCATTTATTGCATAAATGAAGAAGTGCTTTACCACAATATAAAATTCTACTTTACATCATAGTGAGGTGAAAAATCTAAATAAAACTCAAAAATTCCTGATTCTCAAGGAGCTGCCTATGCATGGGAAGGACCTGATTCATTCCCAAGTTTCTGGATGTAGTAGCCATGCTCTTCTGCTTGTCTGTGTTTTTTGAGGATCAAATTGACCACAAATACTTTCTGAATGTCTTTGGATGAAGAGGTCTTTCTAAAGGCAATAGACCTGAGCCATTGCAACAGCTTTTGAGCTCTTTGAAGGATTAAAAAACCTTGCTAAATGCCAGATGGACAGAGTGATGGTGTCCCTTTAGACATTAGCTCTGTTGATCTTGTTTCGGGTTTCGGCATATATCTCCTTACAACCTTGTAAAACAAGTTCATGATAAGTGGTGAGTAGCAAGACTGCAGAGGTCTCTGTTCTCAGTGCATTTTTCCAAAGTATTCAGATATTTCATATGCTGAGGCATCATCCAAAATATCCGAACTGGTCCACTCTGCCAAGTTGGACAAAATACCACACACAAAAAAACAAGCTTTCTTTATGAGATTTCTGGTATTTCCTGCTTCTGGTAAGGCTGAAAATACCTATGAAAATAGGTCTCCTGATGATATTTCAACACTTTACTGATAGGCTGACTTGGAAGCAGGTGGCACAGAAAGTCAGTTTGAAGAGATAGCCAAATGCTTTGAACCTGGCAAGGGTCTGATATTGGAGCAAAAGTTTAAGAAAAATCATCTCTTCTCCAGATGGATTTGCTCAAGGTTAGCTTGAGTAGAATTCACAGAGGGAATGAAAAGTGAACAAAATCTCCCTCTTTTATTTCCCTACCAGAACCTGGTCAGAGGAAACAGGTAAGAACCTGCTTGCATGAACCTTTTTCCCTTAAGCTAGCCAGCTGAAAGTCATGCCTTATTTTCCACGAGGGCCAAAATAAGTATTTGCTTTGAAATGAGAAAAACTTTTTCTGATTGTGAAGGTTATTATAAATTGAAATAGTACTTGAATCTGTAATGAATCCTCCTTTTCCAAAGCTCTTTAAAATGGAGAAATTGCTAATATATTTCTGGCTAATACTAAAAAAATTTCCCTAGAAATAACATGAATGGTACCCTCCTGTCTAATAAGAGTCAATACAATCAAAATGAATAGTGGTGGTTGTAAAAATTAACATAAAATCTTAGAATTACAGATTTTTTTTTTAGTTGGAAAGACCTTGACATTCATTTAATTTAACCAAAACTGAAAAAGAATTGTGACCCACTATAACAGAGGTGTCAAACACATGGCTAAATTGCAACTGTCAACACTCCTGAGTGTGGCCTGAACCAGATTAAGATGTAATTGGGAAATATGACAAAATACATAAAAATTCAATAGACCATAGCTAATGTTAATGTGTGGTTTTCTAAGTCAATTATGTGGCCCACAGTGATCATTATATATGGTTTAGTGGCCCCATTTCCATTTGAGTTTGATACCACTAGACTATAGCATACCTGGCAAGTGGTCACTTGACTGCTGCTTGAAAAATTTCTATCACAGATTGGCTTTTGAAGCAATTCATTTGACTATGGGACAGCTCTACAGGTTATGAATTTTCCTAACCTTCACCCTAAATTTTCTTCTTTGCATCTTCCATAATGATTATGCATGTACATACACACATATATACATACATATACATATAAACACGTGTGTGATTGTGTGATATAAGTACAATTATATACCCATATTTATTCATAGATATATTAAATAAAATACAAGGTATTTGGTGAAGGGAGTAGGGTAAGAAGGCATGAATACTTCATAAGACAAAGGTACTTGAGCTGATCCTTGAAGACAAATGGGAATGTATATACCCTGAGGCAAATTTTTAGCACTAGAGTAAACAGCTGATTATGCCTAGTTTGGCATCAGGAGTTTTGTAATTCTGTCAACTGAAACTTGTTTCTTGGCATCACAAACATTACTAGGCAAGACTAGGCTACTAGAAATAACACCTCAATGGATGTTCAGAAAACATCACTACAATACACCAGGAAAACCAGTATCATATATTGGGGCAATCAATTAAGGTAGTCATTGATGTCACACAAAGTTGGGGTAGGGGAAAGATGTCAAAGCCCTGTCTTGATCTTATTGAGTCATACTTCAGATCACTCTAACTCAATCTGTTGGAGATGACAGATGACCTCATGAGGCTCTGGGAGTCATACACTTCTAGGGACCATTAAACTACTTAACCCTCAGTTTACAGGTTACATTGCAATGAACTGGGGGGGGGGGAGGAGGAAGGAAGAAAAAGATTTACATGATTTTGTTGTATATTTGAAAGAAATAGCAAGTTGTGCACAGTAGATTTGCAGCTTCATCAATAATCATCTTTTTATTGTACTATGTTATGGAAATGCTTGTTTTATTCTATAAACTAAAAATACAATAAAAATAGAAATTTGGTCTACAAAATCTTAGATAAGGGGTTCTTAAACTGGGTTAAATTGAATTTTACTTATTTTTTCATATTTTGATAATTATATTTCAATATAATTGGTTTCCTTTGTAATCCACTGTATTTTACTTCTTGCATTTAAAATGATTCTGGAAAAAAAAAAGGGGGTTCATAGCTTTCACTAGATTACCAAAAGCATTATTAACATAGAAAAGGTAAGGAAACCCTACCTTTGAAGATTAAGAATTGACCTAAAGGTTGGGGTCGCTAGGTGGTGCAGTGAATACAGCAGCGGCCCTGGAGTCAGGAGGACCTGAGTTCAAATGTGAGAGACTTTGGGCAAGTCACTTAACCCAATTGCCTTCCAAAAAGCCAAAAAGCCAAAAAAAAAAAAAAAAGAATTGACCTAAGGAGGGAGAAGGGACAGCTTTCCTTTTTCTCTCTCTATAATCCTAGAATATTTTTTAAAAATATTTCCTGAATTCTAAGGTATCAGAGATAACATTTGGAGTAGAGGTAAAGTATCTTTGCTACTGAGGCACATTTCTTAGTATTCTGAGACAACATCTTTTTAAGGTAGGGAAGCCCAAGCTGTATTAAGTTGCATGTGTTTGTGTTTCCATCTGGTCTCAACCTTCTGGGTTACTTTTTTAATGTGGAATTAATTACTATTTTATTTAATTTACATATCTGAATGGATTTCTTTTTGTACTCAGAGGCCTTTGTACTGGACTAGTGTATAATGAGTGCATTTTTAAGAAATCTAATAAATAATGACCTTAGTGGCCCTAACAAAGGCAACATAATCAGATATCCTTAAATAAATATTTTTAACTGACTGTCCTAAAAATAAAGAATGGATTGTTTCCTGTAGTACAACCTATTTTTGAACCAATTTTCTTCACATTGAAGTTGACTTCACATTGAAATCAAGGTTCCTATTCTCTGCCAAATCTGACAATTATAGCTTCAGTTAACATTTTTCAGTGGGAAAAAGCAGAATTTTTTAAAATTGGGAAATGTGGGCTTTTTTTCTACTTCATCATGCCTAAGTCACAGAGAATATTGACATCAGAATAAAATGTAAGTAAAAAATTCTCCAAAACAAAATTCATCACTAGCTCTACAAACAAGTTAGAACCAAGCATTTAGAATGCAGCCATGGAGAACTTCTGGGGTCACCTCTCACTACATTCCATAAGTATATTTAGGTAGAAAATGAACCATTTTGGGGGCAAGAGTTACTGTATAACATAAAAAAATCCATTGTTTACACAATATGCCTGGTGAATGATAATAATAAATATGATAATGATAATAAATTAATAACAATAAATAGATAGAATGATGGACAGATGAAGACTAAAACTCTATATTAATGTTAGGATGTCTGGAATATCTGTAGTATTTGTTCCATGCATAAAGATGCATAATCCACCTGTTCAAGGGGCAGAGATTTCAGGCTAGAAGGGACCAGATGAATTATCTCGTTTAAGACTCAAATTACAGAACAGTCAAGAGACTTGCCCAAAGTTAGATGAGTAGAAAGCAGCAAATATTCCAACTCGATCAACAGGCTTTATTAAGAATCTACTATGTACTAGACACTGTAATAATCACTGGGTAAAGAAAAAAAAAATCCCTGTCCTCAAGGAGCTCACATTCTAATGTGGGACAACATGCAAAAAAAAAAAACAATGTATATAAGATATATATAGAGAGAGTGTAAATGGAAACCAATCTCAGAAAACTCCAACTCTAGCATTTTTCCTACTGCACCCCATTGCTTCAGTTAAGCATTATTTTGATCATACAAATCAATCTGAATATTTCAATTACCAAAGTGGGGGGGGGGGGGAGAATGTCCCTGTTAACTTGTTGTATTTTCACTAAACTAGATCTCAAAGAGATAAGCTCTGAGGGCCCATCAGATATGTCCTTTTCAGAGGAACTTGTCAGGAATTTGGAATGGCACAGTGCGACTATTTATCAAATTGTAACACAAATTTCCTCAGGCCACTTCAGGAAGGATAGAATTTTTCAAAGACCAAAACATCAAAGTTTAATTGATATTGATATCGAGTAGGAATACAGACCATGGAAGCAACAGACCTTGCTTCTTTTGACTTTTAGAGGTCTATTAAAAGTTGTCACTGAGATAACTGGTATATAGTGGTCAAATATTCAAGGTACCATCTCTCTCTGATCATCCAAGACTGTCTCTTAGCATCATTTTGAGCCAGAATCAGAATTTGCTTAGGCTTGGATTGTTTAAGACTTCCTTATTCTTCCTTCTAATGCATTATGATAGTCAAAGGAGTTATATGATCAACAAGATGGAGCACTAGATATATTCTCTGATCCCTCGACCTCTCAAACATCTCCAAAACAGAAACTATGTGCCAAAGACAAAGAAACTTCAACTGGCTCCATGATTTAGAAAAAGAAAAAAGGCCAATGATACCAGATCTGTTAAGTATATGTAGGGCACTGAGGTGAAAGAAGACCGGACAGGTAAGAAGAAACCAGGTTATGAAGAGATTTCAAAGCCAAACAAAAAATCAAGGTGCTTTTTGATCCTGAGAGAAATTTTCACCCAGAGTTTGATGGCTGTGAGCCTGGAGAGACTGTAAAGCGAGCTGATGAAGTCCTCCTGGGCTACCCAGTGTCCTACCTCCTGAGCCTAGATGTTCAGAGAAATATCTCGAAGATCTAGGAAGCCGTGACATCCTCTGAGGGCCCTGCAATGTCCAG
>CM053590.1:63355507-63387177 GCA_028646515.1 Pseudochirops corinnae
GGTTCGCGGTGCTGATGTAGTTCCTCGTAGCTGAGCTGACTTTAGTGGGAGGTATCTGTGTGCGTTTTTGAAGTTCTAGGTTGGAACATACAGAAAATTTAACATTGAAATAGAAGATTCAAAAGAAGCATAAAAAAGTAGACAAGAAAGAGTCATCAGGGACTCAAGAAAGTCAAACATTCCTACATAAGAAGATGATACATGTAACTACTAAGTAGTATATCATTATTAGGGCAGTTTAAAATTTTTTACATAGATGGAGGCATAGATGTATGTAGAATATTTTGAAATGATTTCCCTCAAAAAAATGAAGGAGTGAGAAATAAGGATGTACTTGGAGAAGGGCAAGAGAGAGGTAGAATGGGGATTATTTTCTCACATAAAGAATGTGCACAAAAAAGTTTTTTTACAGTATAAGTGAAAATGTGTGAGAGGAGAGAAGATTTTTACTTTTGACTAGAGCATTAAAAGATCACACATAAAATAAGAGGTTACATGGATCACCTACCTAATACTAGAAATCGGGAGAGTTGCCTCCTACATCTTCTAATGCATGACTTCAAGGCAATTACTTCCTCTCTCTGGATGTCAGTTTTATCCTCTGCAGGATGCAGGGACTTCCAAGATGATTGTCTAGATCCATTCTAGCTCTGACATCTTATGTCTACCTGATTTCCCTTCGCACTTTTATTTCCCTACATACTCATTGAGTGAAGAGATATTGGTCATATTGGCATACAGCAATGCCACCTATCTTACTAGCTTATCTGACAGACTACACAGGCTGTGCCCCAGCAAAATAGCAGTAGGGATTGGAAGTGACTGAATCAGTGATGGCAGTGGTCATCTCTAGACATCTCAGCTCACAGATGGTAAGGGGGTCAGATACCTCATCAGAAAGGGATTGTAGGAATTCCTTTGCTAGCACCAGGAGCAGGATTCTGTGGCATTGCTCCCACTTGGATCTGAGTCTCAGTCCTTAGTCTCAATTAAGGCCAAGCAGGAGCAGTAGCATCACAGAGCTTGTGGTCATAGAAAAACTGGGACCCGATCAAGGTGGAAAAGAGTATGGGCAGTCACTCACAGACCAGAGCACAGGCCAGGAGAGTAGTAAACATACCTCTCCCTAAATCATACCACCTTGCAAGTTCTAAAACTTTAAAGGTCCCCAGAATTATCTCTGAAAACAGTTGTACAAAAAAAATAAGAAGCTTGGAACAGTGCCACCTCTACTTCAGAAGCAGAGCTCCACTTAAGCACATAGTTAAAAGTCAAGAAATAGGCCTGAAAATAAGTAAACAGCAGAAAAAGATAGAAAATGATGAGTGGAATTGGCCACATGTAAAAGGAAGTACAAAAGCTTTCTGAAGAAAATAATTTCTTAAAAATGAGAATTGGGCAAGTGGAAGCAAATTACTTTACAAGACATCAAAAAAACAATAAAACAAACAAATGAAAAAAGAGAAGAAAATGTTAAACATTTCACTGGAAAACCAACTGACCTAGAAAATAGATCTAAGAGAGATAATTTTAAGACTTATTGGAATACCTGAAAGCCATGATCAAAAAAACTTCCTAGACATATTTTTTTCAAGAAATTATCCAGGACAATTGTTCTGATATTTTAGAATCAAAGGGTAAAACAGAAATTGAAAAAATCCACTGATCACCTCCTGAAAGAGATCCCAAAGTGACAACTCCTAGGAATCTTATAGTCAAACTCTAGATCTCTCAGGTCAAGGAGAAGATATTGCAAGCAGCCACAAAGAAATAATTCAAATATTATGGAACCACAGTCAGGATAACAAAAATTTTAGTAGTTTCTACATAAAAGAATTAGGGGCCTTGGAATACAATTTTCTGGAAGGCAAAAGAGCTAGGATTACAACAGGGAATCACTTATCCAGCTCAAGTGAGCATAATCCTTCAAAGGAAAAAAACTGAGTATTCAATGAAAAAGTATTTTCAAGTATTCCTGATTTAAAAAAAAAACAAAGCTGAATAGAAAATTTCACTTTCAAATACAAGACTCAAGAGAAGCATAAAAAGTTAAACAGGAAAGAGAAATCATATGGCATTCAACTGTTTGCATTTCTATATGGGAAAATGATACTTGTTAAGTCCTAAAACTTTCTCATTATTAGGACAGTTAGAAGGAGTATACATAGGCAGAGGTCATGGGTTTGAGTTGAATATGATGCAATGATCATCCAAAAAAATTAAGAGGTGAAAAAGAAGAGTGCACTGGGAGAAGAGAAAAGGAAAAGGTACAATGGGATAAATTATCTGATATAAAAGAGGCACAAAAGAACTTTTATAGTGGAGGGGAAGACAGGAAAAGTGAGTGGGGCATGGAACATGTGAAATTTACTCTCCTCAGAATTGCCTCAAACAGGGAACAGCATACATATTTTTGGTATAAAAATCTATCTTACCCTACAAGAATATAGGAGGGGAGGGAGACAAGAGGGGTGGGGGTAAGAGAAGGGAGGGCAGATTGGGAGAGGTAAAAGTCAGAAACAAAATTTTAAGAATGGACAGGATGAAAAGAAAATGAGTAGGATAAACTGGGGGGAAAGAGAATGCAGGAAAATGCATAGTAATCATAACTGTGAAAAAATTTATAGAAAATTTCTCTGATAAAGACCTCACTTTTCAAATATATGGAGAACTGAGTTGAATTTATACAAATAAAAGCCACTCTTCAGTTGACAATTGGTCAAAAAATATGGGCAGGCAGTTTTCTGACAAAGTAATCAAGGCTATCTATAGTTATATGAAAAATGCTCTAAATTACTATTGATTAGAGAAACACAAATTTAAAAAATTCTGAGCTAGCACCCCACACCTATCATATTGGTTAACTTTATAGAAAGGAAAATGACAAATGTTGGAGAGAATGTCAGAAAATTAAGACATTAATACACTGTTAGTGAAGTTATATAGAGATCCAACCGTTCTGTAGAGCAATTTAAAAGTATGACAAAAGGGCTTTAAAACCATGCATAGTCTTTGACCAAGCAATATCATTCCTAGGTCTATATCTCAAAGAAATAAAACATAAAAAGAAAAAGACTTATATGTACAAAAATATTTATAGCAGCTCTTTTAGTATTGGAATCAATTGAGGAATGACTGAAAAAGTTGTATATGATTGTGATGGAATACTATTGTGCTGCAAGAAATGACAAGCAGGATGCTATCAAAACAATCTGGAAAGACTTAAATGAACTGATGCAAAGTGGAATGAGAAGAATCAGTAGAACATCATATATAGTAATGGCAACATTTTATGATGATCAACTGTAAATGACTTAGGTATCCTCAGTAACACAATGATTCAAGATAATTCTGAAGGACTTATGATGAAAAAAATGCCACTTACTTCTAGAAAAAGAACTGATAGAGTCAGAATGCAGATCTAAGCACACTTTTTCTTTCTTTTCTTGGAGTTTTTTGTCTGTTTTCTTTCACACGTCTAACATGAAAAATTTATTTAAAAAAACATCCTTCTGCTTTCCTTTTTGAATAGTCTATACATTTCCTAAAGTTCATCTATCATTGCACTATTTTCTAACACTATGATAGCTTATCCCTGTGTTTCATGCCTATGTTACTCATTCAAGCCTATAAGCTTACCAATAATTTTAGTGCCTGTATTATTATCTAATATCCCTCCCCCTTAATTTAATAAACGTTATCATTGTTTACAACCTGTGCCTTACTATGCTTCACTTTTCTTCTCTCCCACAGTCACTGAGAACAAAAGCCAAAGGTTTATTCAAATTGTTATAAAATATCTGAGGGAGCTCCAACCCCAAAGCCCTTTCCTCAACCACTTGATGATCAACCTCATTCCTCAAGCAGTGATGTCTTTATTAAATTATTTCTTTCTTCATCCTTTGATAAGCATCCTTTGTTTATCTGCTTAAGGCTCCCTCAATGCATCTGCTCTCATTTCTGAAGTACATCTATAAATACCTTTTCCATTTAGCAAAGCTCTAACCTCTCTCTTCATCTCCAGCCTCCCATTTGTACCTATCTCTTAGACATCTAGAACTGGATGTTCATAGACATCTTAAACTCAACATTTCCAAAGCTGAACTCATTATGTTTTCCTTCCCACCTGAACCTCCTCTCTTCCAAACTTCTTGTTGAGGACACCACCTCTCTTCTAATCACCTGGCTCTCATTAGCTTGGCATCATTCTTCATCCATCTTTCTCCTTTCTCCTCTCTCCTTACTTCCTTCTCTCTTTTTATTTCCCTTTCTGACTTTTTCCTTCTCCTTCTTCATATGCAATTTGTTGCTAAGTCCAGTGAACTTTACTTTCATGGCATCTTTCCCATATGTCCTCTTCTTTGTTCTGACATTGCCTTTACCTTGGTGTTGGGCTTCATCTCATCACACCTGTACTATTGCAACATCCTTTTGGTTGGTCATTCTGACTCAAAGTGCCCCCTAATGAAAAATATCTTTAACTCAATTGTCAAATGGATCTTGAAAAAAGATCTGACTTCATCTCACCCTACCCCCTACCATGACCACCACCACCACCTAATCTACATTCCTATTACCTCCAAGATCAACTATAAAATCCTTCATTGTGATTTTAAAGTCCTTCATGTGCTTGCCTCTTCCTATCTTTCCAGTGTTCTCATACACTATTACTCTCCACATTCTCTATGCCCTCTTTTTTGTTACTCAAAGAAGGCAGTCCATCTCCTGATTCCATGCCTTGACACTGGCTGTCTCCCATGTCTGGAAGGTTTTTCTTCTCGCTTCTACCTCCTAAATCCCCTGGCTTCCTTCAAGGCTTACCTCAAATCTTACTTCCTACAAGATGCCTTCCCTAGTTTCCCTTTAACTTAATGCCTTCCTTCTGAGATCACTTTTCACTTCTCTTGCTTGTATATAGTTGTGTGCCTACTAACTCTCCTACTTGAATGAGAGTGCCCTGCTACCAGAGATTGATTTTACCTTTCTTTGTATTCTTTGTAATTTCTTTGCACATAGTACAAAGTCTGGCATATAGAAAATCTTTAATAAATGCCTCATAACTGACTTTTTTCCTTTAGCTTCCACTTTCTCCTCTTCTTGCATACCTTAGGATAGATGTAGTAAACCCTTTATTCCTCCTTAACTTACTTTGTAAATCCTCCATTAGCTCATTCAGTGAACTACCTCATAGTTCTATTAGATGCCTACTATGTGAAAAGCATTGTTCTAAGTGCTGGGGACCAGGGTAAAGATTGAGATATAAAGTTTGGACTGGACATATTCCTTGTCCTATGGAATTTTTTGATTTAACAATAGGGGGTTGAGACACCAAAGCAGATAAATGAAAAGCATGATACATGCATTATCTGATAAATTGACTGATTATCATAAATTGACATTTACTGATAAATAAATCAGATTCAATATCATATATTTGATAGTTGGAAGGGATCTCAGAGGTCATCTAATTGATTCCATAATTGAACAAGAACTTCATGCACTGTGCATCTGAATGGTGTTTTTTTTTTCTTACATGAAGATCTCTTGCAGGGGGAAGGAAGAGACTTGCCATCTCTCAAGGGAGCCCATTTCATTCTTGAATGGCTCTAATTATTTTTTTAGAGTTTTTGTTTTTATTTTTATTTTCCTATTGACATTAAGCATAAATCTTTCCCTTCCCAATTTCACCCATTGTTTCTGGTTCTTCCTTCTAGGGCCAAACAGAATTAATCTAATCTGTTGTCCATGTGAAATTCTTGAGGAAGGCTATTATACACTGCCCCACCCCACTGTGTCTCCCAAGCTAAACATTCTCTGTTCCTTCAAACCCATTCTCCTAGGCCATGATCTTGAGGACCTTCAATAGTTTCATCACCACAGTCTAGATATCCTCCAGCAAATCAATGTCTTTCCTAAAATGAGTTGTCCCTAAATGGAAACAATACACTGCTATAGTATGTCTAGGACAGAGTATAATACCATTTGTATAGCACTTTAAAGTATATAACCTTACAAAACACTTTACATATGTTGTTTCATTTGATCCTCAAAACTTTGTGAGCTGAGGGATATTATTCTCATTTTACAGGTGAGGAAACTGAGGTTGAAAAATTAAGTGGCTTTCCCCAGGGTCACACAGCTACGAAGTATTTTAGTCAGGATTCACATTCAGTTCTTCCTGACTCCAAGCACAACACTGTCCATTGTACCACCTACCAGATCACAAAACTATTATTTCATTACCCCTAGATAGAACGCCTGAACAAAGTGCTCATGTGGTCCAGGGAAGATCAGGAAGGCCTCACAAAGGTTAGTAGGCATTTGATTTGAGATTTAAAAAGAGGAATTTAACAAATAAAGATGAAAAAAGAAGATATTACAAGCATAAGGAACAACAGAGACAGGAAAACAGGTGGCCTCTTTAAGACAGAAAGCCACTCTAATTTGACTGAAGGAGAATAAAATTAGGTAAATCAGGAAAGTGGGGGTAATGACAGATTACATTGAGTGCTGGGCAAAAGAATTTGAACTTTACTTCTAAGGCAGTGAGGTACTACTGGACATCTTTTAAAAAAGGAGTAATCAGACCAAATTTATGTGTTTAAAAAAATTACTCTGGCAGCAGTATGGATATATCAGAGCAGGTAGAAAACAGGAGATGGAATAGTTCAGGCAGTTGGTTATTTAAGACTATAATAGAATAATATATTGTTAATTTACTTCAATTCAATTCAGAAAATATTCATTAAATACCTACTATATTCCTAGAAGAAAAAAAACAAAAAACAAAAAAAGAACTTCATGATTTCACAGAGCTTGGAGTCAACATGTATGCAGGGACCCAATATGAACACACTTAAATAAATTCAAGGTCATTCAACAAGAGAAAAAGGTTCCATGAAGGATTCCTGGAGGAGGTGGTACCTGAGCAAAGCCCAAAAGGAAGATACGAATTCTGAGATGCAAAAACAAAGAAACAAAAACAAAAACAAACAAAAAAAAAAGAATTCCAAATATGAGGAACAGTTTGTCTGCAACCCAGAGCACGTCTCCTTCCAGGGACATAAGGGAGGTGAAGGAGATTGATGAGTATCATTTCTTTATCCTCAATACTTTTACCCTTAAGTGGACATAATTAATGTAGTCTTTGACTTTTTATGTTCCCAATTTTTTCTACTTTATGTGGTGCATACATGTGTGTGAGTGGGAGCATGTACTCTGAATTATGTCTACAAATGTTAATATATATTTTGTTCCTTCAAGCCTTTGAATTTATTGTTCCCCTTGAAAGCTTTCCTTTTTAAAAAGTAATTTTTTATTATAAACTTAGTAACTGTCAACAAAAAATAGAAATAAACACAATGGCTGGATTTCTTTAGATAATTTTTAACATGCCTCACAAATGTCTGACGTCTCCAAAAAGGAGCAGTTTCCCTTCCTCTTACATTGCAAATCTCATTCATCATATACTTTTGTCAATGTTCTCAAATTTTGACAAATTAATTTTGGACATTGTCATTGTACAAGCAGGAAAAACAGAAATATCACAAGGGATCTTGGGAAAGATGAAATAGACCCGGAAAAGGATTCTGGTCATGTCAGAGCAAATTTACAGGTGCCAAAGTTTAAGGAAGCAAATAATCGTGCCCAGGAAGTCACTTCATACAAGGGTAAGCACTGTGATAGAGTCCTTTAAGCATTAAAAAATGGAAGGTGACTTTCACAGTAAGGATTATAACCCCAAAACTCCACTCATGTACACCATTTCTTTTTTCAAATACAACAAAGTATGTATGTATGTAAAGCAAACCTGTAAAATGAGAAGGCCAATAACATACAAACTCACCATGCCATCAGTATAGTTATAAATGGATGAGGTATGTCAGACGCTCTCAGAGATTAGCAAGGAAAGGCAAGGCAAGATAAGAAGCAATGATTATGCACCTGCTATGGGCCAAGCACAGGGCTGAGGGCATTACAAATATTTATCTCATTTAATCTTCTTCACCTTGAGACACAAGTTGAAGGCTAAAGAACACGTTTCCTATCCGTGCCTTGTATAAAACTCATCTCATAGGAGACACTTATACTTCTGTTGATTCACTGATATTCTTCAACTGCTCCACACATAAAGTAACATACTGCAGTGGTAAGAACACTAAGTTTCAAGTCTAAAAGGGCAAGTGGTGATTTCAAGGGGTCAGAGTGTCTTCATTCAGAATAGGGCATGACAAAATAACTCTGTATCTTTTGTTGACATTTATAAAGTTATGGATATCATTGCATTTATCTAAGAGACAAACCTAGGAGGGATAGTTAACACAGTGAATGATAGTCAGTCCAAAAATATTTCAGCAGGCTGGGGCATTGGAATGAATCTAATAAGGAGAAACAGTCAAGATAAATGTAAAAATCTTACACTCGCATACAAAAGGAAATATCTAAGAAGGATGCATGGCAATTATTCTGAGAAAGAGTTGGAGGAATTTTAGTGGACTGCAGACTGATGATTTATCAGTGTGATTATGGAAGCCAAAAAAGCAAAGGTGATATTAGGCTGCATGAAAATAGGCATACTTTCTAGGCATGAGAAGGAAATAGTCACTTTGTACTCTGCCATGCTCATAGTGCATCAGAAGCATTACATTCTTTTTTTCAGGTGCGTTGGTTTAAGAAGGATATTGATAAGCTGGAGAGCGTTCATAGGAAGGATGGGGGAAGATCCTTAAGTTCATATTATATGAGCTTTGGTTGAAGTGTCCAGACATTTCTATCCTGGAGAAAAGAAGAATCTAGAGGACGTATGATAATTGCCTTGAAGTATTTGAAAGGATGGCATGAATCAGGAACTAGACTTGGAATCAGAGTGAGAATTAGGAGTACTAGATAGAAGTTGCAATGACGCAAATTTAGAGGAATAGATGTCAGGAATTATTTCCTAGCCAATAGAGCTGTCTGGAAGTGGAATAGACCACCTCAAAAAGTAGTGGGTTCCCACTCTTCAGAGGACTTCCATCATAAGCTGGACAACCACTTGTTTGCTATGCTAGATTGGAGATTCCTTATACATACATATAGATTGGGCAAGTCAACTGACTTGAATTCTTAAATGTTGTGACTCAAGAAGATAAGTTTGAATCCTACCTCAGACATTTCATAGCTGTGTGTGTATCCTTGGGGAAGTCATGTAATGTATCTATAAACTGAGACAGTTGTATTCAATGGCCTTGAGAGGCCTTTCCAGCTCTAAGTCTATGGCATCTATGGCAAGTTCTATACTGTGGTTGAAGGGCAGGGGACTGAATTCAAATCCTACCTTTGCCCAGTGGCCTTTGGCAAATCACTTAACCATTCTCAGCATCAGTTTCTTATTTTTTTTTAATTTAGAAAATCGTATCAAATGACATCTGAGGTATTTTCCAGCTGTGGATTTATTATACTATGATCCTATGACCTAAGTTTATAACTTACTTCTTCCATTTATTACAAATACAACCTTAGGCAAGTTATCTAACATCTTTAGGCCTCATTCCTCAAGTATAAAATGAGGGGGTTGGCCTAAGTGAACTCTAAAGTTCTTCCAAATGCTAAATATGTGATGTTCCAACTACCCCCTCTCCAATTCTATTATTATTAAGAATTATTACTATTACTATTGAATAGTCTTTGATATAGAGCCTTGTTAGAGACTTTTGGGAAATCCAGATCTAGAGCACTGAAAAATCTTCTCCTCATGAAATCCACACTAGTGTGAGGGAGATAAATTCAGTCATCCACAAAGAGAAAATTAAATGGTTGCAAAAACATATATTGCTCAGATGAAAACTTGGACAAGGAACCCACTGAATTAGATCATAAATGTATGTTTGCTGAACTTCATCTAAATATGGTTAATGAATTTAGCCTGGAATTGAGTAAGAGAATGAGTGATTAGATTAACTAATTATAACAATATGTAGTCATCCCAGCTCACAGCTTTTAAAAATCAAATATAATTTTAACACCAGTTTTCCTCTGGTAATGCCTTGTGGCTTCAAAATGGCATGACCTCATACCAATTAAAGGTACTAATGATAATCCAAAGGGCAATGAAAAGACCCCTGATTAGCATAAGCAGACCACAACATGTTTCTTGTTATGATTTATGTAAAAGAGGGTGCATAAGAGACTGTGAAAAATATTTGAAAAAAACACTATTTCTGGAATCAGAGGACCTAGACTGAAAATCTATCTCTGACAGTCTGTGTGGCCTTGAGTAAATTGCTTATTGTCTCTGGGTCCCAGTATACTCACCTTTAAATGAGGCAGTTAGACAAGAGAGCCTTTGTCGTCCTTTTCAGCTATAGATTAATGAAAAGTAGACATGCTGGTCATGTATTGAGATTGCAATCCCTTAAATGGAAAACACAGACGGTATGGTGGTAATTTCAAGGCCCCTGGTGATCATCTAATGGAAGATTTTATGAAACATTAAGAATTCCAAAGAGTTCGATCCATAAAGGCTACCATTCAGGATGACGATTCCTTCAAAGCAGAAAATCATCAATTCAGTATATAGAACTTAGTTGTAAGAAAACTCAAAAGCTGCCTGGTGCAACCACTACCAGAACAAGAATCCCTCCTACCTCATTACAAACAATTATCATCTAGTTAGCACTAGAAAACCTTCACTATATCCAAAAACAGCCCATTTCACTTTTGGTTAGTCCTGATTATGAGTTTTTACTTACATCAAGTGTAAAATCTGCCTCTCTGACCCTTTTATTCATAGTACCTGGTCCTACTTTCTATGGTGAAGTAGAACAAATCTAATTCTTCAATTTCTATTTGGTTTTGTGGGAAAAATATATCATTCTTTTCTTGGAGCTAATCTTATTTGTTCGAGGTGGAGAGAAAGGTATCTAGAAGAAATTAGTATGGACCATAGCAAAACTGGTCAATGATAGCTCCATAGAATAATCTAGGAAGCATAAGGGCTTAAGATAAAATAGTTAGGAACTCATTAAGGACAAGCTCTACACTTCTATTTGTCTTTTTTGAGGGGGACAGAGGGAAGAGGTGTTAGATCTGTGATTTCCTTGGTATAAAGAAATTTTGTTGAGCAAATGTACTATACCACTGCAGATCAGTGACTGTTTTATAATTTATACTCAGTGGTACTACTACTACTACTACTACTACTACTACTACTACTACTACTATTACTATTACTACTACTACTACTATATCTATCTACTATCTATCTATCTATCTACCTACCTATTTATCTATCTATCTGTGTGTTTGTCTAGTTCTAGCCATCTCTAGGGTAGTGAAGGGAAGAAAAGAAATAAAAAAGTTACATGATAACTGTATTATGCATTTAAAAGGAATAGCAAGTTGTATATAATAGATTTGCAGTTGTACGTGCAATAATCTTTTTTAAAAATTCTATTATGTTATAGAAAGGCTTTTTATGTAAAATATTAACAATAAAATAATTTTTTTTAATGAAGAGCAATACCAGGACAAAAAATGCTATATGGATATGAGCTTTCAATGCATTTTAAAGCCAAGCATGAGCAGCTCTCCAGATGACTGCTGCTGTGAACAGCTTTAAGGTTCTGATCACATACTATAGTGAACTCTCTATTTATTCAGCAGTAAACTATAGCAAAACATTCACAGAAACCAAAGTACAGCATTCACAATGTTATAACATAACAACTTATCACTAAAGTGGCCACATAATTTTCACCAAGGTGGCCACATAGTTTTAAATAAAAGATATCATTCAGTAATCCCTTAATTCAATCATCCTTAAGGAACAAGCCTCCTTAAGGAACATAAAGTAGAAAGGTCAAAGTTCTCCCCTCCCCCCAGGTCACATTGTCTTAATGTCTCAGTCAAAAAGTCTTCTTTCTTCTTAATTGGAGATTAGTTTCCAATTACCCTTAACTCAATCATCCTTAAGAGGTACAAGGTACAGAGTACAGAGTTCTCCCATCCCTTGGCCACAGTAAACCATGATCTTCTCAGTCAGTACTAAGTACCCTAGGAGAGGTCCTTTCATCTTGACTTGAGGCTGGCCCTCAGATTCCATGGTTCCTCTTCCATGGTCCCAGTTTTTGCCTGAATTTACCCAACTGTCATCTGGATGTAAAGGTAGGCAGCTCTCAGCTCCTCATCCAGCTCCTTGTCCAGTTCCTTGTACAGTTCCATATTGAAGCTCACAGTGTCCAGTCTACCTCAAATCCTTCACAGTTTCTATTTCTGGGAAGACAAAGCCTAACATAGCCACAATAACATTCATACACATTCCTAGCACCATCATCAATTAACTGCCTGTGAAATCAACACAGGCCCACCAACAGGGTCTGTGAATTCAACACATATCAGTATGGTTCCAAGACCTCTGAAAACCTCCTCCAGGGATTTTGTAAACAGACAACCAAAAAATCCTCTTTCAGGGCTTCCAGTAAGGTCCCAATGTTTCTGTGCAAAGTATTACAAACAAAAATCAACACAGACAGAATAGACACACAGAGTGCTTGGCCTCCACAACTGTTGCCCTTCTCAGTTCTGCTCTCTCCCAGCTTGGGCTTCTCCTTATATATGGTCATTAGCTCCTCCCTGTTCCTCCCCTTCCTGTTGTATCAGCAAGTTCCTCCCACTGTGGGTTTCACAACTTCTGTTTCTTAACAAGGACTTGATACAATCAGGGCAAGACTCAAAAGGAACTTGAACTGAAACAAGGTGCTAATTAAATAGCTGAAATAAGGCACTAAGTACTTCTTTGCTTGCCATTATATACATAAGCAGGCAATCAACAGTTTATATGTATACAGATAATTTCAATTAAAGTATCCTTTATTTCTATATGCAAGGCTTTATTATAAGTGCCAGGGACAAAAAGACAAAAAATAGCACAATCTCTACCCTCAAGGAACTTGATTTCTATTTTAAGAGATAAGGGAATTGCTCATGGTCTCATTATTATAAAAATAAGTGGGTATTAGAAAATAAAATTTTGAGCATTGGAAGCATCCTAGGACTCTCAATATACCAAAGTGTCTTCTTTGAAGAACATCATCTATTCAGATATATAAGTTGCAGGATGTTTGTCTAAAATTATCATTATCATTATTGTTTTTGTCTTATCTTGTGCTATTTCTACTTTGGTTCTCAATAATTTAAGGTCACTCAAAAAGGCAATTCATAAAAAATGAATATTTAATTTAGGATCATCTCAGAAGAGTGGCAGCGTGGTTTAGACCAGTGGAAATCAGGAGATCTTGTTTCTTCCATTATCTACTCATGAGACTTTGGACAAGTCACTTTCTTTTTCCAATTCTCCCTCAGTTTTTACATCTGAAGAATAGGAGACTTGACCAATCAATCCAATTCTAAATCCAGGTTCTGTGATCCTATGCAAAGGGCAGTCAAATTCCCAAATAATGTAGGCAATATGTAGACCTAAGCACATTTGAGCTTCTCCTTAAATTCCATAAGAGAAGATTATTATTGTTGCTGCCGCTACTACTGCTAAAGGGAATTTTTACAGCTCTATTCAAATCCTCTGTACTTGCCATGGGACATTAACTATCACCACCATTTTCTCAAAAGAATGCTTTGCTAAGAAACACTGGGCTGAAAACTGAGTAATTCTGTAGCAGAGGATGAGCTAAGGGATATGTAAAATATTCCAAAACAATCTACGTAGCCTCGATTGAGCTTTACTGGATTTATTCCTTGACCTACATTTCTGTTGTTACACATTTTAAAGGGAGAACTGCTCTAGAGGGTACCCCCACCAAAGAAGTTCAGTCCAAGAACACTTGAGGCCCTTATGCGGAACAACATGTGTGGATAATAAATATAGCTGCCAGATCTGAACTTTCTAGGAAATGGAATTTTTCTATGACTACTTTCTTGGAAAATGAGCTTTTCCCAAGTACTTTCAATACATTTGTCATAACCGTTTCGTGGTACATTGTTTGGAGGTCTATGAAGTTTGGGTTGTAGTCTTTTCCATTTTAGTGAATTCTCTTGCCCCTCTAATTTCTTATTATACATTTGGGGGGAAAAAAAGACTTCTGAAATCGAGTATTTTCCATATCCACGAAAATGGAGCAAAAATCTAATTAATCACTTTACCTCACTTGCCCAAACCCATCCTCAATGAAAGCAGGTTTGAAATCAGAGCTAAAAATGTTTTGAGTGGAAACGTAAAGTTCCTTTACTGCTCTCCAACATACAGTCTACTTCCTGTAAAAAGAATAAACAAGCAGCTTCATGATATTATGTTTTCTTCACTTCTAGGTTTGGGAAAACTGATTCAGAAAAAAATAAGTCTTCCAAACATTTGCCCATGTCAAGAACCAAAGGTGAATAGACCAATTGTTTATCCAAATATTTCAGAAACTTTTTTTTTTTCCCCACTTCTGGTTTCCGGCCAGGAGAGGAACCGGAAATGTCAAAATTCCTCCAGACAAGCTGTTCTCATAGCATATTTGGCTGTGATTTGGACTTAATTTGCCAGAAATCCCATGAGAAATTCTGTTTTCATTACTTTTCCAGCTTGGTTTTTGAGGACTTGATCTCTCTCCAACACTGATCCTAAATTTGGGAGATATATATCCACAGCTTGAACTCTGACCATGTGGGGATTTTACCCCTCCTAATCCTTATGTTTCTTACTTCCTTTTACTAGACTGCCCTTCAAAATTCAGGGTAGAGGCCAAAAGGAAAGGGGTTATAGTTTCCCTGTTAGAATTTGGATTGTGGTCACTCTAAAATAAAAGCCTTTAAGGCTTAAAAAGGGTGGGGGGTAAAATGCCGTGAAGATGATTTATTATTGTCATTATTATCATTATAATTATTTAGCTTAATGCATGCCTTCTGGTCTGGTAGTTTCAGACACCTGCTGACAGTGTCCAGTCTTGAATGGTTATTAGGGTGAAGCCTAGAAGAACCAGGGCAGGTAACAGACATAGCAGTGGAATTAGGCAGGAACACTGTGGGTTGTTTGAAGATACATATGCAGACACTCATTTATAGGAAATAACTGAAGGCAGGAGATAGAAAGGAGAGTCCCAATCACCAGAGTTCTTCTGACTGAGCCTGAATAACTCACTTGTCAGAAATATTGTAGATCTCTCTCTCTGTCTCTCTCTCTGTCTCTCTGTCTCTCTCTCTCTGTCTCTGTCTCTGTCTCTCTCTGTCTCTCTGTCTCTCTCTCTCTGTCTCTCTCTCTCTCTCTCTCTCTCTCTGTCTCTCTCTCTCTCTCTCTCTCTCTCTGTCTCTGTCTCTCTCTCTGTCTCTCTCTCTCTCTCTCTCTCTTTCTCTCTGTCTTTCATGTAGTTTGGATTATATGGGTACCTGAGGGCCTAAATTAATCAATCAACCAATCAGTAAATTAACTATGTACTTGGTACTAGGAACTCTACTTAGGTAAGGGGCATACAAAGAAAAAAAAAGTTTAAAAGTTTCTGCTTTTAGGAAGTTTATGTTCTTTGGGTTCAAGGACAGGTCAACATGTGCACCAACAAGTGTATACAAACTATATTGTAAAATCAAAGAAAGGTAATTTGATTGGGAAAGCACTACCATCTGGGGAAGTGAGAAAGGCTTCATGTAGGAACTGGGACTTAAGCTGAACTTTTAAGGAAAGTAAGCATTCTAAGTATCAGAGGTGAGAAAGAGAGTATTTCAGTCAGGAGAGACAGCTTATGCAAAGGCACAGAGATGAGAAATGGAATATCTATTATATGTGAAGAAGAGCAATAATGCCACTTGGATCAGAAGAACAGGTCCACTTAAGAAGCCCAGAAGCATTATGACTGGTGGCAGCTTGACGGTGCCATAGTGCACAAAAGCATCAGATATGGAGTCAGGAAGACTCATCTTCCTGAGTTCAAATCTGGCCTCAGACACTTACTAGCTGAGTGACCCCTAGGCAAGACACTTAACCTTGTTTGCCTCAATTTCCTTAAATGTAAAATGAATTGGAGAAGGAAATAGCAAGCCACTCCAGTATCTTTACCAACAAAACACTAAATAGGGTCACAAAGAGTCTGAAACAGCTGAAAAACAACTGAACAACAAAACCTTATGTCCATGATCCTGTCAGACTTATTATTGTCTTGATTTGATCCTCTCTGTCCTTCTGGACTTGACAGATGTTCTAGGAGCCCAAGAGTTTGAAGACTTGCATTGCATTCTTGGGTAATTAAAACAGCTAAATGTGGCACAGTTTATAAGCTTGCCTAATAACTGATCACTTCCTTGGAGGTCTGTCTTCCAGGACTATTCCTCTGTGGTCAAAGAATTGCTCATCTTCTCCAATCTTCCTGTCAGCAAGAGACTTAAATCATTGGCTTTTATTCAGTGTAGGCTGTGGCAAAATCAGTTGTGACTATTCTATGAAACTGTACCCCAAAAAAAGGTTCTGTATATAGGGCATATGGAGATAGAGAAGGATGAATGAGCCAGGTGATGAGATAGGACTGAAAGAAAAGATTCATCGCCATACAAGGCTTCTATTTTCCAGATGTTTAAAAGCTAGGAAAGTTTATCAATTGTAATGAGGCCCCAAGTCTACCCCACTACAATAGTTTGAATGCTATACATAAAACTTTAGAAAAACAATTCCAGGTTGTTGTTGTTGTTGTTGTTGTGTTGTTGTTGTTTTTCCTAGCTTAGGAAGAGATAGAATCAAATGAGAATGGTTGTTCTTAATGAAATATTTAGACTTTTGATGTAAGTAGATTTCTGTCTTCTGTTTGTTGCTCTCCTGTAGCTAACTCTGACACTTCAGTTGCAATCCATTTGCCTCAGATTTCAGTCTGGGCTTGAGCATAAGCAGGTTATATTTATTAACTTCCCATTTTCTTCTTTCCCTATCCTTTTTTAATCTTAACTTCTTTTGATTCATGATATTCATTCTGGTCCAGTAACATGCATTCAGTTGCTGAGGCAATTATATTTTTAAAACATGCACTAATTTTTTACAACATGAAGAGTATAAGGGTAATTGCTCCAAGAGGCACAAAGAAAAGTAAGGTAATTATCCTTGTCTCCAAGGGACTTCTAGTCTAATAGAGTACAGTTGGTTCTGTTATAATGTGACATGTGCTCCCATAGAAACATCTTTCTATCCAAAATTATCCAATAAAAACTATAAGACTTATGGGGAAATTGATTTAGGGGCATAATACTCAAAAGCTTCATCAGGGACAAATGAAAAATTTAGGAATCTAATAAAAATGATACTACAGTGCTTTATTTGTTAAATGGTTAAGAAATACATAAATACTACAATAAATAGTGATGACATCATTCATGACCTCCAGCTGCTGCTCAGATGATCCCATGGGCTGGAGTGACAAAGTCTCCCACAAGCTGGACTGAAGGTCATGGAGGAAAGTGGGAAAGGGAGGAGGGGAACTAGATTTCCTCTGTCCACAGATGTCATTACACTGGAAGACATACAATAAATACGACATTTTAATCTTAACAAAGAACTGAAGTTTGCTTGGGAGGGTGGGTATAAGAAGGTTGCAGCTTGTAAGTTATTGTGAAAGGGTATGGTTTTTGTCATTCTTACTATTTCTTAAGGAAGAAATTTGTGTCACTGAATGAAAATTCACATTCTGTTCAAAATGCCACCTAATATATCAATCACATTGGAACAAATTTGCATTTTTCAAATTATATCTTATAATAGAACTGACTGTATAAGGTCGTAAAAGGCTATGGTAGAGAGTAGATAAAAGGTAGTTTCATATGTTATAAAGGATAATAGATTCAAGTCAGAAAGATGAGGCCAGATTGAGGCTGCACAACTTTTTGTGTCACAATAAGTAAGCCACTTAACTTTGTTGATTATCAATTTTATAGCTATCTATAAAATGGAAAAGTTAGTATACTAGTATAATACCTATACTGCCTCCTTATACACAAGGTGGTTGTGACCATCAAATTAGATTTTAAAATATTCTTATGAAATAAAACTTATACTTTACAATGTAAAATATATATAATGCATTATATATAATTATAGATAATAATACATAATATGTGTTATCATATTATTACAATTTTACAAATTCCCTACAAAAGATATGGAATAATATAGGGCCTTAGTCATGGGAGATATGGTTAGAATTGAGAGTAGTTTCTGAACTATTTTGGCTTTATTTTCTTCATTTGATTGGAGTTGAAAACCTATCTCAGAAATGTACTAGCTGTGCCACTTGGCTAGTCACCAAAGCTCTCAGTCTCAATTTACTCATCTAAAATGAAGACAATGACAGAACCTACATCCACAGAGTTGACATGAAGATAAAATGTTGTAATATATTGAAAACCCTTCATAAACCTTAATATTCTGCATAAATGTTAGTCTCTCATCATCATCATCGTTATCATCATCATCTCCTCCTGGCTTTTCATCATGTGCCTTGTTCCTGCACTTGAAGTACCCTGACCTCTCCCAGCCCAAACTTCTTGCTCTGAATCCCCAAAAAGCTATTTATCATGCCCTTATTATGACAACAGTAGTCTGGGGGTGTTCAGCGTAGGGGCAAACATTCTAACACTTAGCCTCATAGGACATCATCTAATCACTCTCGACTCTTACCTATCAGTATATAGTGCAGGAGATTCAGGGCATTCAGCCCCTGTTTTGACTATGAAGCATTGGCTGATTTTAAGCAGCCTTGTTACAATTCATGCGTACAAATGAATTCAATCCTTGAAAATAGTCTCTTTGGAAGGCCATGCACCTATTCCAACAATGTTGGCATTGACCCAGCTATGTTTGGAACTCCTTTTGAGGTATTGCCTTAAAAGGCATTGGGGCATTCTTTTGAATCTCCTCAATTCTGCCAAATCTTCTCTCTTTGAGAGATGATTTGATTTTTGGAAGGAGCTAAACATCATTCAGAGCCAAGTCTATTTAATAGATTTGTTTAAAAGTCAGTCACATCACTTGCAAACTCACACTTCCTATGACATCTGCTTGCTTCTTCTTCCCTTCCTTAGCTGATTTCCCTGAACTTGGATACTTGCCTGCATTGCCTCTGGTATGTCTGACCTTTTCACTCGGCAGTTTAGGTATTGGATCTCCTATCTGACCAACTTACATGACCCCACCTGACTAGCAAAATTCCTAGACCTAACCCTTCCTGATTAGTCTAGTCCCATTACCATTTGTGTCTTTAAATGACAGGAGTATAAATTGCATGGAAGAGAGTAAAATGAGGCTATGTCCAACTCCACCCAAGTGCCAATGGATTAAATAACTGACTCTATAGATTTCTTTTGATCACTGGAACATTCCAACAACCTAGAGAACTCAAAGGCAACACATCTACTATTTGTTTCTGAGAACAAGCTTTTTTTCACAGAATATTCATGGATGGACAAAGGATACATTTGAGGCACTTTGGAAAGATTTGAAGTTGAGAGACTTGGACTCAAAATCTAGATCTGATACTCCCTAGTGGGCAACTCACACTACTTCTCTGACTTTCAGTTTCCTCATTTGTTATATATAAATACTGGTTTTATTTACTGTATACAATTCCTGTGAGGAAAGCTCTTTCTTTAAAAACATAAAAATGCTATAGAAATATGAATTATTAGCTTTAACAATAATTAGCGTAAGCCTGAGACTTAGAAGTGGGGAAGTTGTGAGTAGATAGAAATACATCTAAAAATTATAGAGGGTGCTTCTGATACTCAAAGTTCCATATGAGTCAACAATGTGCTATGGCAACTAAGAAAATCAATATATTCTTCAGTGACATTAAATATAGGAGTAAGAAGGGTGAAGCAAAGAGATAAATGAAACAATAGGAGAATATGATCAAACAGGAAAATATTAGAAATTCTAACTGGGGAAGTGGATGCTTATGGGTAATGGCAAGACCATTAAAAGAGAGGGTGTCCAAGTCTAGGAGTGGTCACCATGTGTTTTAACTGGACAAATCACATTTTTAATACTGTGCTCAGTTCTGGAGGCCAGTTTTTAGGTGTGATGAAGAAGAGCTAGAGTGCTTATGGATAACAGTAAGGAGGGTGGTGAAGGGCCTCAAGATCCTAACATATGAGTAGTGTTTGAGGAAAATGGAGATAGCTTGAAGGTGGGAGGATGTAGGGAAGTAATAATAGATATTATCAAGTGTCTGTAATATGAGGATAATAATAGCACTTAACACAGGGTTGTTGTAAGGATCAAATGATATATATGTAAAGTGATTTACAAACCTTAAAGCACTATGTAAATGTATTATTATTTTTGTTGTTATTGTTATAGCACTTGGGAGACTTCCTTGCAAAGGGATGATTAGACTTGTTTGCACCATTCAGAGACAGGAGCAATGCACGGAAATGACAAAAAAAAAAATTAAAGGTTAACATAAGGAAAACTTCCTAAACAATTAGAGCCATCCCAAAATCAAACAGGCTGCCTCAAAAAGCAGTGAATTTTTACTTACTGGAGGGCTTCAAAAGCAAAGGCTAGGTGATCACTGGACAGGTACATGGCATAGGGTTCAGGTATGAATTGGACTAGTGGACCCCTGAGGTCCCTTTGCAACTCTGTGATATGTGTATATGTTTGTGAATTTATGTGTGTATATGTGTATTGTGTGTATATGGATATATATGTGTATGTGTGTATGTATGTGTGTGTGTATCCAGTAATATTTATGAACTCTGGATGCCCTAAATCAATCCTGAATACAGTATAGGAGTAAATAAACAATGCCATGTGAGTTTTCTCTGAGTAAAAATACCATGATTTTGTAAGTTGTTCTATCTTTTCAAAACATTCAGACAATTAAAATAATAGCTGACATTTGAATTGAAGGTTTTCAAAGTGATTTACATATATTATCTCATTTGATCATCAAATCAAATCTGATAGTTAAGATCTGTTATTGTCCACATTCATGTGTATAGATGTATCTCCGTGCACGTATGTACACACACATATGCATGTTGAACAAAAAACCTAGAATATAAGCCATGCCCAGGTTTTATAAGTCAAACTTTCAGAAAAAGTAAGGACTATCTTTATAAAGGCACAGGATCAGACAATTTCAATGTCTGATTGGATCTCAGTGGCAATTTAATCTACCTCAAATCTGAACAAGAAACCCCATGACAACACACAAAAAACAAGGGGTCATTCAGCTTCTGTTTGAAGACTTCCAGTAAGGGAATCTCAGAGTCTGCCCAACCTACTTTGGAGACAGGTCTAATTGTTAGGAAGTCCTTCCTTCCATCGAGCCTATATTTTCCTCTTTATAACCACTCTTTTGCCCCTCATTCTGTCAGCTGGGACTCAATAAAACAAGCTTAATCCCTCTTCTGGGTATAGCTTTGTGGCACAGCGAATAGAATTCCAGGCCTAGAGTCAGGAAGACCCATCTTCCTGAATTCAAATCTGGTCTCAGACACTTACTAACTGTATGATCGTGGGGAAGTCACTTAAGTCTTTTTGCCCTGGTTTCCTTATCACTAAAATGAACTGGAGGAGGAAATGGAAAACCATGCCAGTATTTCTGCCAAGAAAACCCCAAATGGGGTCACATAGAGTCAGACATGACTGAACAACATTTCCTCTTCTACTTAACAGCCCTCCAAACAATTGCAAATAGCTACAATGCTATATCCCAAGTCTGCTTCACAGGTCAAATATAAGCAATCTCTTCAACTGAAGGGAACAGAAAGACAAGGAATGAGCATGTACATAACACCTACCATATGCTAAGTACTCTTTTACAAATATTGTCTCATTCAATACTTATAATAACCCTTCCAGGTAGATGCTAATATACCAATGCTTTTATGTCATGAAACATACTGTTCCTTCAGTATTTGCATCATTCTCACTTTGCTATTTTCCAAGTTCTCAATGTCTTTAATAACATTCAGAGCCCATAATTGAACACAAAACTCCAGGTGTGGCCTACCTAGGGTGGTATATAGCAAGACTCACATTTTTGTTGCTATTGCTTTAAATTCCTGGAAGCTCTGTTTCTTATGCATCCAAAGATTACATGAGTTTTTTGGGTTGTTTTATCATAATTTTGGCACACATGGAGCTTGCAATTGACCAAAATTCCTATATCTTTTTGAGATAAATTTCTAATGTTTCTTCTATATTTATACCAATAAAGTAATAACAAAAAATAAGATATTCATTTAATGTTAAAAGTGTATAAATGATATCATAATACATCATTTCACATACATACTATTTGATCTTCATTACCAGATAAAATGATACTTTGTATTTCTAGATGAAACGATCAATCAATCAACAAGGCATTGTTTGCAAAACAGAACAATTATCTTTCTCCCAAAACTCATTCTTCTTGTCAATTTTTCTATTTCTTTTAAGGGCAATACCATCCTTTTGGTAACCCAGGTCATATTCTGCTTACCACTCTCACTCGGATAATTTAACCAATCCTTGCTTTATTCATTTTTCTTTCATTTATTCCTTCTTCCCCAGTCACATAGTGACCACTCTGGTTTGGTCCCTTTGTCACCTTTTATCTGGACTTCTGAAATGGCTGTCTAATTGGACACTTGGACTCTAGCCTTTCCCCATTCCATTCTAGCCTCCCCATAACTTCCAAAGTGATTTTCTTGGTTATAGAACTGATCATTGTACCTCCAAGCTCATCACATTCTAGTGCTTTCATATTATCTTTAGGTAATCCTCTTGTTTGGTAGTTAAAACTCATCAGGACAAAGCCCTTTGTAATATTTCCTTTCTTCTTCTATGCACCTTCCCCCCACATACTCCACTGTCCAGACATATTGGCCTACCAATCATGTTCCACACATGTGATATTCTATCTCCAAACTCCTTACCTTTCCACAGTGTATCCTTTTTGTATGGAATACTGTATCTCATCACCCCTGACTCTTATAATCATACCTGGCCTCCTTCAAGACTCAAACCAAATGGTACCTTTCACAAAAGACCTTTCCTGGTACATCCAGCTACTAGTGTCTTCTCTAAGATTCTCTTCTATCTACTCTATATGCAATTTGTATAGGATGGTGATGGGTTCTGAACTTGAAAGTAGTGCATAGTAAGTACATAATAAATTCTTTGTGATTGATAATATGCCTATTATATACCAGGCACTGTGATAAGCATTGGGGAGAAGATGGAAAGTCTTCACTTACCAAGTGCTCAGAATTTCATTGGCAGAAACAACTTGTGTACAAGAACATACCAAGTAACTAAAGCACTCTAAAGTCCATTAAGTGCTTTCCTCTGAATACCTTATGAGGTAAGAAGTACAATTATTATGAATACTACAAATGAAGAAACTGAAGATCAGAAAATCAAAGATACCCAGATTTGTTCAAGGTCATATAGACAGTGTACAATTACATTGCTTGAACCTAGGTCTCCTAACTCCATGCTTGGAACTCACTGCACTATACTATGACTCTTACTTTGAAAAATAAATGAGTCTTCTGACTCTGAAGGTCAGAATTCCAGATATCTTAATTTCTTTTACTTTAATAGATTATCATTTGGAAGGATCACATTTGGAAATAAAAACAAAAAACAGATCTTTAAGGCAATAAGGAAGAAGAGACTTGAGATACTTCTGGGTCCTTTTTTTGCCAGTACTTTAAAAAAATATATTCTAATGGATGTATGATCCCTGAATGCATTCAAATAATAACCCATCCATTCCCTTTTTATCCTTTGTAATATGGCCAAAGAGTGATTGTCCCTATATAATTTGAACACAAAAACGGATTTCTTCCCACCTTTCCCTTCCCATTAATAGGACATCCTACTTTGACTTAGGGAGACATGGATAAGGAATGGATCTGTGATTTCCTTTATGTAGAGAGCTTAAGAGAGAGGAAGTTCCCTCAACCAGTGGAGTTGTGCCTTTTCTATAAGCTATAGTCTTGGAGAGTTGCTTAGAGCATTGAGTGACTAGTGGCTTTCTCAACGTCTTCTTCTTAAGCAGTAGAGGCACTATGAAAGAGTAGAAAGATTGCTTGGGTTTGGGGTCTGAGGATGTGTGTTTGAAACACAGCTCTGATACCTGCCACTTAAGTTAACTGGAACAAATTGCCCATTCTGCTGGGAGAAATCTTCACATACTTGGGGTAGACATCCCCTTAAATCACCAATGGCTTTGAGTTAGTGCATTTGCTGAGATTATTTTACTGGGATGTGGTTGCTGTGCATGCTACAGCTTCTTGGAGACATATATGAGAGTTGGGTGGTAAGTGGGCACCAAGGGTATAGGAGCATCCCTGAAAAGGGCTTGGGAAGCCCTTGTGAGAGAGGTGCTAGCCCTCCGTGAATACCCATACTTGGTTGCAGTAAATGAAGAAATTGTGAATGCTATGGATAAATTCATTTACCTTGGCAGTATACTTTCCAGGGATGTCCATATAGATGATGAGGTTGACACAGACATTGTCAGAGCTAGTTTAGCATTTGAGAGTCTCTGAAAAAAGTACGGGAGAGGAGAGGTATTAGGCTGCATATTAAACTGAATATCTAAAGAGCCATATTGTGCTAACCTCACTATTGTATGCCTATGAGACATGGATACAAGCTCCATGCTAAGAATCTGAATCACTTCCATCTGAATTGCCTTAGAAAGATTCTGAACATTACCAACAAGATGTGGGACTCTGAGGTCCTCCTTTGAGATGAACTGCCAAGTGCTCAAATCCTACCACAGAGAGTACAACACCAATGGACCGGCTACATTGTAGGAATGCCAAATATGAGTTTATCTAAAAGACTATAATTACAGAGAACTCAAATGAGGCAAGCCCTCACATGGAAGCCAGAAGAAGTGGTACAAGGCCAATCTCAAGATTTTTCTGAAGAACTTTAGTATCAATTGTGAAACATAGGTGATGCTGGCACAGACTACCTAGCATGGCATGCCCATATCAAATAAAGTGCTGCACTCTATGAGCAAAGCAGAATTGCAGTAGCTCAAAAGAAATGTCAGGTGTGCAAATGTAGAAACATCTTCATCTCAAATATTCAAGTAGACTATTTGTGCCTGATGTAGAGCCTTCTGAATTATATTGGCCTAATCAATCACAGTCAAACACCTTGTACCTTGACCTCAACATCATGATGTCATCGGTCCTTTTCAAGTATGAAGAATGAACGACAATGTTAACTGGGCAAGACATCTATACTTTTTGAGCCTCAGTTCTGTTATTTTGTAAAATGAGGTAGATAATAAACTAGGTGATATCTAATATGCCTGAAATTATACAAGCTAAAATATATATGCAACTTACACGATGGTAATTGTTTTAGAAAAGACAGTTTCCCTCAAAATTAACCCAATGCTGATATATTTCACTAGAGCAAACCACAGAAAGAATGTATAGCCAAGGATAGAAAGCTTAAAATTCTATTATTTGTCCAATCTTGTAATTTTGTTGTTTTAGGATTTCCAATCCAAACAACAATTGTTACAAACATTATGGGAAAGGGGACAATGATCATACTAAGAATAAAAGTATTAAAGCAGTCTAAAAAATGTCAAGTTTTCATACATCAGTTGGAAAAAAATGGTATTAATTTTCTAACATTACATTTTGTTGAACTCAAAGTGTTTTTAGCCAAAAAGAAAACAGAAAAGGATGAAAAGATTACCATTTTTCAAATTAAAAAAAGAAAGAAAATTGATTTAACAGTTAAAGTAGAAACTTTCAAGAAAGTATGAGACAGATGACATTTTTTTTCTAGATAATCTCAGCTCTATCCATTGTGAAGAAATATAAGCACTGCTTCAATATTTTCTGCACCTATGAGGACTGCTAATCTTTACTCAAGATGTCATTAGATATTACTTAACAAACATAATCATTTTTCCCTCCACAGGCAATGATTCAACAAATGTTCATCAGGTGATTATCATGTACCAAGTATGATATTAAATACCTGGGGAATTGCAAAGATTTATAAAACAATTCTATACTTCAGAAATTTACTGCCTGATGGGGGAATTGTTACTCCATAACTAAACAGAATGAAAAATAGAACATTGTAAGGGCATAAAGTTCAAAGTAAAATAGGAAAATAAAGGAAGAAAAAATCATTTTTACCACATAAGAGATTGGGAAGGTCAAATAAACAAAGTTGGAAGAAATGATGGATACAATTTCAGTTGATGGAACTGAACTAAGGTATAAGACATTCATGGGTGGCTAGGTGGTGCAGTGAATAGAGCACCAGCCCTGGAGTCAGGAGGACCTGAGTTCAAATCCTACCTCAGACACTTATCACTTACTAGCTATGTGACTTTGGGCAAGTCACTTAACCCCAGTTGCCCTGCCTTTCCCCCCTCAAAAAAAAAAAAAAAGACATTCACTACATTTGGAACCAAATGAGTGAAGAAGTAAAGTCAGGAAAGAATGGGACATCTAGGGAATGTGAAATCTATGTAACTGTTTCCAGTAATGTTTTTTTTTAATGTAATTCTATCTGTTCCCAAATTCTAAAGTCCCCTTACTTAAATTACTTTGGATTTTTCTCTAGTTGTATATGTTTCATCTTAACAGAATTGTTAGCTCCCTAGGGCCGAGGATGTATTTTCTAGTTTCTCTGTCATCATCTCATAAGGTGATGAACATATAGAGAAGCAGTGTGGTGCTAAGGAAAGACCACTGGACTTGGTGTCAAGAGACTACCTTCCAATCCTGTTTCTGTTACGAGCTTTATGATTTTGTGCAAGGTCACCCTACTGCCATGAGTCTTTGGTCCTTTTATGGTAAATCAGAAATGCTAATATTTTCATGTTCTCTCCAGGAGTGGTGAATCTGTGGCCATCTTGCCACATAGTCTAGGTCCTTGGATGTAGCCTTTTAACTGAGTCCAAGTTTTACAGAACAAATCCTTTTATTAAGGGGATTTGTTCTGTGAAGTTTAGATTCAGTCAAAGGGCCTCACTTAGTGACCTGAGATTGCAGGTTCCTCACCCCTGGGTCACTCTATTCTCATAGAGCTGTTGGGAATAAAATGCTATGTACTAATGAATTATGTACATAAAGAAGGCATTTAATAAATGATTCAATCAGTCCATGAAGATTTATTAATTGCTGACTCTGTGTCAGGCATAATGCTAGATTCTTGAGCAGATAAGCAAGACTTAGTTCATATATGCCTTTTGATTCAGCAATTCTTTTGTCCAGATTTAGTTGTTTTAGCTCCGTTTGGTGTGGAAGAAGGGTGAGGTGAAGGACACTAGATTCAGAGAGTCAGAGAAGCTGAGACCTAATCCAAATCCTGTTACTTACTTGCCTATATAAACTTGACCAAGCCACTTAACTTTTCTAGGCCTCAATTTTCTCATCCATAAATTAAGACACTGAAAAAGATAGTCTCCAAGATGGCTTCATGCTCTAAATCTATGATTCTATGATTGATGATCATATAAAATATAGATCTAAAATCCAAGTAACAATGTGTCTTTTTCATCTTAATTCTTTTAAACTTATAAACAAAGTTATTTGGCAAATCTTTATTTGTGTTATAAATCAATGTCCAAATCAGGAAAACCTTGGCATACCTCTACCTCGTGTCTTAGAAAATGTATTTTACCCATTGGCCTAGCTAGCCCTATTTTTTTATTTTGAAATGAACAGGCAAAAGGAACAGTAAAAAATGGAGTGTTTAAATGACCTGCTAAGTTACTCTTTGTACTCAACTAGCAATTAACAAATATTTATTTTAAGGGATCCTATGAATCACTGTCTAAACTGTATGTACTGTCATCAGTAATTTTAAAATTAATATAACCAAGAGATTCTCTCATCAATAATCCATATGTTTTCTAACATTAAATAAGCAGATAACATGAGCTCAAGCACCTGTGCACACTGCAGCCAAATCATAATCTGAAGCAGCTGTTTCTGACGAGAAAGTGAGCCCAGTATTTCAGCCCTTGCTCCACCTGTTTTTCAGCAGACTTAGAAGCTGCAGGTGCTCCCTCTCATAAATTTCAGGAATCATATTTTGGCCCACAGACTTCCTGGAGGGGAGTTTATAATGAAGTTATAAAACTTTGGGGTCTGACAAAAGCTTTGTCCTACACAGCTGCAAATCTTAAGCAATCGTCTATGCCAGTCTAATGCTACCCTTACGAGCCCCAGGAGTCCACTTTCTGCAGCCACAGAAACCCGGTCCATAATCATCGTCTACTTATTTGTTTATGATAGAGATTTTAAAAACTTGAAATGTAAACATTATGGCTCTTCTCTATTGAAGGAGACAGACCACATTTCTTTTCCCCTAAATGCAAGAGGAAGAACAAGCCAAAATGGTTCTGCTCCATAATGCTACATTTGACAACCACGTCTGAATAACTGATTTTAGTTCATTCAGGTTGGTATCTTGTGCATGCATTCCTTGGAGGTCAAAACATTTTCAAATTAGCCTACTTAGATTACAGTTTGCCCATGTGGCTTGTGAAAGAGCTCATTTTTTTGACCAGACAGCCAAAATTGATTCTCATTTCAACGTTTTGAAAGAGAATACAATTAAGACTTTTACCTAGAATCCTAGAAAGTTTTTGAGATAGTTTTTTTTTAATTTCACTTATTGGAAAATACTTAAAATCTTCCCAACTCTGGATCTGGCACTCTATCCACTGCACCACCTAATATGACTTGTCCACTTTCACAAAGGAAGTAAGTGGCAAAGCTGGGATTCAAACCTATATTCTATGATTTGACCCTCTTTCCACTGCCCCACGTTCCAATGGAATCATTCTATTTGCGAGGATATCTAACAATTATAAAGTTCTTCCTTTCATTCAGCCTCCGGCAGAACCTTCCATCTATTTCTTCTACTTCTGCCCTCCTACACAGAGTAAGTCTAATGTGTCTTCCACCTGGGACAACTTCAAATATTTGAAGGCAGCAATGGTGATTTTTGTACAAGGAGTGTCTTAAAAGATACCATCTAGGAAATATATGGTCAGGCAAGGAAGGGGACCAATTATGTGATTAGACATATGAATATTTACCATAGTCCTCCACCAGTATACAGAGGATGTTAAAAGACCTAAACAGAGTTTTTCAATGTGTCAACTGAACCTCCTGTGAATGGTGGATTTATAGGATGGCATTTTGGTTTCAACTTACTCTTGCAGATTCATCCCATACACTTTATGTTCCCATCAAACTAAACTACTCTCTTTCCTCTCTTCTTATCCTGTCTTCTCTTACTTCCATGCCTTTGCCCTCAATGGTTAAAGTGAATCTGTACCTCTTCCTTCCCCTCATCTTTACTGAAATATGTCTTCCTCCAAGTTCTAATTCAAGGGCCACTTTTTCTCATCCTAGCCCCCAGCTGAAGGTACTTTCTTCCCACTTCATTCACTCTACCTCAAATTTCTGGTAACTCTTTCCTTTGCACTCATCTCCCTAAACCTCATGCCAAAGTTTTTGTTTTATATATTTCCCCTTACCAGACTGAAAGCTCCCTGAGGGCAGGGTTTGTGTCCTGTAGGTCTTTGTATCTCCAGAGTCTAGTTCAGTGTCTTTCACGGTAAATTGCCTGATAACTGTTTACTGAACAAATGAAAGGATGAAGTAGGAAGAACAAAGGATGAAATCTTAATCTTTTTGGTCATTTATTCAGCCTGTGTGCATTTGGAAGCCACTTAGGATTTAACTCAGAAATCTCTTTTACACAATTTGCTATAGCCCAGCCCTTTTTAATTGGTGAAATCTGATGAGTGCATAGCCTAAGGTTCTATGACTGCTTAAAGCATGAGGAGTTACATAAGAAGCCTCCTGTGTGTGTTTCTGTTACCTTGGTGCTAATTATTTGCCAGACAATATCAAGAACATCTGTTATGCTGTTGGACATATTCATATCTTCATTATCTCAGCTTTCATATCATGCAGCAGCAGTTAAAAAAAGGCAGGTGGACATTTTACTAAAATGGGCAGGTCATAAGAAGTTGATACACATTTACTTCTAGAACAGCTGCAAGGACATAGAAATCAGTCAGTTTATAGCAGATTTTAAAAGGAGGCAAGAAATTTCAAACAGAGATTAATCTTTCAGAGACTGAGTCCATGGAAGGGAAGGGAGAGTAGTGGTAATATTTGGGGGGATATCTATTTTTTTAACAGAGGAAATGTTAAAATATGCCCACAGGGAAAAATGTGAATGTAGATTAGGCCAACTCATGCTGTAATTTTACGTGACAAAAGGCAGCGATGTAGATCTTTGACTCTAAGGATTGATTGCACCTGGCAGATTCCATAACATGGGGGTTGTTTACTTGTGTGAAGATGAAGATTGAAATAGGTTGTTGTTAGAAAACAAAGTAAATGAAGAGGATAACATATGCAGATACATAAATGTACATATATGCAGACACATATGTTTGTATATATGTATTGCATTATAGGGATGTGTATACACATACACATATATGATTCTCTGTGTGAGTACAGTTATATTGATAACACCTTTCTTTCCTCAGACCTCAATTCAACAATAGTATGAAGGGAAAAAAATGAGTGGTCAGTTATGGTAATTCAAAAGAAAGAGCATTTTAAAATGCAAATACCAAGGAAGGGGATAATAATGCTTTAGAGCAGTGGTTCTCAACCTTCCTAAGGCTGCGACCCTTTAAGATAGTTCCTCATGTTGTGGTGACTCCCAACCATAAAATTAATTTTTTTTTGCTGCTTCATAACTGTAATTTTGCTACTGTTATGAATCGTAATGTAAATATCTGATATGCAGGATGTATTTTCATTGTTACAAATTGAACATAACCCACAGGTTGAGAACCACTGTTTTAGAGTGACACAATGAAGCCTAATCCTAATATCCACTGAAAAAGAGAATGGGAAAAGGAAGCAATACCAAATATAGTAGAGCAGTTAATTCAAACCAAAAGGAAAAGACATCTACTATTCCAAATGCATACAACAGCTCAAAATACCCCAGTGTATATGTAACTTCATCAACGAGACTATTCCTTCCAATGGTCCAGATCCCACACTGACATATTCTTATGACATTATATGGTTATCAGTGGGACATTTAGGCTGTCTGAACTATTATGTTGCTTGGAGAAAATATGCTTCAGTCTACCTTCTGTTGAATTTCATTTGTGATACTGTCATAGAATCATGGGATCACTGCATAAGTAGTATAATTTAGGTAGAAGTGTCATTTTCTTCTATTGGCTTAGCCTATTCATGAAAAATTAATATTTCTTCAATTGTTTAGCACCATCTTTATTTGTATGAAAAGTGTTTCATAATTGTGTTCACATAGTTGCTGAGTTCATCTTGGCAGGTAGTGTTGATAGTATTGTATAGTATATACAATTAGATTAAATGGAATTTCCATCTCTTCCTGTTGGATTTTGTTGATGATATATAGAAATGCTGATGATTTATGTGGGTTTATTCTAAATCCTTTGCTAAAACTGCTAATTATTTCAACTAGTTTTTCATTTGATTCTTCAGGGTTAGTTAAGTATATAATCATGAGTTAATATTTGTAAAAAAAAATACTTAGCTAAGTGTCTGGCACATAGTGGTTGCTATATAAATGTTTATTCCTCTTCCTCCAAAATTGATTTTGAAAGAATAATTTACCTTTTGCATTTTTTTGT
>CM053590.1:63387677-63445921 GCA_028646515.1 Pseudochirops corinnae
GACTTGTCCCCCTGAACTAGGTAAATGATATGTTTGATTAAAGTAAGATTGTTAACCCATTTTGAGTTGCTTTCCTTTAGAAAAGCAGATCTAAGAACCTGTGCTAGTAGCCGCCCTAGGTATACTAGGGTGCTTGCTGTTACAAGAGTAGAGACTATTTCATTGCTGCAGTTATATCTCCAGTGCCCAGCTCAGTACCTGTCATATAACAAATGCTTGCTAATTGAAACAGATAATAAGTTTGAAAATCATTTGTGAATCAAATAAAACATTCACCCACATATTACTCTTTTGGAAGAGAAAAAAGATGACTAGTATAATCTATAATGTCTTTTTACAGTGCTGAACCAATCCTCTAAATTTAAAAGAATAGAGTTAGTTTCTGAACTCCAATAACTTTCATAGAGAATTAAAAATATTTTTCCAGTTACACACAATGCAATTTGGAATTATCCCAGAGAGCTACATGGAATGTAACAGTTAATGTGGCTGAAGAGACTTCATAGCAGTTTATTTCAGATCTCTACATTAGGAATCATGAGTACTCAAGTCTAGACTAACTCTGTTCTTGGCTGAATTTTAATTACTGAGAGAGTAATTATGTATAGGACTCAAAATGACTATGAAAATTATGAATCTGAATTGTATGGTGAAAAGGAGACTAGACAGGAAGCGCTTATACTTAAGTCTTAATTTCATCTATATCTGTGTGACCTCAGACAAATCACTTTTCCTCTGTAAAACTCAGTTCCCTCATCTGTAAAATAAAGATAATAATATAAGCACTACCTGTTCAGATGGTTAATGTGAAGGCTGTCTTTTGTAAACTTTAAAGTGTAATAGAAATGTCAGCTCTGAGCAGTGGTATGCTGGGAAATGTTTACAATTGACTTTATTTTTAAAAAATGTATGGCACAAAACGCTTTTCAGTTTAATCTGCATTATTAACATGTTTTCATCACTTTGAGTCTAGACAATCAACAAAACAATAAATCAATCCCAAATTTGTAGCAGTTGCTGATGAAAATTTAATAAACAGCTCTCATAAGCTAGTATTGGCTGGGCCCAGCATATCCCTGGCTATGAGCTAAGTTAATGTGAAAGGATTAGACTAAATTATGCCTAATACCTTTTCTAGTTCTGAAAATAGACACAGACAGACAAAGAGACAGAGACAGAAAGACATAGTTACATAGATACATAGGTTCTAGAGAACATTTGTTTCTAAGGTCCTTTGTAGTTTCATTTGGATGATCTTCTCATCCAGTAATCCATTGAAGTTGGGAGTTTTGAAAAGGTTCTTGGCCTATCCCTACTTTCCCAACAAAAGACAGTGGGGGAAAAAAAGACAATGTTATCCTGGGCTATATTAAGAGAGAGATGGTACAAAGAACAGGGGAAATTTTAATCACATGGTCATACAGCATTTGAGCAATCTGTTGAGAACCACATTTTTAGGCAGCATATGCTATGGGAAAAAGATTCCTGGCTAGCACTTTGTATCCCCATGCTTCAGGTCATTTTGTGATAAAAAGGGCCTTGAGAAGTTGTTGCTTAGATTCGTCTAGAGACTGTTAACTTCTATGCTGACATGTCTTTCAAGAAAGCCTATATAAGCAAATCAGCATGACTATACACAAATTGTCAATGCATTGAACCCAGTCTTTCATTACCAACACATACACCATCCAATGCAATTGACATAGACTGAGCTCATACTTAAACCCCCAGATTTCTTTCACATGAATTGCTTTGCCAGGCCTCCCCTTTTAAAACTGATTTATTTTTTACTCTAAGTGTAGAACTTTATATTTTTTCCTGTTAAAACTCAAATTAAATTAAATTTGTCTCATAGTTTGAGTTGGCCAGATCCTTTTCAATCTTGACTTTGTCAACCATTGTGTTTGCTATCCTCCTTGGCTTTGTGTCATTTGAAAGTTTGACAAACAAAACTTCTATCTCTTGATCCAAGTTACTGATTTAAAAGAAGGGAAAAAAAGGTTAAGTAGCACAAGGCCAAGGAAAGATCCCCAGGGCCCTTGAAATCACTGGAAACTTTAAAATGTAATGTTATCATGAAACACTTAGTGACATTGAGGAAATAAATTTTATTCTTTAATAAACAGGGAAAATTATTTTTTTCTAAACTGATACATATTATTAGCTGGAAATGGAAACCACCAACCTCAAGCACCTCTATCTAACACTTTTGTGTTCCATGAGTAAATCTGCCTCAGTTAATATCTCTATTTCGATCACATCTACTTCTTATCTTTAATTTATTTTCTATTAGCCATCAGTTTTTTTTATAATTTATTAGATTTCATGGTCAAGAAGCAGTGATGTGTATGTAAGATGCTATATGCTGTGACATAAATTTCTATATACAATAAATAAAACATCATTAATTAAGTACAAACTATATTCCAGGCAGCTAAGTGGCTCAATAGATAGAGGACTGATTCTTTTAGTCAGGAAGACCTGAGTTCAAATTTGGCCTCAGACATTTACTAACTATATGGCCCAAGGCAAGTCATTTGATCCTATTTGACTCAGTTTCCTCATCTGTAAAATGAATTGGAGAAGGAAATGGCAAATCACTCTGGTATGTTTGCCAGTAAAGCCACATGGACTGTATGGTCCACAGGGTCACAAAGAGAGACATGACTGAATAGCAACAGTGTGCCCAGCTGTGGCAGCAACCACACTGGCATATCCAGGATGACTGCTAGCATGGTTCTTAGATCTGCTTTACTAGGAAAGATAGCTGTTTGAGAGGTAAACAATCTTTTTAAATTATATTCACTAGTTCAGGGGAAAAGTCAGTACCCCGAACTTCAGAGAAAATACAAGCAGAGAAATAAAGACCAACAGACAGGGCTCTGACTACCTGAATCAAAGCAATATTGCTATTTATTTTACATACATCCCTGGATCAAGAGAACCTTTACATCTGAGCAGGTAAAGAGCTCTGAATACATGACCACTCAGAATCTCTACCAGGGAATCACAAGATCTTTTTCATAAGCAAGCCCCCAAAGCAAAATACCAACTCAGAATATATATACACCTCTCAGAGCCAGAAGGCATCACAACCCTTGTGACTCAGTGTCTAATTAGAAATGAACAAAAAGTGTGAAAGCCTTCATACAGGCAAGCCTTCTCTAAACAAGCTTCCCTTAATGGGCTCCACATGAGGCCTACTAATGGACAGGGAAGATCTTAAATCTCTATAGAAAAAAAACAAAAACTTTGCCACTGAGGGGCTTACATACCAAAAGGGGAGCCAACATGAACATGAAGAGGTACGTTGAAGTACACAGATGGAAGGCAACCAGCTGGAGAGAAAGGCACCAGCTGGAGGGATCAACAAAGCTTTCCTGAAGAAGGTGGCAAAAAGTTTCAAGTGAAGAGAGAAATTATTCCAGGCAAGAAGAATAGTGACAGTGGTTCCATAAGAGAGCCTATGCTTATATATGTTTTTATGCGTGTGTGTCACAGGTAAGAATATGCTTTTTTAAGGGTTATTCAATACTTTAAGCCAAAGACTTGGGTTCAAATCCTGTCTCTGTTACTTACTTCATGTGCGACTTTAGGCAAATCACTTTCTTTTTGGGTCTCCATTTCCTCAACTATAGGATGTTTATGATCTTTAAGATGTTTAAGTTCCCTTTTGGCCCTGAAACCCATGAAACATGAATCCTGCTCAACAAATTTAAAGCATGAGAGTCCATTTGTGCTTACCAAAGGAACCAAATGGACTTTGTTGCTGTTTTAACCCAAATAGAGTCATAGAATGTAATAGTCAAAAGGGATCTAGGAAAAGGACCAGTCCTATCCCCACATTTTACAGATGAGAGGTCTTAGAGAAGAGAAATAATTTACCGAAGTTCAAAGAAGTTAATGGCATACCTGACTCCTCTTTGTATTACACAAAATGACCACCCACTAGTTTCAAAACTCCCAGGATGTTGTAATTTTTTTGGTGACACAAACATTTGTCACATGGTTAATCATGTAGGAAGAACACCTGTATAGCATCCTCTCAAAAGGAACCAGTCTTGCAGAACAGCCAGCCTGTGTGGACAAAGAAGAGGACAGTGGTGAAATACTTTCCACAGTGCCTATTGGTTACTGAAGGGTTGGAGTTGCAAGATTTCACTCAGGAGTTTGTCTTTATCCACTTTGTTTGACATGGGTGTTGGGTAATTTGCTATTGTATTTGAAAGGGGGTAAATTTTGAACTTTGTAATATAAACATATTTCTGTATATGTGCATACATGTATGCATACATATATCCATATCCATCTATATGTAAATAACTTGCACAAGGTATAGACATAAATATTCTGATGTAATTTTAGCAGGCACATGGTCAGTATTTCATTTTCTTTTTGACTGGCAACATCCCACACCCAAGTATTGTTTACTGAAAAACCCTTTCTCCCCTTAATTGACTTTCTGGAGTCAAGTACTAATTAGAAACACTTGGAAGGACCTCATACTAGTAAGCAATAATTGAGGTTACTAATGTATGACTAACATAAAGCAGTACAGTAGAATGGTAAAGCATTTTATTTAGAGTCAGACTTAGTTAAAACTGAGTCCAGGATCTGCCACATCACTTTTCCTTCTTTATCCTTCTCTCATATGAAGAGGTAGCCCTTCTCTTGATTAAAGTTAACTCCTCCACATATAACCTTGATCCCACAACCTCCTACCTTCCCTAGTAGATGCCCTCACTCTCACTTCCACTCTCTAATCTTCAGTCTATCCCCTATCTACTGACTTCTTCCCTGCTGCCTACAAACATGCCCATGTCTTCTTTTTCATTTTAAAAACAAAAACAACAACAACAAAAGACCATCCCTGATAACTACAATTTTATATTTCTCCCCTTCTCAGCTAAATGCCTTGAGAAAACCATGAGAGGCTTGGGACTTCTACTCCTCCTGATTCTCACCTTTTGGCAATCTGACTTCTGAGCTCGTTATTCAAATTGAAAACTTCTCTCATAAAATACAGGGTCTTTATGATCTTTGAGGTCCCTTTCAGTCCTGAAACAGGAATCCTACTCAGCAAACTTACAGCATGAGGCTCCGTTTGAGCTTACTAAAGAAATCAAATGGTTTCCAGTGATGCCAATTTTCTTTTAAAAGTCAAATCTAATAGTCTATTCTCAATTTGCATCCTTAATTTCTTTGCAGCCTTTGATATTGTCAACCATCCTGTCCCTCATACTCTTTCCTCTCTAGGTTTTTCTAGCACTGCTCCTGCTTTCTCCTGGTTCTCCTATCTGACCACTTCTTAGTCCCTTTTACTGCATCTTAAAGTCATTCCCAGCAATAATGGGCAATGTTCAAGATTCTACCCTGGGCTATCTTCTCTTTTCTCTTCCTGCCATGGTTTTCAGTGGTGTCTGACTCTTAGTGACCCCATTTGGGGTTTTATTGACAAAGATACTGGAGTAGTTTGCCATTTCCTTTTCTGGCTCATTTTACAGATGAAGAAACAGAGACAAAGTGATTTAAGGAATTTACCAAGGGTCGTAGAGCTAGTAAATGTCTGAGGCCAGATTTGAATCTAGGAAGATGGGTCTTCCTGACTCTAGATTCGACACTCTACCCACTGTGCCAACTGCTATATCATCTAGGAATCTCATGGGTTCAACTCTCATCTCTATGCAGATGATTCCCAAATCAATATATCTAGCCCTAATCTTTTTCTTGAGCCATAGCCCATATCTGCCGCAAATGGGCTGTCCTTTAGGCATCCAAAACCCAGCATGTCCAAAAGAGAACTTACCCTAACTCTCATATAACTATCAAGGACAACACAATATTCCCAGTTTCCTGGGCTCACAACCTTAGTATCATCTTTGATTCCTTGCTTGTCATCCCACATCTCCATTCTGTTGTCAAATCTTGTCATTTCTTCCTTCACAAAGTGTGTGTGTCTGTGTGTGTCTGTATGTGTGTGTATGTGTGTGTGTGTATATTCTTCTCTTCACTTACATGGGCACTGCCTTTGTAGAGACCGTTATCACGTCTTACTTAGACTATGTCAATAGGTCTCTAGTTGGTCACCCAGCCTCAAGTCTCTCCACACTCCATACCATTCCTCCACACAGTTGTTAAAATGATCTGTGCCAAAACACAGGTCTGACCATTTCACTCCCCTCCCCCTCCCTCACCTCACTTAATAAATTACAGGAATTCCTTATTACTTCCAAGGTCAAATAATAAATTCTTTGTCATTTAAAACTTTTTACAACTTGGATCCTTTCTATTTTTCCAGTCTTCTTACCCTTTAATCTCCATCACACATATTCTATTATCAAGTATTATTTCTTACACATGACAATCCATTTCCAAACTCCATGTACTCATGTTGACTTTTCTCCAAACCTGGAACTGGTGGAACTATCTCGAAGAATTCAAAGTCAGATCATCTCTAATCCAAGTATAGGCATTTATTGAGATTGATGCCTCTCATGAAGTGGGCTAAGTTCCAAGAGGAACCAGCAACTTCAGAGAAAGCAACATGGATTCTTATAGGGTAAAGATGCAATTATATAACATAAATTATGACTATTAAAAAGGCAGGAGGGGCTTGTCAAGGGATTAGATATTATGGGAGGGGTCAATTCTATGGTTCCATGGTCAAATATTATGGTCACGCTGCTTTCTGATTGGTCAGCTATTGCGGTTCTGTGTGGTCAAGATAGATAGTCAGGTATTATGGTCCTGTCTTGGGCTGAATAGATGATGTGATTGTGGTAGAGTACAAGAACATACCCATTAAAATATATGAATTGAGTCTGGGGGCGGTGGCTAGCTATGGGCAGTGGCTGTATTGATTCTGGGGGCCTGGGGTGTGCTTACAACCAAATTGTGTGGCTAAATCAGAACATATCTGCTCTTCAGCAGGGCCCATAAGGAAGTTAGAATATTGGATTTGGGGGTAGCTTTATTAGGATTCCATCAAGACCACATTTGCTCAAAAAAGTAGCATATGAGCCCCCACCAATGTGTTTACATTTACTAGTAAGACAGATAATATTCTTAGGTCACATCAAAAGCATTTAATTAAATAGCACAATAATAAAAGCAGCAATATAATATTTATCCCTATAAAATTGGAGTACATTCCCCAAAATTCAAACACCATCCACAAGAATAGTGAAGAAGTACATACCTAAGGAAAAAACATGAATCTTAAGTCCTAGACCTTTTCTCAAGTCCATCAATCCACTTCTCCTTAGGTTATAGAGAAGGGCACAAGCCAAGAACCCAGGTGGAAATATGCCAAATTATGACTATCTACTTCAATGGTTTGTTCCAAATTCCTTCATTTATTATGTACATGTGGCCAGTAATAAGCCTGTCAGTGTTTGAGCCCTCTTTGAAAATGTCTACTACGTGAAAAATTCTGGATTAGATGTCTGTCAAAAAGGTTGGTAGCCTTTGCTGAGCTCTTCAGTTGGAAATGATCTCTCCCTTCATTAAAGTCTTAGAGTGCTTTGTTTATAACTCTGGTATTCACTTGCCATATTCTATTGTTCATCTGCATTTTTGTATAGCATATAAACATCATGAAGAAAGAAGAATGTATTTATTATTCATATTTCAGTATGTGGTATGGGAATTTATGAATCAAAAGCAATACAAAACCCAAAGAGCATGCCTTGGAGGAGTGTACTCTGAGTATAGGGTAATATCAGCCCACTAGTTAGGTGTGAAGGACTGCCTAAGGTTCCATATTACATTGATGGTATCTCTACATTTCTAATTCAATCTGGACACTAGGAAAAAGAAAAAAAAAAACCAACTTCCTGAAGTCAAAGACTAACTCATTTATACATTTTAATCTCCAGCACCTCACATAAGTCTAAGTACATGTTAGGTTCTCAAAAACATTGTAGACTGACTGACAGCCCCTAACAAAAGAATCTTTGGAAAAAAAATTCCAATCAATTTGTAAAGCTATATTTTTCAGATTCAGTTTGACAAACATTTATTAAGTCTTCCTCAGCACCCCGAGCAGAGATCTTGTAGGGGTTTGATTGAAGAAATGGAGAATTCTGGGCCTACCCAAAAGGACTGAATGGCATTGTGACACTGAAGAAAGAGTGCTGGTTTCAGAGTCACGTGACCAGAGTTGAAATTCTGGTCTTTTCACTTGATATTGGTTGCCTCTGCTCAAACCCCTTAACTTCTCCAGGTCTCATTTACCTATCTAGACAATGGGGGCAAGGAACTAGATGCCCCCTTTTGTGTCATCCAGTTACAAACCATAATGCTATTATCTCTGGCTTTATGAACTCTTTCCCACATTCCATCTTGACCTCTGACAGAGGAAGAACAAGGACCTGAATGGTATATTAGAAAGAGCTCTGAATTTGGAAATCAAGAGACCCAAGTTTATACTTTAGTTTATTATTAGTTATCTAATATGGTGTGGGGCTTTAGACAAATTACTTCAGTCTTCTAGGTTTCAGTTTTCTCAACTCTATGAAGGGGGTAATTTTGCTCCTCAGAGATGCTGTGTAGAAAATCCTTTATAATCCTTGGGCACATTTATTGAGGACACTGCAGTGGTTTCCTTAGTTATGGGACTCTGACCATGGGAGAGGGATTTTTTTCTCACTCCCCACAATGGCAGATCCCCAGGTTTAGGATGGGGTTTGGGGATGACTGGACATTTCTACTGAGGTTCATGTGTTAGGTAAGGACTGATTGGGGAGGGACATATCAGAATGCTGACTGCCTTGGGCCCTGGAAAAGGGATACAAATTCAAACAAAGAAATATGGCAAATTGGTAGGAGTGTGGTGGGACAGTGACTAAAGAGGAGCTGGAGGGGGTGGAGTCAGATCTCTGGTATGGAGAAAGTGGGAGTGAAGGGGAAGTTTCCTCTTACGGGAATAGTTATCGTGGCTCTAGTGGTGATATGAATGCCCTCAGGGACTACCCGGCTCTTGGCAACAGCTCCCAAGCTATTCAGACGGGTCCTCCAAGAAATAGGAGCCCCAGTGCCACTGTGGCAATGTTGGCACACTCTAAAGCAATGACATCAGGGACTCTGTGCCAGGCATTTGTAACTTGGGAACTGCTTGTAACTGGAATTCAAGAAAAGACCAATAAAAGACGAGGAAACAGAAAATAAAAGGTCAGCTAGAAATGAATGAGAGATGAATTAGATTAAGGGGGGGGGCGGGCAGGGGGGGGACAGAGGGAAGCATGGACATGAGAAAGAGGGATAGAGGAAGAGAAAGATGAAGAGTGAAGAAAGGGAAGAAGACAGGAAGAACAAATAACTGAACAGGACTAAAGGGAAGACGAAACGGGAAAAGAACAGAAAAAAAAGGAATAAGGCAAGAAAGGTAAAAAAAAAAATTAAAGAAGCTGGAAAGGAACAAAAAGTGATAAGTAATTAAAGTCATTGTATTAACAAAAGAAGAGGGAAAGGAAAAATGCATATTGCTATGAAGAAGCAATTGAGTTAATTAAGAACAACAAATGGTACTTGATAGATGCCAGAAAATAAATGCTTGTCAGGAAATGACAGGCAGAAATATCTGCTAAGATTAAAATGTAGCAATTCCCTGTAGTAACTGCTTTTCTTGTGTGTGTGTGTGTGTTTCCCTGTCTCTGTTTCTGTCTCCGTGTGTCTGTGTGTCTCTCTCTCTGCCTCTCTCTCTCTGTCTCCCTCTGTCTCCCTGTCTCTGTCTCTCTGTGTCTTTCTCTGTCTCTGTCTCTCTCTGTCTCTCTCCCGCCCTCTCTTCAATCTCTCTCTCTGTCTTTCTCTGTCTCTGTCTCTCTCTCTCTTTGTCTCTCTGTCTGTCTCTGTCTCTCTCTGTCTCTGTCTCTCTGTCTCTCTCTTTCTCCTTATGTTTCTTCCTGAGGTGAGGTAACCAGAATCATGATCTGAAAGATACCTATTAAGTTGGCAATCCAGCTACTCATTCACCTCTGGGAATTGAAACCTCTGTGAAAACACTGAATTTGGAGTCAAAGGATTTGGTTTCCTGTTCTGAATTATCAATGGTCTGACACAGGGTGGGTCACTTCACTTTTTCTGTGATTCAGTTTTGTCCTTCAGAAAATGAGCATGTTATTATGTGTGCTCTATAAGTATCTCATGAGAAAGCACTATGTGACTTGTAAGGATCCTAAGAGCTATTATTAATGCACATAAGTATCTCAGACAGAAGGCTGCCTAATGAAGCTCTCTGAATCAACTGTGCTATTCTTCATTTAAAAAATGAATCTGTTATTTAAGTATATTGTGCAAATAGGTGCTAGTGTATCAAAAATGAGCATCAAGCTTGCTTAAATTAAATGCATACATAAGAAAACCAATGCGTTTCTCCAAGGCCACCACATAATATTTTCTAAATCTTCAGTTCAATTTAACAAGCATTTATTAAGCACTGATTGTTCTGGGCATTTTGTCATTGTATCCTCAGCATGTCCAGGAACCTTGGATGAGTAATGTAGATGGATGTGCTAGGTGTGGGACACACAAATGCAATCGTTAAATAGTTTCTGCACAAAAGGAGCTCCTGTTCTCCTAGAGGAAAGCAACGTGAACAAGAGGAATAAATACAAAGTATATGCAAAGTCAACAACCAGTTGTGGGGGGAGGGGCACAAGCCATTGGGAGAGGTATCATGTAGGGTGAGGTATTCCTAGAAAACCAAATGTCAAAGATATTTAGCAATTTTATGAAGTTGAAAAACAGCGAGAATAAATTGCAGGCAATAAATTGCATGTGCTGCATAAAATCACAGATATGGGAGATAAAATGTTTTGTACTGGAAACCTCAAATAGACCAGTTAGGATAGAATACAAAGGGAGAGTAATGTGTAAAAAGCCTAGAAAAGTAGGATTAAATGTGAGAAAGCAGCTTGATTATAAAAGGCTTTAAATGCCCAAAAGAGTAGGTTATATTTTCTCTTAGAAGCAATTTGGGACCATTAAAGTTTCTTAAGTACAGGAGGGACAGGGTCTTTTCTGTACTTTAGTAATATCAATTTGGCATCTGTATGGAAATTGCATTGAGAGAGGACAGACTAGAGAGAGGGAGACAATTTAAAAGCCTTTTAAAATGTACAGTTGACAAATGAAAAGGACCTGAATTAGGATAGTGAAGATGTGAGCAGAAAAGAGGCGCTGAATGGGAGAAACTGTGGAGGTAGTAGATTCAGTGAAACTAGCAACTAACTGGATATGAGAGTCGAGGGAAAGGGAGATGTGTAGGATGATGCCAAGGTTATGAACCTGGGTAACCAGAAGGATGATGGTTCCCAAAATAAAGAAATTAGCAAGTGGAGATGTTGGGAGAGAGCAAAAATATTGAGTATAATTTTGAAAATATTAGCTTTAAGATATCTATGAAAAATCCAAGTGGAGGTATCCAGCAAGCTCTATCCATTGTGCCCAAGTGCAGTCCCTAGAAATATTTTCTTTTTCTTTGCTTTTTCCTTTTTTTTTTTTTTTTGCTTTTTGGAGGGCAACTGGGGTTAAGTGACTTGCCCAAGGTCACAGGGCTAATGTTAAGTGTCTGAGGCCAGATTTGAACTCAGTTCTCCTGACTCCAGGGATGATGCTCTATTCACTGTGCCACCTACCTGCCCCCCTAGAAATATTTTCTGGTCCTTATTATGAAGTAGTTTTTGACTCAGTAGTTACAAGTGCAAAGAGGTGTACCCAAATTCCCCATCCTGTCATTGTTTCATGAAGAAATAACTAGTAGGTTTCAACAGACCTTGTAGGTATAAAATCACTACCACAAGGGAAGCTAGAAATCACCAAATCACTTCCTCTTTTTACAGTTAAGGATATTTCAGCTTGGAAAGGTGAAATAACCTGCCTAAGGTTATACAAGAAGTAGTCAGTGGGGCAGCCTGGGCTACAGCATGGGCCCTGAAGTCAGGAGGACCTGAGTTCAAATCTAGCCTCAGACACTTGACACTTAACTAGCTGTGTGACCTTGGGCAAGTCACCTAACCCCAATTGCCTTGCCTTCCCCCATCCAAAAAAAGAAAAAGCCAAGGTCGGAGATCTTCCTACTATTACCAGTGTCTAGCAGTGTACCTGACAAACAGTAGGCACTTAATCTTTATGTATATTGATTAACTGATACCCCCTTGCCATGTGGGGACTTTTGTTTATACTTCCTAAGCATTTGGAGATGTCTTAGTACAGTGAAAATAACACCGGATTTGATGTTGGAGGAGTTGGACTTAAAGCTGGGCTCTTCTACTTCCTACCTGGGTGACCCTGGGAAAGTCATGTTACCGCTCTGGGCCTCAGTCTCCTGTGCTATAAAATGGGAGAAGGAAGTTGACTGAAATGACTTCTGGATCAATAATGATCCAAACATATTGGGAGAAGATGTCTAGGCAAATCTATCTGAAAACCACGAATAATGAATAACTCTAAACTCTTGGTTTATCTCCAGGATGCTGCTACCCACAAAGCAAACTTTGGAACAGAATCAGTTTTTCTAGAAAAGCTGCAATGACAAAAACATATAAACCAACTGCACTTTTAAAGGAAATGAATTCCTAAATATTCACTTTAAACACATCAGAGAAAGTAGAATTTTAGTTACCAGAGCTTTTGCCTATATAGGTATTAGCAGAAGCCATCAAATTATGGTTAAAGATAGCTACTGAATTATGAATAAAGGTAGCAAGAAATATAGCATAGGTTTTTGTTAAGCAAACAAAGAGCGGAAATTATCCCCTTCATACAACTATATGATAGAGTCAACCTGGCCTTCTCTACATTCCATACATCTCCTTTCTCTCTGAATTTCCACTGACCATTTCCCGTGCCTACAATGCTCTTCTTTCTCACCTCCTCCTTATCCATCGAGGCTCAACTTAATCATCACCTTTTACTCAAAGCTTTTCTGGACTCCCTTTCCCTATCTACATTTAATTCCTTCTGCCCTTAATTACCTTGCATTTATTTTATATTTATTTTTTCTATTGTGTATTTTGTACTTGTGTACAAATTATATGTGTTTACATATAATGTATGTGTAAGTAGATATAGGTATAGATAGATCTATCTATATATAGATCTATCTGTATCTACATACATACGTGTGTGTGCACATGCACATAGCCTAGTGTAGTGTTTAATGCATGATAGGCACTTAATAAATACTGATTGATTGATTGATTAGAACTCAGGGCAAGGAAATTCTAGGGGTTTCAGGATTCCCCAGTCTCTGACGATGATATGACTGAGGGAAGAAAAAAAGTATGTCTTTAATGTGGTGATGCAGAGTTATCTCACTGTGAAGATCCCAGGCATTCTCTGTGCCTTGGATAGAAGGCAAGAAAACAGACCCATTGAGAACAGGGATGACTTCATTGGGAGAAAGAGAGTGGTGAAGAAGAGGAATACTCATTGCCTTTCCCTGTTCCTTGCACCTACTATGCATAATAAGTATAGGAGATCAAATGAGATAAGATGCACTTCTATATGTATATGTGGTATTTGCATTGAGATTATAATGGATCAGTCTTTTATCAAAGTTATTAGGCATGTCTGAAAAACAACATAACGAGTCCTTCTGAAAACAAAACAAAAAAAGTGGGAACAAATACATATTTGTTTAAAAACAAATTCCATCCAAGGCCATGTTATTAACAAAGTATGCACACAGACTTAATGTGTCAGCACCAATGGAAGATTAGCTTATGGGAAAAAGGTGATGGACATACTGAAAATGTAATCTTGCTGCCAGAATCCACTTTGTCACCAGACACTTTGACCATGTTATCTCTTCCTTAAAAACCTCCTTTGACCTTCTCATTGCTCTCCAGATCAAATAAAATGAGACATCATGAAATGGAATCTTTGATTCAGAACTCTTTATCAGTTTACCTCTGCCTATATCTCTGCCCTGTCTTCTCAAAGAGCTGCCTGTTCCTTTTACTTCGATCAAGTGGAAAGAAAAATATAACAAAAAAGCAAAAAAATAAAAAAAATCCCTCCTGCAACATTTCCCTCAATTGCCTTTCCATTGTTTTCAGAAGAACATAAGAAATTTAGGGCCCTTGACAGTCATCTTACCTTATGTCTTGCCCCTCTGGAATAGAGAATGAAGCTGCCGACTTTGCATGACTCTGCCTTGCTTAAATCCAATTCATGTGCATGTCAAGACATCCTTGTGATGTCATTGGTCCTCTTTGAACAATATATGAAGATACAAGTGTGTAGATATATATACATTTGTGCAAGGCATATCTTACCTCATTTGATTTCATATATATGTCATAGCAAACCTTTAAGTTCTGTACAAATGTTACCGATTATTATGATTAATTGTAGTCCTGCTAGTCTGCTGTGCCCAGGTCTAAGTATTTATTGAAGATCTGAGTTCCGTTTTGCTATCCCCTGTGGTTCATTTACTTAAAAAGTAAAGTCTCTGTGTGGCCCTATCCTTCTGACTCAAATTTTAGTGAAGGAAATACCCTGTAAACACAGTGATTTGATATCAGTCTATAACATATGTTTCCCTTCATGTCAGATTTTGTTCCCAAATCCATGTGGTATGGGCATCCTTAATCGAATTCAATATTCTCCTTTTCCTTTCCCATGTTTATGCTTTCCTTGAATTGACATTTTGACAAACCATGCAAATGTAGTTAACCTATCAAATTCATGCCAAATGTTGGCAAGTAAGACATAAACCCATTTAAACTGTGCAAATATGAGGTCCCGAAAGTTGTGTGATGCCAGATACAACGGCAGACGCTTACTTGGTAGAGAAAAATAAGCAAGAAATTGATATTTCCACAGGATGGGGGTGGGAGGTTGTGAAGAAAGGGAGTGGAAATGTCTCTACCCTCTCCTTATTGGATCATTGATCTGGGGAGTTAAAAGAAATGTCAGAGTTCATGTATTCCAATCCCCTCATCTTACAGGGGAAGAAACCAAACCGCAGGGAGGTGTGGCAATTTGCCTACCTCATGGGGCTGTCATTTAGAAAGTGGTTTGCAAACTTGAAAGTGATACAGACATGTGAGTTATTCTTATTTCTATAAGGAAAATAGCACAATTGTAAGCAGAGATGATGTTAAATCCAGGAGGAGTCATGCTACTGAGTCCATCTTGATATTATTTTCTGAGGCTCCATCTCTTTGTGAATTCAATATAGTGAGCTGGCTTTCATAGGTGTCTATGAGGGTCCAAGATCATGGCTTGTGTGTCTCCAGAGGCCACACAATCAGTCAACAAGCATTTATTAAGTGTATATTGTATGCTAGGCACTGTGCTAAACCCTAGGGATAAAAGAAAGTCAAAAACAATCCCTGCTCTCCATAAGTTCATAATTTAATGAAAGACACAGCATGCAATAAAAAAATAAAAATAAAAAAGGTCTTTTTTGTCCTTTTGTCCTTTTAAGTCCTTCATAACCCGGTCCCTTCATACCTTTATAAATTCTACTTTACTGCTTTTCCTGGGCTCTACAATCCACAATCCACAGTGTAAATGGAAAGCAATCTCAAAGCCAAAACACTAGCATGGAGCATTGGGAAGGCTTCTTGTGGAAGGGAGGGATTTGTGATGAATCTTGAAGGAAGCAGGAAGCAGAGATAAGGAGGGAGAACATTCCAGGCCTGGGAAATAACCCCTGTTACATAGGAGGAAGAGCAAGGCTGTTATATCAGGTTATAGAGTGTGTGGAGGGAAATAAATGGTAAGAAGTCTGGGAAGGTAGGAGTGGGGCCAGATTGTGAAGGGCTTTCAATGTCAAACAGCACACATCCCATTTAGTGAAATCAATAATGATAAAGTTGGGGTCTGATCCTGTCTATGTGAATAATACTGCATTGGCTTATTTCCAATCTTCTGTGCTGGTTGGTAAGCAAGACATTATGATAGGTATTGGGATACAGGACTGATAACTTCTGATAGAAGCCCCACTCTGAAAAAAAAGAAAAACCAATTTTTTATTTTGAATCACTGTTTATTTTGCTTTTATATCACATCAATTTCTGAATATATGTATTACATATGCATTTATGTATATTATATATGAATTTATGCATACATATTATACATATAAACACAGTGATATTTATGCATTCCTTTAACAAAGAGAAATAGACAGAAAGAGGCAGAAGCTTAGCAGAACTAAGGGTAGGAGCAAGATTTGAGTGATCAGGCAAAGTTGACCTAGCCCAGGATGTTTCCATGGAACTAACAAGTGAGCTGGCACAATGGATAGCCCCGGAGTCAGGAGGACCTGAGTTCAAATCTTACCTCAGATACTTACTAGCTGCGTGACCCTAGGCAAGTCCCTTAACCCTGTTTGCCTGTTTCCTCATCTGGAAAATGAGCCAGAGAAGGAAATGGAAATGGCAAACCATTCTAGTATCTTTGCCAAGAAAATCCCAAAAGGGGTCATAAAGAGTCAAAAGGGACTGAGCAACAACTAAAATTATCTCTATGGGGACAGGGTTAGCAGATAAAAGAGTTCTGCCTAATCACTCTGTTAGACCAAGCCTAGCACTATGTGCAGTGTTCCATACTCATAGTCCCCCACCTCTACAAAGTGGGAAGGGGGAGTTGCATTTTTTTTAATCTCCTCCTTAGGGCCAAATTTGGACATTATAATTATATATACAGCTAATTATTGACTTTCCAATTAACCAAGTACAAATGATTTGATCCAAGAAAAAAATCTTGAAAATTGGGTTTGATTCCAATCTAATTTGCTATTTTTAGAGAACCATAATTCTCCCTCTAGGCTAAAAACCTGCATGTCAGTTTCAATTCTGCCCTTACACTCATCCCCATATCCCATCTGTTGCCAAGTCCTATAGATTCTACCCTGGCAATACACACACACACACACACACACACACACAGACATATATACACACATAGATGAGTATGTATATTGCTATATCTATATACATTAATTTATATATACACACATATACATACACACACACTATACACCCCCTTCTCTCCTCTGATGCTGCCATAACCCCATTGCAAGCCCTCATCACTTCATGCCTAGACAATTACAATAAACTTTCTGGTTGGTAACTCTGCTAAAAGTCTCTCCATCTTCCCGATCATCTACCATTCAGTTGCCAAAGCGATTTTCCTAAAGTTCAGATCTGTCCCCAGGCTTCGATATAAAATGATCTTTTTTTGTCCTTTTAAGTCCTTCATAACCTGGTCCTTTCATACCTTTCCGACTTCTACTTTACTCACTTTCCTGGGCTCTACAATCCACAAATCTGGTGTCTCTGCTGTTCCCCATGCACAGCACCTCCCTCCCCCATCTCCATGCCTTTTCATTGTCTGAATCCCATGCTCTCCATCCTCACCTCTGCCTCCTGGTTTCCCTAGCTTCCTGCAAGTCTCAGCTAAAAATCCCACCTTCTGAAAGAAGTCCTGGCCGCCTCCGTACTGGTGGTACCTTCCACCTGATACTACCTCCTCTGTATATAGTTGCTGTCATGCTGTCTTCTCCATTAGAATGTGAGCTCCTTGAGGACGGGGATTGTTTTTTGCCTTTCGCTGGATCCCCAGTGCTAAGCACAAAGCTTAGAGCATAATGAATGATTCAGGAATGCTTGTTATTTTAAAAGTTGCTCATGCAATGGTATCTGCTATTTTTGTACTCCATTTTTTTTCAGGTTAAGCAAACGATTGTAAAGTTTCATTTATGCCACAAAAATGGTAGAGATATGCTTAAATTATTACAAAGTTTATTGATCGAAGTGGCTGAAATCTGTATAAAAATTCAATTAACATTTTGGCACAATTTTTGAAAACTTTCAATTAGGTTTTGATCTGAAACACTTTTTCATTCTCTCTAGCATTGGTAAGAGAGATTCAGAACAGCTAATCTAAGCCATCCAGGAACAATGGTACTCTGGCTCCCCCTAAGTCCCCTAGAGCACTAATGTTCCCAATATATATTTCTTCAACACTGTAAAAACTGCAAAAGAAATAGCATTTTTCTTTTAAAGGGAATGGAAACAGTAATAAGGTGACTTTTTTTAATTTAATTTTTCTCATTTTCTTAGACTTACATTTCACAAGGACATAGGTGAAAAAAGAAAGTCTAAATCTGGCTCAGTATACACACATATTTGAGAATACTTATCAGTCAAGGTCTCACATTTTCTTGAGTGGCAGAAATATGATATTAACAATTTTATTTTGAATACATACCCACTAAGTTATTTTTAAGTCTCAAGGTCATTATGACTATTTTAAGAGCCAGATCTAACTGGATAGGTTCGCTTTGTCCATTCTTTTTCACATGAAATGGAGAGACAGGTATAGAAATGTGAAGATTTCCCAACTTGAAAGAACTTCAGGTTGATATTGGGGAAAATATGCTAGGTGGTGATAATAGTGTTATAGATACTAGAAATAAAGTTAGGTCCATCACCCACCACCCCGTTCCATGTATTTTAAAGAAAGATAAAGCAGAAAGACTAAAATGATTTCATGTTTCCTAAGGACCAAATTTCTGGTTATTCTTTCTATCTAAAATATCCAATTTAGCCCCCAACATATTTAAAAATAATAATGTGTAAGGTATTGAAATAGTAATAAAAAGTCTTCCCACAACAGCTTCTACATAAAATTCACTTAGTTTTGAACCATAGGTCAATAACCTCTTTGTAAATGAAATCCATCAAATCTTAAATTTGCAAATTTAATCCTGGACAGTCAGCGACCTCTCTTGGCGAATTGGGGAAATGAATAAGAAGACAAAGAAGTCAGTAAATCATCCTTTATGCCAGGAAAGAAATTAGTTGTGAGTTATCTAAACAGTTTTAAAATGGGTTTTCTCATTTGAAACATTTATAGATGGCATTTTAAAAAAATTTTGCTGACAAACTTGAATTACAAATGGGTTTTATTTCAAAACATTAGAAAAGAATCAGTAAAGAACAAGAAAGTGGCATTTAGAAATTAGGATTTCAAAAAATAATCTGATTTAAAAGGCTAGAATTAGAACTATTTAATTGTTAATTACCTAGTATAATTAATGTCCCTTTCTTTTTAAAAAATAAATGAAGCACCACTTACATGATGTAACAAAGAGGATCTGATTTGTGCATATAAGAAAATGCTTGCAAACTAAGTTCAATTGACTTCTATTTTCCCTTCCTAGCATTAAAAATAATAAATCATTTCCTTGAGATTTGGGAGCAAAAAAAGTGAGAAAAGAATATTTTCATTTATTTACATATTTCTCGATGTGAAAGCAGACCATATATGCATATTCAAATGATTTCTCTGCATGTCGAAAATTGTGTCAACATTAATTAATATTGATTTAATCGGGAGTTGCATTAGATCATTAGGACCCTGCAGAAGACCCTTGTCTCCTTCCTTCACATGCTCAGTGTTTTTTTAAAGTAACAGTAGCAAAAATACATATTATTCATTCAAATTAGAAGACTTTTTAAAAATTCTTTTTCTAGTTAGAGGATTTTAAAGTAAACTTATATTCATCCAAAATGTCAAGTATGCAAATAATAATAAATAATAATTTTCTAATTATTCGCCTGGGTACGCTTCGGGTCTGTCGCTAGAACCTTCCTTTGCCTAGCTGCTCCTCTGTCCGTTCAGTTTAACAAAGAGTTCTGTCTTAGAGCTAAGGAAAGCTAGGAGGGAAGGCGAATGTGTCAGTTAGAACCACGGTGCCATGTGGAAGTGCTGGGGACACAGAGAGAGCTGGAAACATGGGAAGAGGGGTGTGGTGCGGAAAAAGAGGGGGATGTCAGATTTCTTCCAATTTTTGTCAACGAATTGCATGTCATGTGAAATGTGAATTCTTTCCAAAGTATTTGCTGGAAAGCTCATTCCATGCGTGTATGTGCATGTATGTGTGTATGCGTGCGCAAGGGTGCGTGTGTTGAGAGGGCACACGCCACACGCCTCCCAGGTTGTCTGTGCTTTAACTGAATGCCAAAGTGCATAGGCTGGAAGATGGAAATCCAAAAGGGCAACTCCCATCAAATCCTCGTGTAATATACCTCACGGTGCCAAAAAAGAAGAAATATTGAGAAACTTTTCCCTTGAAACAAGAGACACATGATGCATCTTTAAAAGATTTATCCCGTGCATCTCCTTAAAGGAGAGTTTCTAAGAAACGCACTTGAACTCAAATGAAGCGCCCAGCCCTGGGCTGTAGGACTTTCTGAACCAAAACCTGAGTTTCTTAGTCACTCCCCTTTAGCATGAGCTTCAAGTTATTCATTATTCATGTTCCGGGGCGTGTCCTAGGCTAGCTCTCTATATAGGCAAGACTTCAGCTGAATGAGAGAACAGATGGGAGGAAAGAGTTACAGGAGCAGGAGCCTACAAAGAGAATAAAATAGGGAACATTGTTTCCTTGTTTTATTTTATTTTCTTTTAAAATAGCATCTTTTTCTTTGATCAGCACTCAGTTTCGTAGCAGATCTTCAGACTCGAGATTATATATTTCTTGAGTTTGTTTTTTTTTTTTAATTCCCCCCTATTGGGGAGGGAAACAGAGTGGGAAGGAGGTAGTAGTAGAATAGATTTAGTAAGAGGTTTAAAGAGCTGAGAAGTTGGAAACCAAAATTAGCTCTTTACTACTGGTCTTATTGTATCAGTTTATAATAACACTATTATTATAGAGGAAGAGTTGCGGAGGAGTTCCTGCAAAGAGACCCTTGCTCTCTCCCAGGTTTAGGGGGCGTATTGTGTGTCCGTCTATTCCCCATCCTCCCCCTTGTCCCCCCTCTCTCTCTTTCTCTCTCTTTCCCTCGCTCCCTCTCTCGTTGCCGCCTCTACAACGCTGCCTTTAGCCCTCCCCTCTGCTGGTTGCTATGGTGTCCAAACTTTACTTGCTCTGGGCAGCGGCAGCAGCTGCACTGGCGCTGCTGAGCCGGCTGGCGGTGGCCGTGGGGCCGGTGGTCCGCTGCGAGCCATGCGACACGCGGGCTCTGGAGCAGTGCAAGCCGCTGGTGCCAGACTGCGCTGAGCTGGTGCGCGAGCCGGGCTGCGGATGCTGCCTGACCTGCGCCCTGCTAGAGGGCAACCCGTGCGGCGTGTACACCGAACGCTGCGGAGCCGGTCTTAGTTGCCAGCCCCAGCCTGGAGAGCCCAGACCCTTACAGGCGCTCTTAGACGGCCGGGGCCTCTGTACCAATGTGACCACCAGCAAACTGAAGGCGTTCCTGATGCAAGGACCTCATGCTACAGGTAAGATACCCGTGAGAGGGGCAGAGGTGGGATGGAGGAACGTGAACTTGGGGCAAGAGGCTTTACCTTGTGTCTGCAAACGTATGGCGATGTCTAAGTAGATAGACCTTAAAGAGACCTTAAGACTGTCCTGTCCAACCTCCTGGATTTACAGAAGAGGAAACTGAGTAATGAACTTGGCTCAAGTTTCGGTAGAGAACCATATTCAGAGGTTGGGAATCTCAAGTCAGGGTTCTGCTGATACCAGGCTGTTATCCTGCTTGCTGGGGGGAGATCTGGGCATGAAACGAGCTACTATTTTTTCGGGAGAGGGGGCTCATGATCAACGCAAACAATATTCTTAGAAGCTGCTCACCAGGAGAAAAGGATGAAGGGGGGAGGAAAAGGGAAATGGGGGGCGGGGAAGAAACACTCAAACCAAGGAGAACAGAATAAAAGAGCAAACTATTGGGGCGTCTGAGAGTGCAGGTACCTGGAGTGAATTTGATGATAAATCCCCGGAGGAGATTCGCAGTAGTCACCCGAAAACCTCCAACTTTCAGGGAAGCCTGATCTCTCCTCGGTTCAGGCTGATGTGGGTGCAAATGAATGGGAGAAAGGGGAGTGAGGCGCGTGCTGGAGGATCCTCCGGATAGCATAAGGTGGGGGAGGGGTGCGGGGGCGCGGGGGAGAGGGGAAACGGTCCTGGCTCAGGAAAGCCTGAGACTTAAAATGTGCTCCTCTTGCCTGGTTTAGCTGCAAAACCAATTCACTACCTTTGGTGGGGGGGAAGGGCGAGGTAGAGAGAGGCGAGTGAGAAGCAGCTCAATAAGCGTTTCCATTCTGCAATTTGCTGCACGGGTGGGGGCGGGGAAGACGAGTGTGCGGGAGGGGGAGTATTGTGGGAGGGGGAGAATCCGGATGAACTTGAAGAAGGCACTGAAGAGAAGGCTAAGAAGGATGTACTGCTGGCAGGTCTCTGAGCCGCTGCGAACAGCAGTGGAGCTGTCGGGAGTAGTTTGTCTTTATTTATTTGGTTATTTAATTTTTTTTAATGGAGCTGGCAGATTTTTTGCTGAATTCCAAGCCCTCGATCATAATTCTCCTTACTATAATTATTGTCCCTATGAAGCCAGACATCAGTAGTACTCACCATCAACATCAGTGTGACTTAAAAATGTTCTTTGGTAATTGAATTACCAAAGTGGGGGGGGGGGGGGTTGGGGAATTGCAACTTTTTGTGATTACAAAGACAGAAGATTTACATTCGGTACTAATAGATGGAGAGGCAGTAGTGGATAGAGGGCTGACCTCCAAGTCAGGAAAACCTAGGTCCAAGTCCCTCCTATGACACATAGGGAGTGGGCAAGTCATTTGTCACAGCCCCAGCAACTCCCTAAGGCTTGCAGTTGCCCTCTGGCTGATCCGTGTTGGTGAAGGGAATTTACTCACTGGGAGTGCCCTCGATAGATGAAATCATCAATCTAGACCAAATAAGAGTAACAATAACTGGTTTAAATAATCCATAAAGGTTTACACAGCATTTCACATGCCTTCTCTCACTTTGATTCTTATCACAATCCTTCAAGGTAAGGTATTATAGTGGTCATTGGGGCTTAGAAACTAAGTCAATTACCCACAGTCACTATATTATCACTAAGTATAGGAGGGAGGATATGAACCCAGCTCTCCCAGTCCATCAAGATGAATCATTTTCTTTTTTTGGTGATGGGAATTGATTGCTAGTTAAGAATAGGATTATTGGGTATGTATCAGAATAGATGTGTTTATTTTTTAAATTGGTTTAAAATGCAGATTTAAAAGACCATTGTAGGGGGTTGGTTATAAATATGGGCATTGTGACTGTTTAAAATGAAAAAAAAAAAGATATAGCCATCTGGAAAAATATCAGAAAAGTAACTGTATATGCCCCATCAAAAGAACACAGACATTATCACATATTGCCAAAGTCTTTTTTTTTTTCAACTTCTTATTGACAGTTAGCTTACATGTTAGGAATATGCCAACCAATGAAGCCTTGTGATCTTGGGAGAGGCGGGGAATTCTTTTTTTTACAAGGTTTTACATGTCCACTAAATCCATTTTTCCATCCTTAAATTTTTTTTAGCCTCTTGTAAGGGGAAAGGGCATGAAGTCAAACAAAATATCTATTGGATACCTGCTCTGTGCAAAGCACTGTGTTAAACATTAAGGACACTCATATAATAAAATAAAGGATTCAGAGTAGTCCCTCCCTCCAAGTAGCCTAGGGTCTATGCATTCCTAGGGAGAAAAAACATGTAAAAAAAATTAAATAACAATTAAAAACATAGATAACAATTATAATCAAGTACTTAAGAGATGCAGAATGTGATTAATAATTCCTATGGTAGTTCACAGGAAATCTCCTTAAGCCACAAACAACATAATCAAAGATTTAGATACCATTGACCAGAGCGCAAGATTTTTCAAACTTGTCTTAAAAGTCTTTGTAATAGATTATAATATTGTGTAATAATGCTTCACGTTTATATAGCACTTTTCAGTTTACAATAACTCTGGTAAGCCTATGAGCTAGGTATGATAGATATTAACCCCATTTCACAGATTAAGAATATGAAGCCCAAAGAAGCTGAGTGACCTACCTTCACAAGGCTGCTAAAGAAAAAAACAGAAGCTTAAACCTTTGTCTTCTGGAGCAAAGACAACTCTCTCCATTACTAGGCACCTTGTGTCCTGGGTTTTTTTGTGGGTTTTTTTTTTTTTTTTTTTTTTGCAGATTAGGTCCCTGTGGGAAAAACACACTGAGTCTAAAGAATGTCATTCTTTTATATCGTTATTATTTTTGGCCCCCAAAGAGGTTTCAGTGCTGGGTGCCTGCCCAGAGGCTGCAAGTAGGAAGTTCTGACAGATTTCCCTTTAGACCATGGTGCCTGCAGTAGTGATCCCGTAAATCACAATGGTATAATGTGCATATATACATCCTGGAGTTTATATCATATTTTAAATCAGAACTTATTTTGAGCATTTCTTTCAAAATATAGAGATCAGACATTTAATATTCCCCATTAAAGAGCTGAGACATCATAAGATTTTGAATGAGAGAGAACCTTAGAGGACTCTAGGCCATTCCACTCATTTAAACTGCTAAAAAATGGAAGTCTTAAAAGAAGTTAAATGTCCAGCCCACTCTCACCCAGGTGATGAATAGAGCAGAATTAGGATTTGAACTCAAGCCCTCTGACTGAAAGCCCCAGCCTCTCTCTAATATCTGCTGGTTTTTTATAACCTTGGAAATACCAAGAGATACTTGAAGTATCATATTCTGTAGATGGTAATTCAGTTCACCTAATCCATTTGATGATTGAATAGGTCTCTGAAACAGCTTTCTTTTTCTAGTTACTTAGGTAACTTGTGTTGGTAGTGTTGCTAAAAGATTTCTGATTTGGCTCCAGATTCTAGAAATGATCACATCCTGACCCAGATGATATCTGCCCCCTTCTGGTGGAAAATGACAAAACAAATTCCCCTGGCTGTGTAAAGAGAATTTTTTTTTTCCAAAGCAAGCTTTTAAAATAACCTCTATCTTTAATTATAATTAGGTTACAATTAACAAATAAATACCTTTAAAATGTGAGTTTTAATAGTTTCTAAAAGTAGAATTACTAGTAGTCCTAGGGAATTTTTAAAGAAATTTTAAAAGTCCCAAGAATAAGGATAGGATCTAAACATATAATTTCTTTGAAATAAGAAGCTCCTACCAATCTAAATTGAAACTTTTATTTTCAACTTATGGTCTTCAACAATAGCCTAGACCAGAGGCATCAAATTTTCAACTCATCAGTGTAGCAAACTGTATTTAAATGAAATTGGGAAATGTTTAACAAAATAAATAAAAATATAATACAACATAGATAATGCTAATTTGTGGTTTTCTGAGTCAATATGTAGTTTCTGAGATCTATTTCTATTAGAGTTTGACACCACTGGTCTAGAGCACTGAGAGTTTAAATGACTTGCCCAGGGCAGGACACCAACAAGGGTTGGAGACAGAACTGAAACTCAGATCTTAATGGCTTCAATGCCAGTTTTCTGTCTATTAAGCCATATAACCTCTTAAATACCTCAGCAACCAATAGTCTCAAAAATACCTGTAGTTATTTTTTTCTCTATTTATTTAAACAATAAGCTCTCCTTATGAAATGGAAATTCTATTGTTGTAAGTTTTGCTCTAGCGTTAATCATGAAGATTGTATTATTCCATTTTTCTGTTTGGTCTCTTTCAAGGAAATGCCAGTGATGAAGAAGAAGATCGAAACACCAGCAGCATGGAGAACCAGGCAATCCCCAGTGTTCCCCGGGTGCCTGATTCCAAATTCCATCCACACCACACCAAACTCGACATCATCAGGAAAGGACAAGCCAAAGACACTCAGCGCTACAAAATGGAGTATGAATCACAAAGCACAGACACACAGAATTTCTCTTCTGAATCCAAACAGGAGACTGAATATGTAAGAATTCTGAGTTTACTTTGTCCTCTTTCCTCCTACATACCTCTCCCCTCCCCCACTCAGGGGGCAACAGGTAGTGAAAATTTGTATATTGGCTCTTGACGTATATCATCCAAAATGTTCATTACCAAATATTTTTTCAGTTACTAGTTACATGGGACCTTAACATTTGAAGTGTTTAATAGTGTGAAAAAAATAAACACTTTGTAGTTGAGCTTTGGTATTACTTGTTAAAGAGTATGAAATCTATAAAAATGGAAGGCTATCATCTGTAATCTATGCAAAAGCAGAGTGGGAAGCCTGTGGTAGACTAATTATTACCATGACAGATTTACTAAATGATGATACTACTTAAGAAGGTGATGTCTTTTGAAAGCTAGCATGGACCCCTTTTGACTGGGCATTAGTATGATACTAATTTATCCAGGAAATACATATTGAGAACCTGCAGGATACAAGACATGAAAATAAGTGCTGAAGGGTATACAAGGATCAATAAGATGTAAATTTTCTCTTTGAGGGACAACATAGACCATCATAAGAGTCAGAGGGATCAGAGAAAGAGACTTTTTCTGGCTTCTAGGTTCAGGGATATCTTTGGTGGATATCTTTAAGTCATAGGACTTGGCTTTCAAGCTAGACTTTGAAGAACTGGAAGAATGTGGACAGGAAGAGGCAAGGGAAGAACAATTCTAATTGGAATTCCATTCTAATCAGTTTCCTCATCTTTAAAATGGGAATAATAATAATCACCTGCTTATTAATATTACTATCAATTAATAATAATCAATAATATGAATAATTATGTTAACAAACTCCTTCCAGAGTTGTTGTCAGGCTAAAAAGAAATGATGCACCTAGAAACACTTTGCAAACTTGGAGATAGTATGTATATTACTATTTATTATTATAACCCCACAAATAATGAATTTCTTCTCAGAGGTGGGATGAAATAGTGGAAGTGTATGTGTTTATACAAGGGTGTGAATATAAAGTTCCAATTTAGGGTGCTTACATACCAGATGGCATCCATAACTAATCCTTAACTGGAGACCACTGAGCCCACTAGAAAGCGTTCCAAGATCAAACCCATAGGGACTCAGGAGCAACAGTCCTCTGTATAACCCCTTACATTCACTTAGCCAACATTTGAATGTCTCCTACATGCAAGGCATTCTGCTAAATGCAGGATAGGCAAAAGGGAAGAGAAGATGAGGCAGAAGGAATTCAGTATAGTACCTGCCCTCACAGAAATTTAAAGTATTACATCAGTGAAAATATTGTCTATCTGGATTTTTGCTTTCTTAAAATTAGTAACTTGTTTTAAGGTATTAGAGGGAAAGAAACTACATTTTTTTTTCTATTTATCAATTAACCAACAGGGTCCTTGCCGCAGAGAAATGGAAGACACATTGAACCACCTGAAGTTTCTGAATGTTTTGAGCCCAAGAGGGATTCATATTCCAAACTGTGACAAGAAAGGATTCTATAAGAAGAAGCAAGTAAGTGATAGTTTTAATGAAATTTTGCTTCCCATTCCTCCTCCTCTGTACCCTCACCCCATTTTGTCACTAATATTCAGGAAAGCCTGACATCACAATGATATCTCCAATTCATTTCAGATACTGTTCTAGTCTCACTTCTAGTTTGTATATTACACTCATTTGGGTCAATAAACAGTTCATATCACCTAGGATAAGGCCAAAATATTAGTGTCTGGAGTGGAGAGCAAGGTCATTGACTAATGACCACTGACTAATTTTAATTTTCATTACTAAGGATACCTGACTCCCTTGAGAAATGCCATCCCTGTTTACATGTGAGTTGACTACAATTTCAAATACCAGTGTTGAAAAATAGCTCCATTTTCCAAAGCATTGTTAGCTTATTTTGTCCCATGGAACAGAAGGAAGCACTCTCCATATATCTGCAGTAGGAATTTGCTCTTTTGTAAATCTATATAAGAGACCTCTCAATAGAATCCATTTGAGCCATATTAAAATTATTTGACAGACGGCTGGACTAAATAATCTCTGAGGTTACTCCCAGTCTAGAAATTCACGATCATATAAGAAAAATTAATGTTTGATGTGTTTCCATTATTACTATCAAAAGACTATGAGTCATTCATTCATTTAGAAATATTTCTTAACTGTCTAGACTATGCCCAAGACAGATGAGTAAAAAGCATGTATTCTTAACTGTACAAATCATTTTTTGGCAAAAGGAAACAGATTGATTTTCCTAATTGCATCGAGTAGAATCATGAATAAATATGTGTATATGGTAATACTTTACTTCCCTTTAATTATTGGTTTAGACGGGTCTTCATGCATCTTGGTACTCCTTCAGAGCTTTCCAATGATGTGGAAGTATTTCCTGTCATAGTGGAAAAATCATTCCCCGGGATTGGTTTTAAAATCAGGAAATGTTAGCACTTGTGTGACCTTGGAAATCATTCAGCATTTTTATTTTATTTTGAATTTAGAGAGTTAGATCTTTACAATCCCATTTGGTTCTAAACATTAGGCTTTCCAAGCAAGACTTTGGCAGTTTGACTTAAAAAGACAGATTCAAGCCCCTGAGATCCAGTATACATTTTTTCTTTGGGGGAAAAATGTCATCAGTTTTCAAATGTGAACTCTTGCTAAGTTGTCATTATTAATAAAACAGGCAGCTAGGTGGCGCAGTGGGTAGAGTGTTGAGCCTGGAGTCGGGAAAACTCATCTTCCTGAGTTCAAAGGTGACTTCAGACACTAGCTATGTGACGCTGGGCAAGTCACTTAACGCCAGTCGCCGCAGTTTCTTCATCTGTAAAATGAATTGGAAAAGAAAATGGCAAATATCTTTAGTATCTTTGCCAAGAAAACTCCAAATGGGGTCACAAAGAGTCAGATACAACTAAAAAAAAAAAAAAACACAATAGAACAGCTAATATTATTGGGGGTGGGGAGGTTGAGGCAGGGAAGCATTTTTTTGAATTTAATATATTCTTATGCAGAGGTATCAGCATCATCTACAACAAAGTACATGAAACAGTCCGTATTTTCTAAATACTTAAACAATCTAAGACAAAACAGAATACATGGATTAGTCATGAAAGGGATCTTCCTATCTGCACTGTGATCTCTTCACCCTTCTTGGTGTGAAGCCATATTTTCTTTTCCAGTTCCTCTCTTTTCTTGGATATTTGATTTTGATAAAAGGCCAAATTTTGCATCTATCTAAAATTTTAGGTAAAATCACATTAGAAACTAATAGCAACAAAGATATATTCCCTTCAGAACGATTTCGATTAGACATCCTTATATCATCATAGCATGGGCTACATTATTTAAGGGAAATTATATGTGGAATGATCTAATGTGCTAACAATTGGAAAAGAGATAAATCTAAGGTTTTTATCCTTCAAAAGAGAACTGATACAAGGAATGGAGCATGTTTAACTAGGAGGAGAAGAGATTCCAAGGGAACATGAAAGTGGTTCTCAGAGAAGTATGTGAAAGACTGACATCTTAGAAAAGGGGACTAGGGCTGTCCAGTGGTTTGTCCTAAGATCAACGGGTAGAAGGTGTAGAGGAGTTTTAGAATCCTGGTAAAGAAAAACTTCCCAAGAGTTTGAGCTAAGCGAAAGGGAAATAGACTGCATGAGGGGAGAGCATGCTATCCCTTAGCCAAAGGATTCAAGTGGATTCTGATTTCTCGTTAGCAATAATTGTAAGAGATTTTTGGTCAGGTACGTACAGGTTGGCAAGATGCCTTAACAAATATAAGCTACAATATTGAGTAAACAGATGCCTGCCTAACCTCAGCTTTCAAAATCAAAATAATGGATGAACTTTTTTTTTTGTTACCACATCAGTGCATGAGTAATTAGAGGCCAGCCAAGGGATTATTGCTTCCCAGCATCATAGAATTAAAGCTAGAAGAAACTATAGAAGCTATCTAATCTAACCCCCTACTTTTTTTTTACACGAGAAAATAAATGAGAAATTTTCAGAGAGATTAAATGACTTGCCCAACATAGTAAATTGCAGAGCCAGGCTTTGGAACCTTGTGCTCTGACTCCAAATCCAGTAGTCTTACCATTATAGCAAAAGGCCTTTGTGGAATACAGCAACTTCAGATAGTCAGTTATTTTTTTCTCCAAAAATACAAATTCATTTTTTTTTCTGAGTGCACAGTGTGCTATGTTATACATGCAACTTAGAGGCATGAAATTTATGAAATTCTCCTTTGTGTATATGTTATCTTCTGAGTCATAATTTTTATTCTGCATTAATTAGATGCTTAATGATCTCAAGGTATCAATAGTGAGCCCACATCTCCCTACTCTTGTCCTCTGCAGACAGGAATCAGAGTTCTTTACATTTCTTTCACCACAGTATTGATGTGTCCTTTGCTCAGGGCAAGACTGATCAGACACTTCTAAGGTAGTGGTGATAGGAAGAGGAGCCTGCCTCCCTCCTAACCTCTATGATTTCTTCTACAGTGCCGCCCATCCAAAGGAAGAAAGAGGGGTTTCTGCTGGTGTGTGGATAAATATGGACAACCACTCCCTGGATATGATGCCAAAGGGAAAGGAGATGCCCACTGCTACAACTTGGAGAACAAATAAGTGCCAGATGCCAACTCCTATGGAATCTCTGTATGGTCAACAGAATTTATCCATCAGAGACCTTTGGAGTGGTTGGGAGAAGGCATGGACCACATTGGAGTTTCAAGTTCCGCCTTCTCTTCATGATTTTTAGGGGATTTTTTTTTAGACTCTATGGACACTGCAGCTGTGCCCTGCCATTACACCTGCCTTCCTCCTTGCCTTCTCTTCAACACTGAGGGAGGTCTGAATTCCCATGTAAATCTGCACTATTGATCCCCAGAGACAGAGAAAAAGGCACTTCAGAAAAGATTCAGGGAGTCTCCACTGACTTTAAAAACAACAACAACAAACAGCCTGTGACCCATTTGATCCCAAAAGATACTGTGTGTTATTTTAAAAAATTTATAGAGTGTACACTTTTTAAGCTATAAAAAGAAAAAATAAGGAATTTAAAATTTTAAGCTTTTCTTTAAACAGGTCTGATGGGGGAAAAAATCTTCACGGGTAAAATGTTTTATAAAAATATCTCAAAGAACTTTTTAAAGAATCATGTTTCTAAAATAAAAACATGGCTATTTTTCTCTGTAAAATATATTATGAATATTCTGTTAGTCTGTATTTAATATAATTTTTTAAATAAACTTTATTTAAATGTAACATGTGAATATGAAATGTTACACCATCATTTTGAAGTATGCCGTTGAATCTGTGCAAGTTTAAAAAGAAACAAAAAAAAACTTACGGTAATAGAGATAACCTTCTCCTTCCAAGAAAAAATTATCAAGTGGAAGAAAAAAAAATTAATTAAAGTTTGTTTCACTTTTTAGAGAAAAGAAAAGCCCTGAAATCATAGATTTTTGATCATGAAATTTAGACAAATTACCTTCCACAATTTCTTTCATTAAGATATGTTATCCCACATCATACATCTACCATATAATTTGACTTCAGTATGTCTTGTATTTGTAGTACCCAAGGGCAATATGGAGCCTTTGTGGTTTTTTTTTTAATTTTATTTCAATGTATTCCTTTTTTCTTCTTGTTTTAGTTAATGTGGAGCTCAATTGCGCCTTATTTTGCACAGGTGACTGCCACTGCCATCTGTAATGTGCATGGATCAGCTGCAGGCAATAGCCTTGATTTTCATTTCTTGCCGTGGTGAATTGATTTTTAACCAAAGTTTAGAATGAGGTTCTTGGAATGCCTGATTATTGCAAATGGCAAGTTGAGTGTATGTCCACTTTCCAGTAGTTAATGAAAAGCGATTTGATTGTCCTTGTTGCTTCATATAAAAGAAAATGTAAGCATCAACCAAATGTTGCCATGACTCAGTAGCCTATGGTACACTGCATATTCACTGAACTGATTGATTCTCTGACTTTGCTCATTATTTTAAAACAATTTTGAATGGTATGGGTTGAATAGAATCCATGCTGGTATTTTCATGCTTTGTAAAATGAAAATGGACTTTACCAGGAAGAGAAAAAGAAATTTAACTCTTGTTTTCTTGAAATACTGATTCACTCTCCTGTATGGGTAACACAATACCTTCTGTGGCTCTGCCTCTGAAGGAAGGAGATGGTTTCATGTAAGTGAATAAGCCAATTTTTTTCATGTTTTCAAATAGCCCAGACTGCTTTGTGGAGTATTGAGAAAATGTGCTAGAATTTTATCTGGAAAGGGGGAGACTGATACTTTGAGAAGTAAGTTGTAGACAATTTGTAGCAGCTAATGAAATAGGCAATGCAGATTTATTATCATTATTATTCTTATTCCTTTACCTTGCTTTGGAATTCTGGTGGACTTAACCACAGTTCAGAACTCTAAGCATTTCCATGGTGCTCTCAGGTCAGATGACTCAGAAAGAGCACAGTAAAGTGAGACTCTGGCCTACAACCTAAGAAACAATAATCTTGTTCTTCTGCTGTCTACATGGTAATATTTGTAAACCCAACAACTTTAAAACCAAGCTTCTTGTTGGGAATATGTTCTCTGAAAGCCAATAACATTTTTTTAATTATCATTTTTTCCCTTTTAAAACAATGTAAAAATACCAAAACAAAGGATAAGCAAGCAGTGGAGACTCATATCAGTGACACAGTGTTTAGCAGCACATAGAGAATCATCTGTATTTTTAAAGTTCAAAATAGTTTTCTTTTTTATAATATACAAATATATGCAGAGAAGAAACATTTATAATGAATTTTGAGCATATTATATACCATATAGTCAAAATAAGTGTAATAGAAACATATGCTAGATAACACTAGATAATATGCTAGAAATACTAGATAATATAAATATATAGACAATTGATTAAAGGATTCTATATATTAAGGAACAGACCTGCTCTATTTTTAGAGGCCAATCTCATTTTCATTAGAATACTGACAGCTCGAATCAAATGGTTTCTGATGAACTGAAGCAATTGGAGTCATCAATACCTTACATTGATTTGATTCCCAAATATGTGTAGTGTACTGCCGTTGCACCTCAAATGGATTTCTCTTGAGAGGAAATAAATTCGTGATTAACCAGCAGATTCTGGTTATTGACCAGATTTTTGTTTTTGATTTTGTTTTTGAGAGAGGGTATTTTTTTGAAAAAAAAAATCGTCTTGCGATGTATTTACAAATAGTAAATAAAATTGTTTTTGCTATTAAAAAAAAGAATCGCTTACCCCCTTGTTCAAGAGTTGACTGCTTCTGGATTTTAAACTTCTCTAATCCCTATGCCCAGCAAACAAATATTCCTGGTGTGAAATGCAAAGGATTCTTATCACTATCCTAGACACACTCATACCAGAGAAAGAGACATGTTCTTTTCTCTTGCTGCTATTTGCATTAAAACAAGGGCTCAATTTAACTAGCAAGCTACATGGATATTCTTTTGTTTTTCTCATTGAAACACTGCATGAGAGTAGAAACTTTCTCTTTATCATTCATAAAAATGAATGATAATCATGTCACATAGCTCTTCCCCCAAACGTTCTGCAAGATGAGTACTAGACTTATGATCATCTCCCCCATTTTATACATTTAGCTAAGAGAAAGCAAATGATTTGCCTAGAAGCATAGAGTTGGTAAAAGTCACAGCATCTTCTCCAATTCCCTGTCCAAGGTACAGATCACTCTTCTCAATCTTTGCTCCAGCTTCTTAAAGCAAAGAATGTTAGTTAAAATGCTAGTGAATTAATTTCAGCCTAGTCTTTATATTGGCCACTTTTGAGTAGTGGCACATGAACATTATTCCACAAACCTATGAATATTTTATTGTTGGTTGGCTTTTTTTTTGTCTTCCTCTCTTCCCTGCCTCCTGAAAAATAACTCATCTTTATTCCTTCTTTGTAGTTTGTATTTAACACCTGTCATCTTTCCTGGAGCTCTGAAAAACCAGGACAATCAAGGCCAAGATGAAACGATGAAGCAATTTTGCATGCCTTGACCTCATAGACATGTCAACTGACCTCTACTTAAGCCACTTTGGTTCACCTTGTCCCCTGGTACTTTCTGCCTCATTCTTTATGAATGGATGAGGTAGCATAAAAGAGGATATGGATAGATTTCAAGGAAGGCATTAAGGAAGATCCAGAAGACTTATAGGTTCATAGTATATCAACTTAGCAATCAATCCTTCTATTTTATAGATGTGTAAATAGAGCTCTAATAGGTTAAAAAGTAGGATTATCCAAGTGTCAATTCTATTTTCCAATGATAAACATTCTTAAAGCAGGAACAGTACCAATAGGGCTCAAAGAGGTAGCTGAATACAAGGGTAATAAGGTCTAGGAATGGAAGAATTATCTTCCAAGAGAATCAAAATCTTGTTAGGGAGACAATATGAATACATATGAAAAGACAAGTTCATGCTACAGTGGGCCATATGATAAATGCTCAAATGACCAATACAAAAAAATGTCATAGGCATTCAAAAGACAGAGAGGTCACTTGCGGGCTAAGATGGCAAGAAAGAAGGATTTGTGGAGGAGATGGGGCTATTTGATGATTAGAAAGGTTTGAGAGACGTGGTTTCTGGGTAATTCAATCATTCTATTAATAAGGCCAGTGGGTTATTTATAAAAGGATAGTCATTTAGCAGTCTCTCTTAGACCAAGTATCATCATGGTGCTGTGACTTACAGTTTATATACCTTAGTTAGGGGTGCAATGAGACACAGAGAATGATCCCTGGATAGAGAAACTATCTCTGACCATCTGGACCTTAAAAGGATCCATCTCAGGGGCAGCTAGGTGGAGCAGTGAACACAGCACAGGCCCTAGAGTCAGGAGGACCTGAGTTCAAATCCAGCCTCAGACACCTAACACTTACTAGCCCATGTGACCTGGGGCAAGTCACTTAACCCCAACAGCCATGCCCTCCACAAAAAAAAAAAAAGGATCTATCTCTACCCAAGCTTGAGTAGAATATAGTAGGCTTCCCCACCTTAGATTAAATTCATGTAAGGTTGAATGGGGTCTAACCAAGCCAAAAAGAGTTGATCTAATCTCATTATCAGTAATTTCCTTCAAGAAACTGAACTTTTTAAGATCAAGAATTTAGAAGAAAGAGAGAATTCTAAATCTCCCAAGATATTGGTTATTAATAATCATTTCTCTCAATTAGTTCTGGACCTCCCAGCCCAATCTTTTAATCATCTGCCTCTTCCCATTCCTCAATCCTGTTGAACCTGTTTTTCACCATTATTGAAACTCCACACCCCTCTCCACATACCTCAAAATCCTTCCTCACTTCCTCTTCTCCCAGTTCAATTCTTCCTTCTGGTTTCTCTTACCTTTTATGCCTCTGGGCCTCATGATTAGTCATTTCAATGATATGTTTAAGCATTCTCTTACTTCCTTGACCTCCAACTATTACCTATCCTACTAATTCTCAATACTAAATAAAAACCACCATCCTCTTTCTCTTCTCCCACAGTAGAACAGTATTAGAGTAAGAGTTAGATTATGTTTACTCTAAATTAATGCAATTTAACCTCACTTTCACTGGATAACTTTTTTCTTTCTTTTGCTCATCCCTGACAGAGATATAACTAAGGTGGGGTTAATGAAGCTTTGTCCCAGGGCATCAAAAATAGGTGGTGCTGATACCACTGAAACTCTTTCAGCAGCATAGAAATAGTTTAGCCCTGAATTAGTAAGAATATTAGTTAAAATAATGGTTAAGGTGAGATGCTGCCAGGTGATGTGTTGCTGACACTGCTTCCTGTCTACCCCAGCAACAGTTTTTTCATGAGTACCAATGTTCCTGGTATTCTCCCATGGATTCATATATTTTGCTATCTCTCTCTCTCTCCAACTGAATTGTGTTTAAAAGTATGTTCAAAGACACATTTTGTGCATATACTATTATTAACTACTTTTAAATGCATTTATGAAGTTTGCCCCATGCACCAAGCACTCTCACTAGTTGCCAATATACTCCCCAGAACAGTCCCTATAATGTCTAATCTTAAACTTCTACCTCCTAGTCAAGCTCATTCATTCTCAGCCTGGTATTCTAACTCATAATAATAATAATATTAATAGTGAACATTTATATAGCACTTATTATGTGTCGAGCTCTTCATAAATGTCCCCCAGAAATCCTGGGAGATAGATACTCTTATTATCCCCATTTTACAGATGAGAAAACTGAGATTAAGAGAGGTGAAGTAAGTTGCTCAGGGTCACACAGCTAGTAAGAATCAGAGGCCAGATTTAAACTATAGTCTTCCAGACTCCAGTACTCTTACCACTGTGGCACTCTTACTTTAATGAGATTATTGAAGTCATTTGTTTTGTCAACAAACATTTAGTAAGTACCTACTATGTGCCAGGTGCTGAGTTTCGCTTTGGGAAAGTAAATGCAAGTGAAGAAAAAAAATAGTCCCCAACCTCAAGTAGTTTATAATCTAATGAGGAAAGACAACATACAAAAAGGAAGTTAGAAATTGGGGCTGGGGAGGAGGGAAATAGATGAAGTCCAAAGAAGTCCTAAGAAATCCCAAAGCAGTGAAGCTGGTGAGAAATGGGAAGACTCAGCTGATCCCTTTTCTTAAATAGAGGCCCCAGAGCCCACAGCCTGGTCAGAGTGTCCAATCAGAGGACCAGAAGGTACTGATTGACGGGTTGTCATTCAATCCAGGCAGATTCCCTCTTGCAAGATAATAAGATTTCCAAAAAATGAGGGAAGGAAGGCATGAAGAAGAGGTCCAAAAGCAATGTGAATGGTAGGAAATGACAATAATAGTTAACATTTGCATAACACATATAATAAGCCAGACATTGCGCTAAGTGCTTTTATAATAATTATCTCATTTTATCCTCACAACAATACGGGGAGGCCGATGTTATTATTACCCCCATTTAACAAATGAGGAAACAGGCAAACAGAGGTGGAATGACTTCCCCAGGGTCACACAGTTATTAAGTTTCGGAGATTAGGTTTGAGCTCCCAGGACAGGTACTCTATCCATTACACCTAGCTGCCAGTCTCTCCTGACTCTTCTCTTCTGAATTTCAAATCTCCTTGGTATCGTCCCTTCCCTTCTAACTCAAAGGTAAAGGTGGGTAATCATGTGATTCTACTGTTCCCTACCCATTGAAACTGTTTCTTCCTAACTTCTAGGAGACTATAACTCTTGGTTCTTTTCCCACCTTCTAGATCTCAATTTCTCCATCACCTACCTAACTTCTCCTTCTCACCTGTACATTTGTTATCTCCCTTTTTTTTTTTAATCCCCACTGCCATGATTCCAGTTTAGGCTCTCACTCCTTGCCAGTTAGACTATCACAAAAGCTTCCTAGCTGAACTTGCTCGATCCAGTTTTGGCCACATTCAATCTAGCTAACTCATGGCTATTATACTAATCATAGTATCAAAGAGTTGGATCCTGAAGGGATTATAGAGGATATCTATACCAACCCCTTCATACTACAGATGAAGAAGATTAAATCCTAAATTATGAAACAACATGTTTGCCCAAGATCACAGAGATGGCATATAGTTAGAGACTGAGGCCAGATTTGAACTCAGGAAAATGAGTCTTCCTGACTTCAGGCCCAGTCATCCTATCCACTGTACCACCCACTTGCTGCTGTGGCTAGAAGGGTATAAACATAGAATATTAGAGCTGGAAAGGCAGAGGGAAAAGTGGAATGACAATGGGATGTAATCACATAAAAGGATTTCAGAGTTCATGAACTCATAATATATTCCTTATATCCTCTCTTTTCTGCCCCTTCTGGTAACAAGTCCATCCCACTGTGGGATTCACAAGTTCTGGGTCTTAATACTTGACTTGAAACTAAGTGCTAAGTACCTGTTTGATTGCAAATACAAGGGGCAGGGAAGATCTTCAAATTTCCATTACCATTACAATCTTTTAGCTTTAGAAGGGACCTTAAAACCTTCCATCCTCACTCTTCATTTTTCAGAGGAAGGAAATATGGTTTGTAGAAATTGTGACTTGACCAAGGTCACAGAAATAAGAAGTGGTCTTCTATGTCCCCACATCAGAAGCTCTTTTATTTCCATCCCTCCCAACTCAACCCTCCCAATTCAACCAACATCGCACTCTAAAGCTCCTCGCTTCTTCCAATATGCTCTTCAGAATGTTTATTCTGGGAGTAACCAACTTGCTTTCCTCTTAACACTTTTCTTTTCCCATTCCTTCCATCTTTTTGTACTTTGAGCTCCCTCCTGATGTCACAGCTTCCCTGGCTGCCTTGTACAGTAGTAGATGTACTTTCACTCATAATCCTTTGTGTCACTTGTCGTGGTAGTAGAGTTAGAATACCCCATGCTCTCGATGGCCACTTCCAGGCTTTTCCTCTGTTTTCATCACTCCTCCTTCCTTTTCAGGAACATTTCCATGTTCGTGAACTCTGAAATCCTTTTACGTGATTACAACCTGTTGTCATTCCATTTCTCCCTCCTCCTTGCATCCCCCAAACCTATCCTTCATCTTTATCACTACTTCCAACCCCTCAACTCCTCAGTTCTTTCCCAAGCTATCATCCCTTCACTGACTACAGTGCACCTTCAACCCCTTTCCCATCTCCATTCCTTGGTCAACCAGTACAACACTTTACAATCCTCTTGTCTCTAGACACTTGCCTCTTATCTCATTGCTGACTTTACCCTCCTGAGTCTCATTCTTGGATCAGTCTCACTATCTGCTGCCTTTACTCCTACTCACATGTTGTTGAATGAGAAAATCATAAAACCTTTCTTACAGTACAAATGTATGTTACATAATCTCAACTGGGCCCTGGCTGTGACAAAGTAATCCTTTTACACCAATTGGTTCAGTATCTTACTTCAGCATAGCATCTCTTCCACACATCTTCATCCCACCTCAGATCTCTTGTGGCTCCCTCTCTGCCCCCTCCCCACCACTATCAGCTGAGAGCCTTTTCCACTGGAAAAAATTGAAGCCATTTTCAGAGAGCCCCCTCTTCCTCATCTCATGTCAGTCAGACACCTCCCTACACTGTTTCCTCCTGAAGAGGTAGCTCTTCTCCATGCAAAGGCAAATCCCTCTCCAAACAGTAGTGACTCCATTCTATCTCATCTTCTACAGCAGATTGCCTGGTCAACTACACCCACCGCCTTACTAACTTTCTCTTTTCCTGTTCAATGGCTGCATCCCTACTGCCTGCCAAAATATCTATGACTCTTCAGTCTTCAAAAAAACCTCAATTTGATGTATTCTTCCCCACCAGTCATATCTCTCCTCTCTCTGGTAGCTAAACTCTTAGAGAAGGTCACTGATATTCAGTGCCTCCATTTCCTTTCTTCTCATGCTCTACTTTTATGCAGGCTGGCTTTTAATCTGACCAGCCACTTGAAACTTCTCTCTCTCTCTCTCTCTCTCTCTCTCTCTCTCTCTCTCTGTCTCCACTCTCCTTTCTCTCTGTCTCTCTGTCTCTGTCTCTCTCTGTCTCTCTTTCTCTGTCTCTCTCTGTCTCCCTCTCTGTCTCTCTCTATCTCTCTCTCTGTCTCTCTCTGTCTCCCTCTCTATCTCTCTCTATCTCTCTCTCTGTCTCTCTCCTCTCTGTCTCTGTCTCTCTCTGTCTCTGTCTCTCTGTCTCTCTGTCTCTCTCTCTCCCTCTCTTGCCCACCCCCTCAGGTCCCAATGATCATCACCTAATCACTAAATCTAAGGATCTTTTCTCCATCCTCAGCCTTCATGACCTCTTAGCAGCTTTGACACTGTGAATTATCACCCTCTTCTCGATATTTACTTCCCTCTAAGTTTCCATGAAACTACTTTCTCTTGCTTCTCCCCTTTTACCTGCCTTTCCCTTTCACTCCAAACTTGTTAGAAGTTTAGCTGCTTTCTATTCTTACTGATAATTTTGCTTTATCTTCATCTTGGTCATGCCTACTCTTTATGGGTATAGTCCAAGGCTCTGTCCTGAATGCTTTTCTTCTTTTTCCTTCTATGCTATTTTGCTCGGTGATCTCTTTAGCTCCCATGAATTCTGACCATCCCTCCCACCCCCATATAATAAACTCCTGTGGCTCCCTATCATTTCCAGGATCAAATATAATTTGACATTCAAAGCCTGTCTAACCTGCTTTCCTCCTTCCTTTTCAGTTTTCTTACACCTTGCTTCTCACTAGGTACTATTTTATCCAGTGACATTCAGCTCCTTGCTGTTCCTTGCAAAAGACACCCCATGTCCTGATTCTGGACATTTTCTCTGACTCTCACCCATTCTTGGAATTTTCTCCCTCCTCATCTCTATCTCTCAGTGTTCATTATCCTCTCTTTCTTCTGGATGCACTTCAGATCATCTATTTTTTAATATCCTTCATAAAACATGGTGTCCAGTCCTTAACACAAGGCTCCAAATGCATCCTGAGCAGAATAGGAGGTAACAAATCTCTTCTTTCTCTCCTTCTCTAGATTTTGCCTCTTTAAATACAACCTAGGATAGAATTAGCTTTTTTTGCTACTCTATCCCACTATTGTGTCACGTTAACTTTGCAATCTATTAAAACTTCAAGATTTGCATAGGAATTATTTAATTGTGATTCTCACATTCTGTTTTTGTGACATTGATTTTTTTAATCCGAGTATAGAACTTTATATTTACCCCCAAACTTTATTTTCTTCCAATCAGGTCATCATTCTAATTGAGGCCAAGTATTTGCATCCCATCTTCTTTCATTTGCAAATTGGACAAGTGTAGCCTCCAAGACATCATCCAAGTCACTGATTAAACCTTAGGAGCCCCTCACTGATGATATCTGAGGGCAACTTGTGTTTGTACTGGGTCATGGCCAACTTTTCTAATTGACAATGGCAGAGGGGTAAGCTTACTTATATAACAACAAAAGGCCAAAAGCCGACTATAAATAAATAAAGGGTCCTTTTATAGCCCCCAGCAACGCACTAACAGAGCTCATTGAAAAGTGTGGCTAGCAGACCAGAATGGCATGAGAATGAGCCATGAAAGTTATCAATAAGAATGACAATCACCTGAGGCTCTTGCATCCAGCAAGTATGGATTCCAGGGGAATTTTTGCAAAGCTCCGAATAGTGAGTGCGCCTTTGCTAGTTTTCCCTTCTAGGGCTTAATAACAGCTCAGTCTGCATGATATGGGAGGTTGCTCTTGCCTGAGCAAAGGTGAAAAAGTTAGAAAACCATGTTCTCTTCTCTCTTGATTATCAGGGAAGAAAAGTTCCTTTGGGGAAAAAAACAGAAAAATGAGAGCGAAAGAATCAGAAATTAAAAAAAAATGATTTGAAGAAACAGGATGGTAGGTGAAGAATACAACATACAAAAAAGGAAAATTGCTGATTGTGAGAAGGTATGAAATAGGCATGTGTCTCCCCATAGAGAAGAGAGCTGGACCCTGGCATTAAGAAGCAGTTTCTTGTCCTATAAAGAAGGATGATATATTTCTAGTAGTGTCACCTCCCCTCCCTGGGGTTAACAGTCTGTATTGGTCAGAGTAGGCAAGTTTGGTGACTTCCAACTGAGAGATAAGGAAGCAGTTTTTTGTTGACTAAATATGGATCTCTCTATAAATATACTCTTACATACACATATACGTCTATATATGTATTGCTAATTATTGCTATATTAGGCACATACATATACATTATATACATACCTACACAATACATATTGCTAACATTTATATGAGTGTGTGTGTGTGTGTGTGTGTGTGTATGTGTGTTTCTACAACTCTGCTTTTTATCAGAGACAAGTATTGGGAGACTGTCTATTACTGTGGTTACTTGAGAAAGTCTTCCTTTTTAATTGACTTGTTGAGCCCAGAATACCTTTGACTCTCTGTTGTAGTGCAGAAACCCTTATAAATAGAATGATCACCATTCGTTCTCAGGGTAAAGAACCCTTAAGGAGAAGAAAACCAAAAAAATGATTATTTTTTTAGTGCATTTGATCTTTTCATGTCAATGCTCAACAGAAGCATTTCTGAAAAGAGTTGTAAAAGCTAAGGTCTACTGAGAGTTTGACTTTGTTTTGTTTTGTATTTGGGTCTATTTATTCTTTAACAGAATAACTATGGATGGCTCCTCAGAGATTTTGTTAGCTATAAAAATTACATTTGAAGGAAGCAGCCATCGTGAAGAGAGCCCTTGACTAGGAGTCAGACCACCTGAATGCAGGTCCTGGCTCCTTTATGACAGACTGTATGGCCTTAGGCAAACAATTTAACTTCTCTTTTGTTTCTTGACCTACAGAATAAAAATCAGAATATGACATTAAGCTGTTATTAGAAAGGACCAAGTGATAGGATGCATATAAAGTGATATAAGTCTATATATGTAAGCTAGTGTCATTTTCATCTTCATTGACATGAGCATTACTGTTGAAAGCATTAAAAATGCTGAGCAACTCAGCTGAATGCCAAGACTTAACACTTCCCACTGAAATGAAGCTTGTGGGCTTCCAGCCATGGGGCCCTAGACATAGGCCTCATTTTGCAATTCAAAATGACAATTTATTTCATGTCCCCATAATGAAAATTAGCTAGTAATAAAAATAACCCATCTGGGGTAATCACACCTCCCCTCCAAAGGGCTCCTCAGTGCCTTTTGTATATTCAGGACCCCAGCTTGGCTGCTGTGTGCATTTGCAAATGTATGAAGTGTCTAGGTTCTGCGCCTTTAGCTGGGCTGGGGCCTCCCATCTTCTTTTAGAAGGGGAATATGCAGATTCATTCAAGTGTAAGTCATTTATTCTGTCAGCATGTGGTAACTTGGTGTTCAGGCCTTACTTACTTACTACTGAGGCACCAATTTGGTTGAGATAGAATGATTAAGTATATTTTCCCCAGACCCCCTCCAAAAAAATATATTAAAAAGTAGGAGGTAGGTGGAAGCAAGGGATGGGACTAGTTTAGTAGAAAGAATCCTAGATCAGAGCTGGGTTTAGATTCTTTCTCTCATTCTTGCTTGTTTGAGTGACTGTGCTAGACACAACCTCCCTATATCTCAAGGAGCTCTGCGGGATTTAAACAAGATGTAAACACTGGACATCACAGATTTGAACTTGAAGGGCTCTGAGTGGCCATCTAAACTAACACTATCATTATATAGAATATTAAAAAAACAAAAACCAAACAAACTCTGAGTCCCAAAGAAAAGAAGTGGTTTGGCCCATGGTCTCTGAATCCTAGATTTGGAACTGAAAGTGAGCTTAGAGGCTGTCTAGACAAAACTCCTAGAGGCAGCTAGTTGGTGCAGTGAGTAGAGTGCTAGGCATGGAACCAGGAAGATCTGAGTTCTGATATGGCCTCAGACACTAGCTGTGTCACCCTGGGCAAGTCACTTAACTCTGTTTGCTTCAGTTGCCACATCTGTAAAATGAGTTGAAGAAGAAAGGGCAAATCACTCCAGTATCTTTGGCTAGAAAACTCCAAATGGAGTCACAAAGAGTTGAACATGACTAAAACAACTAAGAAATAGCAGCAACAGAGCAAACTCTTTATTTGACAGATAAGAAAGCTAAGACAGACAAATAAGATGCTCTGCTCAAAGTCACAGTTAATGCATAGCAGAACCAGGATTTTAATCTGGACCTCAGATTCCAAACACAAAACTCTGTTCGCTACACCAAAACTGCAAAAACACAGAATTTAAGAGCTGGCAGGTACTTTAACAGCTACCTAGAACAAACTGTTCAAGAAAGGAAGCCTGACTGCTTAAAGACTTCCAAGGCCAGGGTAACCCTCCGAACATCACCTTTGAAGACAGTCCGTTACACTTGGATAGTTCTGATTGTTAGGGAGTTTTTCTTGATATCAGTCCTAAATTAGCTGCTCAGAGGCAGCTAGGTGTTTCAGTGGTACAGGGTCTGGAGTTAGGAAGACCTGGGAAAGTCATTTAGTCATATCACCCACCTTCCAGGGTTGAGAGTCAAAGGACATAATACTTAAAAAGTACTTAGCAGGGTACCTGGTACATGGTAGGCATTATAACAATGTTAGTGGTTATAATCACAATAACAGTGATTATTATTATAATCTACATGACAGATCTTCAAACACTTAAGTGAAGATATGACGTCCCTCTCCACTCTGCCTTCAAGTCTTCTCCAGGGTGAACAAACATGCCCAGGTCTGTCTAATAGTCCCCATATGTCATGTACTCAAGGCCCTTTCCTAATTTGGCTGCTCCTTTCTGGACACTGTCCATCCTCTCAATGACCTCCTTCAACAGTGGAGCCCCAAACTGAACAGAAGACACCAGATGAGTTCTGACAAGATGAAAGAAGTAGCACATGACACCACTGACTCATATTGAGCTCCCAGTCCATTAAGACCCTCAGATCATTTTTAGAATAACTACTATCCCTCAAAGCCTCCCCAGTCTTCTATTTTGTAAGTCATTTTTTTTCTACCTACTTGCAAGACTTCAGATGATATCTAGCGTATTTCATTGCATTAGACTAACGTTATAACCTGTTGAGATGTTTGACTACTGACTGTCATGTGTTAGCTATCCCTTCTTGCAAATCTTTCATGCATTCATGTGTACTATGGCTTATGAAGATTATGCAGATATCTCTTGCCTTCTTCTGCCAAATAAACAAATGAACAATGACAATATCAGCAATAATGATAAGAATAATAGTGATAGCTAACATTTATATAGGTTTTTAAAGTTTGCAAATTGCTTTACATGTATTATCTCACTAAAATACAAGCACTTGGTGAGGTGGACACTTATTATCCCCATTTTAAAAATGATGAAATCAAAGTTGAAATAGAAGCAGTGACTTGTACAGGATGATATAAATAATATCTGAGTCAGGATTTGAATTCATATTTTCCTGACTCTGTCTCTTTCACTCTATCTACTAGGGGTATAGGGTGTGTTCAAGGAAGACTGGTACCTCTGGCGTGATGGCTGCTAAGCCCTTTTCAGGGCTGCTTTCCACCTTTGGTGTCCATCTGTTCCACCTATTTTTACCTGTGGCTCCAAGAAGTTGTAGCAGGTGCAGCAGCACACCCCAGTAAACCATTTTAGTAGGTAGGCCAAACCAGGCTACCTGTCGGTGAATTAAGGAGGCCTCTACATCAAGTATCCTTCCCCTGGTAGAATGGGTGGATGAGAACAATTTGTCCCAATGACCATGAAGGTAGCTGAAGCAGGTGCTGTGGAGTGCTTGGAACTTGGTTAGACATCAAAGATTCCAAGGTCGTCCAATGCACAGTTCTGCCACTGAACTGTGATGACTTCATTCACTTCTACCTCACTTAAATCCAATTTACACACAAATCAAAAGACAACACCCATACCACTTTACCATTTTTACCTCTCTCATAGCTCTGTGGCAACAGGCAGTTGACAAAGTAGCAGGTGTAGATATACTGGAAGCTGTAGCTACAACCCTGAGCACAGGTGGCCCAGATCATACGGTTGTCTTCTCACTGGAAGCAGCAGTGGGACTTGGCAGCCACCTGGATGTCTGACCAGCCTTATAAGGATTGCATTGCTCATCTCCTGGTGTGAGGAGGGGGTTAGAAAGGGTTGCCTAAAAATTGTCAACCCTGGCCTGATTACTGTAGCAGGCAATTGAAACACACACACAAAAACATACACAAACTTCTGCAAAGATGATTCCACTCGCCAGCAGTACATGGGATGTGTACATACTTAAAGACAATTCAAAATATAGTACACCGGAAAGATAATCAGCTTTTGTTGTGAAAGAACTCAGCAGTTATTGCTTCTAAATAGCAGCCCTGAGTGAAACAGAGATGGCAAATGAAGGCCAGCTTACTGAAGTTGGAGCTGGATACACGTTTTTCTGAAGTGCCCACAGTGAGGAGGAGCACCATGAAGCTGGCATAGGTTTTGCAATCAAAACTAATTTAATCAATTTAGTCAGAACTCATCTGGTATCTTCTGTTCAGTTTGGGGCTCCACTGTTGAAGGAGGTCATTGAGAGGCTGGACAGTGTCCAGAAAGGAGTAGCCAAAATAGTGAAGGGCCTTGAGTATATGACATGTGGGGACTATTTGACAGAACTGGGAATGTTTACCCTGAAGAAGACTTGAAGGCAGAGTAGGGAGGGACATAATTTGTATGCTGTAATGTTAATGGGATAATAAGATCTTCTCCATCCATTAATAGGCCTCATGTATTGCCCATTGTAGAAGGGACTTGCCTAAGGAGGAGCTTGCTTAGGGGGCGGTTTGCTTGTAAGAAGGCTTCCACCCTTTAGTACTAAGTTGATTAGGCTCTGAGAAGTGTATATATACTCTGAGTTGGTATTTTGCTTTGGGAGTTTGCTTATGAGAAGGATCGTTCGATTTCCTGGTCAAGATTCTGAGCAGTTGTATGTTCAGGACCCCGACCCCCCCACCCCCGACAGCTCAGATGTAAAGATTCTCTCACTCCAGTGGTGTATGTAAAGTGTATAGAAATATTGCTTTGATTCAGGTACACAGAGCCCTGTCTGTTTGTCTTTGTGCTCATTTCTCTGCTTGCATTTTCTCTGATGTTCAGAGTGCTGACTTTTCCCCTGAACTAGTGAATGGAATTAAAAGTAAGATTGTTAGCCTCTTTTTGAGCAGTCTTTCCTAGAAAAGAAGATCAAAGAACCAGTGCTAGCAGGCCATCGTGGGTATGCTAGGGAGCTTGCTGTTACATATGCCAACCAAAAGGAGTGAATGATAGCTCGTGACAATGTGATTGCCACTTGCAGGAAAACACCATGCACCTTCATCAGGGCCTATGTTCCTACCACAACAAACACTGATGAGGTCAAAGAAAAATTTTATGAAGACCTAGAGACTGTTATTATCAATGTGCCAAAAAAGGACAAGCTTATAATTCTGGGTGACTTTAATGCTAGAGTAGGCTCAGACTACTAGACTTGGCAGGGAGTGCTAGGGAGAAATGGAGTTAGAAACAGCAACAGCAATGGCATTTACTACTGAAGATTGTGCATCTCGTGACATCATCACCAACACTGTCTTACATTTACCTAAATGCAACAAAACTTTATGGATACATCCTCACAGCAAATACCAACATTTAGTTGACTATGTGATTGTAAGGAGAAGAGACAGACAGGATGTGAGAGTGACAAAGACAATGTGTGATGCAGAGCTCTGATCATAGACTTATCCTCTCTAATCTAAATATTCACATTCACAAAAAACTGTGACCCCAAAGCAAAATGACCACCAGAAGAATTAATATCAACAGATTAGAGCTCTTTGCTATGGGGGAACAGTTTGTTACTAACTTGGAAGGGAAGTTGAGCCAACACACAGTTGGCAACAGTGGAGCAGAAAGGGAGGGGGACAAATGAAAAAAACAAGAACACCACAGGGTTGACCAGCAGGCTAGTTCATCTGTCTCTAAGAAGATGGTATTTAATTTAATTGAAAGTAAAGTACAAGGAAAGCTTAGAGAGATGTGAGATTCTTGGCTCAGTAAGAAGGCAGATGAAATTCAGCTTTATGCTTATAGTAACAATCTAAAGTGCTTTTATGATACCCTGAAAGCTATTTATGCATCAAAGATCCTATGTTGCATCTCAACTAGTCAGTCCTGATGGAGTCACACTGATTAGTGATAAGGACATGATACTAGAGAAATGGGCTGAACACTTCCATAGTATTCTCAACAAACCATCATCAATCAATGCTGAAGCCATTGACTGTTTACCTCACAGACAATCCCTCCCGACCTGAAGTTCCAACCTTTTTGAGAACCATTTTTGTGTTTTAAAGTACCTGGTGCTGATACTGTTCCAGTTAAGGTTTACAAGGTGGGAGATTTCATTGTTCATTCAAGAGCTGACTGAAATTTTCTGGGTTATATGGCAAGAGGAGGTTATCCCCCAGGAATTCGAGGATACCTCCATTGTCCATCTCTACAATGGTAAAAGAAATAGGTTGTCCTGTGACAATTGGGGGGTGGTGTTCTCTCTTAGCCATTGCTAGCAAGATTCTTTCTAGAGTCCTCCTTAATAGGCTGACCCCTCACCTGAAAGGTTTTTACCTAAAAGCCAGTGTGGCTTCCGAAAGGGCTGAAGAACGGTTGATGTGGTGTTTGCTGCCTGATAACTCCAGGAGAAATGCCAGGAGTAGAACAGAGTTCTATACACATTGTTTGTAGATCTGACCAAGGCCTTTGTTGTAGTCAGTTGTGAGGACTTATGGAAAATTATGTCAAAATGTGGTTGCCTGGAGAAATTCATAAGCATTGTACTTTAATTTCACAACAGGATGCTTGCCTGGGTTCTGGATAATGGACAATGCTCTCATGCTTTCCTAGTCACCAGCGGAATGAAATCAGACTGTGTGCTTGTTCCCATGCTTTTAAGCATGATGTTTTCAGCAATGTTATCAGAGGCCTTCAGCGAAGATGAACATCAAGGTCAGCTACCATACTTATGGTAAATTCTTTAACTTGAAATGACTACAAGCCAAGACCAAAGTGAAGGGGGTATCATTGCACGATTTTCTGTTTGAAGACAATTGTGCACTCAATGCAGCCTCTGAAGCTGAGATGAAGCAAAGTATAGATTGATTCTTTGCTGCTTGTGCTAATTTTTTGCCTTGTGCTGATTTAATTGTTAATTAACACCAAGAAAACAGGTGCTACATCAGCCAGCACCACACCATCTATACATGGAATCATTCATTACAGCAAAGGGAGAAGCTTTGAATGCTGTAGATAAGTTCACTTACCTTGGTAGTATACTTTTCAGGGATGTACACATTGATAATGAGGTTGATGCACGCATTGCCAGAGCTAGCTCAGTTTTAGGAAGCTCTGAAGGAAAGTGTGGGAGAGGAGATATTAGACTAACTACCAAACTGAAGGTGCATAGAACTATTGTGCTTAACTCATTGTTATATGCCTGTGAAATCTGGGCAGTCTACCAGAGCCATGCCAGGAAACTGAATCACTTCCACAGGAATTGTCTTAGGAAGATTCTGAAAAATCACCTTGCAGGATAAGATACCAGACACTGAGTTCCTTTCTCAAACTAAACTGTGAAGCATTCAAACTCTACTGTAGAGAGCTCAACTACAACAGGCTGGCCATATTGTTCAAATACCAAATACCAAAAAGACTATTTTATGGAGACCTCACACAAGGCAAGTGTTCACATGGTGGTCAGAAAAAGTGATACAAGGAAACACTAAAGGTGTCACTTAAGAACTTTGGAATTTATTGTGTAACATGGGAGATATTGGCACAGCACTGCCTAGCATGGAGATCCCTCATCAGAGAAGGTGTTGTGCTCAATGAGCAAAGCAGAATTGAAGTAGCTCAAAAGAAATGTGAGATGTGCAAATTTAGAGAATCCACCCCAAATGTTTACATGGACTATTTGTGCCCAACCTGTGGTAGAGTATTCCAAGTTCATATTGGTCTCATCAGCCACAGTTGGACACATTGTAACTTGATGCTGGCATAATGATGTCATTTTGGTCCTCTTCAAGAACAGACAACAGTCTACCCAACTAACTGTCCATCATGACTCTTGGCTGCAAACCACATGTATGACTTAGCATCCAGGCACTTTGGAGATTACCCAATCTCTGGCTGCTTTTGACCATGTAGTGACCCAGAATTGAAAAGACTTAAAATTTGAATTTAACATGGTAAACTCTGAATGGTCTTTTTCAGTCTCCTGGAAAGTGATGGAGTGGTGAGCTGTGTCAGTCAAAAGAAAGAAAACACAGCTTCTGGCTCAGGTTTTTGTTTAGACTCTAATATTTGCCTGACTGTCTCCATGCCTGAAGTTCCCTCTCCCTCTTCTTTTCTGCCTTCTGGTTTCCCTGGCTTCTTTCAAGTTCCAGCTAAAATCTTACCTTTTACAGGAATCTTTTCCCAATCCTCTTTAATGTTCTCATTCTCTTATTTTAGCTCCAATTTCTCCTTTCTGTAGATTGCTGATACTATGTGGTTTGCTTGTTGTCTCCCCTCTTAGACTGAGAGCTCCTTCAGAACAGGGACTGCTTTAACTTTCTTCTATCCTTGTTTGCTTATCACAGCACCTGGCACAGAGTAGGCACTTAATAAATGTTTATTAATTGATTGAAAGGCTGACCAGCTCTTTGTCTCTAGTAGCTGTGCCTGTGAGGAGGTCAAGGCAGGACTGGCTATATTCTTTTTCCCACCTTACTGCTCCTCACTTTGTGTTTCCTTTCCTGAATAGACTGAACATCTACCCTAAAGTAGATGTGTCCAGGATTCCAGACAACCTTGTAAGTCTGAGTGATCTGAAAATCCTTGTATCCAATGAATGGAGCTGGCTTGGAGCAAAGGCTTCCACAGTAGATAAGACAACCACAGAGAGTTGGTCCAAGCCTGGCATGTTTTACCCACAGGCACATAACAGGAGTTGTTTGTAGAGCTGAGGACTCTCAGCTAATCAACAAGCCCACAAACTTTGATGTTCTGATAAGGTTTAAATATCAAACTTTTGAATTATTATAATAATATTTCTAAGTTACATTTGCAAATCCTGCTACATTGAGTATCTTTCCCTAATCTAGTGAAACAGACATCATCACCACAATTTATCACCATCATCATCATCATCTTCTTCATCATCTCAATAACTTTTATGTAGCACTGTGAGGTTTGCAAAGCACTTTATAAATATTTTATTCTCACAACAACTCTGGCAGGTAAGTACTATTTTTATCCTCATTTTGCAGATGAGGAGACTGAGGCAGATAGAAGTTAAGTGGTTTGTCCAGGCTCACACAGCTAGAAAGTATCTGATTTGAACTGAGTTCTTCCTGACACCAAGTCTGGCACTCTACCCACTGTGTCACCTAGCTGCCAACAAGATAGAGTTGGAGATTTAACTAATCCTAGGTTGTTGGCAGCTAGGTGGTACAGTGTAAAAAAGGAGCAAAACCTCCTCTCATTAGAACTCAAGTTCACCCAAGTCTCATCCCATTCTAATTATATGTACAGAGTAAACATAGTCCTCTATTCTCTTGGACCCAATAATTGTTTCCAAATATTGTACATGTATACAACTTGAAATGTATGAGGCAGGGAAAGTATAGTAAGTGAATAGTTTGAAAAGAATTAGAGGTTTTCATGAACTCAGCTACCAAAGTAAGGCACCGGTATAAAGTGGCAACCAACAAAGTTATCTAATGAAAGGGATAATGTCCAAAACAAAAGCAATTGGAATTCCCCTCTACTTTGCCTTCATCAGGTCTCATATGAAACCTTATGTTCAGTTTGAGGCACCACAGTTTTAGGAAAGATATTTAAAAACTAGAACACGTCCAGAAAATGATGACCGAGATGATGGCAAAAAGAAAGCATGAAATACAAGGGCTAAAGGAAGGAATTGGGGAGATTTAGTCTATAGAAGACAGTAACAACATATTAGCTGTCAACAACATATCAGCTAACTTCATCTGAAAGATGATCTTGTAAAAGAAGGATCAGACTTGTTTTGCTTGGTCGGAAATGGAAAATCTAGGATCAATGGGTATGTATGGCAGAGATAGTCATGGAAGGCAAGTTTCTTTACAAGTAGAATTGTGCCAATATGGAATGGATTATCTCAGAAGCATTCCCCTCACTATAGGTTTTTCAGGAAGAATCAGAATGACTACTCATTTGGGATATTGTAAGAAGATTTTTTTAATCGACTATAAGTTAGAATGCATTGACACTGAGTTCTCTTCCAACTCTGAAGTTCTGTGACAGTGAGCTCAATTTACAACTTATTTGTCAATGTCTTCTTTCTTTCTTTCTTTCTTTCTTTCTTTCTTTCTTTCTTTCTTTCTTTCTTTCTTTCTCTCTCTTTCTTTCTTCCTTCCTTTCTTTTTATTTTAAAGAATTCTGAAGATTGGTACTTTGCTACTCGACTGGTATTGTGATCATCAGTGGGAGTGTTGATACCTCATTCGATACCTCATTCTGTGGAAATCTTTTCCCTATTTCACAGAAATATTTCTTAGAATATACTAATAAGCTAGAAGACTTCTTCCCCTTATTTTATTATTTGGAGTAGGGGGAAGGGTATCAATGTGCACTTAAGTTTGACTTTTGACCTACCCATCTCTTTTCCTAACCATCTCTTTATTATTAATTTTTTTCGTACCACTTCTCATGCATAAATTTTCACTAGTTAGAAGTTCATTTTCAAATATACTGGGTTCTAAAGTTAGAAGCTCAGGGTTGAACATGATTTTAATTCACTCTACAATTGAATCAAGAATCTTCACTATAACCCATAATTGAGATTGTTGTCTTCCTCCCACCCCACTCCAAGTCCTCCTCTCTTTCTAACTTTTATATTACTGTGGAGGTTACCACCATTCTCTTGGTCAGACCAGCAACCTCAGTGTCATCCCTAATTCTTCGCTCTCTCTCATCTCCTAGATATAATTTACTGCAGAGTTCTTTCAGTTTTTCCTTTCTTAAAACTGTTACATACACCCTCTTCTCTCCTTAGACACTTCTACCACCCTTGCACAGGACCTCATCACTTCATGCCTGGACAATTGCAAGAGACTGCTTATGGTTCTGCCTTCCTTAAGTCTGTCTCCACTCCAGTCCATCCTTCACTTGGCTTTCAAGTTTCTCTTCCTAAAATGCAGAACTGATCATGTCATACCCTCTTCAATAAACACTAGTGGTTTCCTATCACTTCCACAATCATATATAAAATCCTCTGTTTTGCATGCAAAGCCCTGCATACCCCAGCCTCTTCCTACCTTGCCAACTTTTGCACAATTTATCTACTTGCTCTACAATATGATAACACTGGCCTCCTAGCTATTCTTTGAACAAGACACTCTATATTCCTAACTGGGAATTTTCACTGGCTGTCCCTCATGCCTGGAATTCTATTCTTCCTCCTCTTGGCTCCACTGGCTTCCTTCAATTCCCTGCTAAGTTCTTCTACAAGAAACTTTTCCATGTCTTATTTAGCCACTGTAATTATCTCCAATATATCCCATATATATCTTGTCTATGTGTATGTTTAAATGTAGTTGTTAACACGTTGTCTATTCCATTAGACTGTGAGCTCCTTGAGAATAGGAGTAAGTTTCTTTTGCCTATCTTTGTATCCCCAGAATACAGTGGAGATGTTGGAGATGCTATGTTTCCTGGTAAGAGGTGCTTAATAAATGCTTGCTGACTGATTGAATCTATTTAAAAGTAAGTCGCCTAGAGGTAGAGTATCTGCTTTTTGAAATAGCTTTTTCCACTTGTGGATAGCTCTAATTGTAATGAAGGTTTTACTAAAATAAAGCTAAATTCCATATCCTTCAACTATCCATTAATACTGCTAGTTCTGGGGCCAAAACAAACAAACAAACAACCAAAGTATGATCCTTCTTCCACATGAGAGCACTTCAAATATTTGAAGACATCAGTCATATTTCACTATGTCTCCTCTCCAGGCGAAACATGTTAAAATACTTCCATCAATCCTCTTATGGTATGGTATGGAGTCCTTTCATAATTCATATTCAATCTTCTCTGGACCTGCTCCATTTTGGGAAGAAGAGACATCTGGCTTATGTGTAGAAGAAGAATTATAAATAAGAATGGAAGGTTACAAAGGAATTCTTGGCTAGAATTGGGGGACTAAGAAGAAAAATTTTTTTACAAGGTCCAACCTGCCTTTCTAAGCCTGGTACATTAATTACCTCCATGCGCTCTGTACACTCCAGCCAGACTGGCCTTCTGTTATTCATCATATACAACATTCCACCTCCTATCTCTGTAGCTTTGTATAGGCCCTACCTGGTGCATTCTCTTCTCAGCTCCATCCTGTAGGATCTTTAACTTCCTTCAAAGCTCAGCCTGAATGCCAACTCCTTCAGGGAAACCTGACTTAATGCTAGTGCCTTCCCTTAACTTAGTCAGTTAGTAAGCATTTATTAAATACCTACTATGCTGCAAGGGTGGGGAACCAGCAGCCTTGAGGCCACTTTTAAGTCCTTTTGATTTATTAGGGGATTTGTCCAGTGAAGTTTGAATAGATAATGTAGGCACTGTAGCTACTGATAAGAATGCAAAGAAAAGCATAAGACAGTCCCTGCCCTCGAGGAATTAACAGTCTAACTGGGAGACAAGATGCAAACAAACATGAGCCAACAGACAATTTCTAGAATACATAAGCCATAATCACCAAAGGGAAGGCACAATTGTAATAGGATTGGGAAAAACTTCCTGTAGAAGGAAGCTGAAGGAAGCCAGGAAAGTCAGGAGGCAGAGATGATAAGGGAAAACATTCCATATATTGGGGGTGGACAGAGAAAATGCCTGGAGCCAAGAGATGGACTGTCTTGTCTGTGGAATAGCTGGGAGGCCAGTGTCAATGGATGGAAAAGTACATGGTGGCTCTAAAATATAAAACTGGAAAGGTGGAGGATTTGGAGGGCAGATTATAAAAATCCTTGAACACTAAAAAAAAAAAAAAAGATAAATTAATATCTATTTGATACTAGAAGCGATAGCAAACTATTAGTTTATTGAGTAGTGAGGTGGCTTGATCAGAGCTGCATTTGAGGAAGCTCTCTTTGGCATTTGAATAGAGGATGGAATGGAGTGACAAGAGATTTGCGGTAGTCAGATCAGCCATCAGGCTATTGCAGATTGTCTAGGCAAGAGAAGATAAGGAATTGCACTATAGAGATGGTCATGCTAGAGGACAGAAGGGGGCTTGTTCAAGAGATGCTACAGGGGTGAAAGTGACAAGACTTGGCAACAGATAAGATATGGGGAGAGGAGAGAGAGTGAAGACATGTGGATGATGCTTACTTTGTTAGCCTGGGTGACTGGAAGGATGATGGTACATTCACTAGGCGTTAGGAAGCTTGTTTCTATTTCATTTTCTGTATACCTGTTTATTACATATGCTTCTGCCTTCTGCTACAGAACATAAACTCCTTGAGTCTGTTCTATTTCGTTTTCTTTATAAATCCAGCATTTAGCATAGTGTCTATCATATACTTAATAAATGTGTACTGAGGAACGATTGAAATGTATTAAATACTGGAAAACCAAAATTGTAGTATTTTGGGGAATAATTCAGCACTTTTCCATGGATTATAAATAAGTATTTGGTTGATAAAAGATCTCCATAACTGAAACATATTTATGTCATATTGTATATCATATCTATTTATCTGTGCCTAGCAAATCTAGCGTATGCTAAGTGCTTAATGCTTTTCAAATGAGTGAATTAATTTATAATTCTTAATGAGGTATATAAGGATCACGTACCAAGAGAGTGAAGGTATAAACAGTTCCTATTTCAGTTAAGGGTTCTCTTAATCATTAAAAAAAAAAACCCTTCTTCTCTGGTCTAGTAGCTGACCAAATTCCATTCTTTTCTTTAATCTTTTCTTTATTTATTTTAGTTTTCAACATTCATTTCCACAAGATTTTGAGTTACAAATTTTCTCCCCGTCTTTCCCCTACCCCCCACCCCAGGATAGTGAGCCTACTGAATACCCTTTTCCCCAATCGGCTGTCTCTTATATTCTTCCCCACGTCCCCTCTATCTTTCTGGTAGGGCAAGATGGATTTCTATACCCCAGTGCCTGTATATCTTATTTTCTAGTTGCATGTAAAAAACATTTTTTTTTTAACATTTGTTTTTAAAACTTTGATTTCCAGATTCTTTCCTTTCTTCCCTCTTCACCCACCCTCACTGAGAAGACGAGCAATTCAATATAGGTTGTACATGTATAGTTATGCAAAACGTTTCCATAGTAGTTGTATTGTGAAAGACTAACTATATTTCCCTCCATCCTATCCCTCTCCCCACTTATTCTATTTTCTACTTTTACCCTGTCCCGTTTCAAAAGTGTTTGCTTCTAACTACCATACCCCTCAATCATTTTTTTTTCCTTTAATTGATGGCTTTTGTTTTTACATCTGAATGTATCCATGGCCATCCCTTATCAAAGGGCAGCAAAGATCAACAAAGAAAGAAAAAAAGACTCTCAGCAAAACCAACCAACCAACATATAAACTGTTTTTAACAACTCTGCAATATTACACCCCCATAGGACACCAATTTTGCAATGAAGGGACAGAGATGCATTTTCTGAATTCTTTTCTGGGTTTTTGATTGTGATTGCAGTCTTCTATTTCATTTTCCTGTACTATTTATACATGCTTCTGTGTCACTATTCATGCTGAGCTTTGCTTATTTTATTCTTTATCACAACATACACATATTCACATGTTTCCCTGAATTCTTCATATTTTGTCTTTTCTTTTGGTGCAATAATATCCCACTACAGTCATGTGCAACAATTTGTTTAGCCTTTCCTCAATTGATTCCTACTTTTTTTCCATTTTTGTATTATTACAAAGAGTGCTGCCATATTTTGTTATATATGGTTACTTATACACACACACACACACAAATTTATTTGATCCTTATTATTCATTGATTTTGTATTTGCTTCTTAAAATTTATTTGTAACCCTCAAATCAATAGTCATAGCTCTTTTGTGATTAGAGTAAAAAAATATGAGTGGCCCAATGCACACATTCACAGCTAAGGAAGAACAAGGAGGCAATCTGCCTTCTTCTTTCAGCTTTCAGAATATAAACAAGTGTCCTTTTTATACATTTAATATATTTATATATTCAATTAACTTATTTTTAATTAAGTTAATTAATATATTTATATAATGTCCTTTTTTGAATTTTTTTGCCTTTTCTTAGGGATTTTACATTTTAAAATGGCTCCCAATTGTGGTGCTGAAGTGCTATCCAGTCTTCCAAAGAGCAGGCGTTTTATAATGTGCCTTACGGAGAAAATATGTGTCTTAGATAAGATTTGCTCAAGAATGACCTATAATGCTGTTGCTCATGAGTTTAATGTTAATGAATTTAAAATATCCAGAATGAATTAATTTAATTAATGAATTAAAAATACATCCAGAAAAAGGAAGAGGGAATTTGGTTGTAATTAATAATTTGTAAGAAATATATATGTATACACAAATACATACATTTATTTGTGAAATAAGGCATCTTTAAGCAGAAACACATATATAACAAGATTATATATTGATCAATTGACAAAAATGTGATGACCAAAGACTTTCAAGTACCTAACCATATATTTCCCCTAATATTCACTATTCACTAGTTCAGTATTCACTAATTCAATTTATATAGCAACTTTATAGAACACAGCTACCATAGATGATGAGAATCAACAAATATGAACACACATAATGTATATATGAATCTATCTATCTTTATATCAGTGGGATCTTTGGGTCAAAGAGCATGGGGAGTTTAATCCCTTTCTTAGCTTAATTTCAAATCATGTTCCAGAAGACTTGAACCAATCCATAGCTCTACACATAGTAAACTAGTGTTTCTGTTTTCCCCTAGCCACTCCAATCCCTTTTGCCATTGCTTTCAATTTATTGAGTGAAATTTGAAACTTTAGAGTTGTTTTGATTTATATTTATATTTTCCTATTTTTAGTGATTTGGGGGGTAATCTTTCTTATCATTATTAATAATTCTGTCTTTGAGAACCATTTGATTCATTCTCTTAGTCATTTGTAATCTGGATATCAGAACCCTAGGAGAGATATTTTTCTCAATCTACAGTTTCCTTTTCTTCCTTCTTCCTAGCTACATTGATTTTGTTCATGCAAAAGCTTTTCAATTTCACCTAACTGAAAAAGAATATTCTCTTTTAGGACCTCCTTGATCCCTTATTTGGTTAAGAATTCTTTTTCTAGATATAGTTCTGAAAGCTATTACCTCTGTTTTTCTGAATTTATGTTTAATGAGATAATCATTTATATTTAAGACAAGTATCCATTTGGAACTTGTGGTATATGTTCACCTAAACCTATGTTTTATTTTTTTTTACTTATGTATGTATCTACCTATGTATCGTTCTATCCATTCCTTCCTTCGTTTATTCATTCATTAGTTTCTTTGATTGCTCATTTGTTCATTTATTTATTTTGCTAAGCTGCTTTGCAGTTTTCCCAAGAGTTCTTGTCAAATGGAGGTTCTTTCCTGAGTGCTTTATATTTTCATGATTATCATAACAGTGAATTATAGCGTTTGGTTGGTTTTTGTTCTTTCTTATTTAGTTTGTTCTACTTATCCTACTTTTCCACTGGAAAAGTGCCAAAAATAGTTGGCCAAATTCTATTATTGTATTCCTCTAGTTCAGCAATTCTATGGAGCTGAGCTTAAGGGCTCTCTACATTAACTCTTAGTTTACTCCACACAGCTGAACCACACCAAAGAATTCCTCGGGGGTTGTATCAGCAATGCAGTATTCACAATGCCTACAGTAACTATAAATATGCTGATATAGTTATTAATCACAAAATAGAACAGGCTCTCTACATAAGAAATATAGATAGTGCATTCATTTAAATACCAGAAGACTGA
>CM053590.1:63446421-63462122 GCA_028646515.1 Pseudochirops corinnae
TCTTTCTTTCTTTCTTTCTTTCTTTCTTTCTTTCTTTCTTTCTTTCTTTCTTTCTTTCTTTCTTTCTTCCTATTTTTAATAAGGTCATTCTGTCTAGTCTTACCCTCTGTGGCATAGCCTCCAAGATATTTAAGATACTTCCACACTGTGGTGAAACATTATAGTAGGAGGGTATTGGAAATAGTCCTTCTGGGTCTTTTTTTTAAGGAAAGAAGAAATAGAAAAAAAGGAAAGAAAAATATTAAAAAAGAAAGAAAAATGAGAAAAAGGAAAGAAAAAAGATTTTAAAAAGAAAAATAGAATAGAACAGAAAGCAGGAAATTGGAGTTTGATAAGTCTATTATTATAAAACATAGGGAAAGAGAATATGGAGTAGGGAAACAGCAGGCAAGTACCTTGCTGTCATCAACCAGTTCAAGTCATCTGATCCATAAAGACTACATCCCAGGGAATGGAAAGAATGTTTTTGCAGAGTTTAGTCAAGGATCCCTGAAAGGTACCAAGGAACGGGAGAGGTGCTACTTCAAGATTGGTGAAGGGTAAATGCTGTCCTAATTTTCAAAGAGAAAGGGAAGTGAATGGAATCTATAAACTAACAAAGCCTGACTTTGCTTCCCTGCCAAAATTCTAGAATGTGTTATTAAAGGGATGTTTTGGGAACATCTAGAAATGAAAGTGGTGATAACTAAAAGTCAGCATGGCTTCATCTAGAGTGGGTCATGACAGACAAATAGTATTGTATTTCCTTTCATCGTTTATGGTCATTAGACAAATAGATCCGGAGAATGTTGTAGTTAGGTTTTATCCATATTTCAGTAAAGCATTTGACAAAGGTCCTTGTATCATCCTTGAGGACAAGATGTAGAGGTGTGGACTGGAGGAAATTACTCCTAAATGGATTTTAAAGTGGTTCAATGGCAATACCCAAAGAGTAGTCATTAATGTCTGTCTGTCTGTGTGTGTGTGTGTGATCACATTTCATTTTCATCATTTTAAACTACTTTTGGTACTATACAAAAATAAATGAAACAAAATGAGAAAGTATTTTTTGCAGTAAATATTTCTGATAACAATATTACATCCCCAAATCTAAAAATGACAAAAGTAATTATGATTTTCAAGGGGGTTAATGTTTTTTTAAAAGATTTTTTGAAAGGGGAAAGAAATATTAGTAATTGCTGAAAAATTGTTATAAAAGTCTCTGGCAAGAATTATATGAAATGTTGAGGTCCCCCTTGTGCCTTTGATATTGATTAAAATAGTATAAAGTAATAAAATGAAATGTAATTCATATTATATTAATGAGTATATATTTTTACATTTTTTGGAAAGTGTAGCAATGTACCTGGAGTTACAAAACTCATCATAACTTTTGAATCACTGCTAGAATTCTCTCCAAAGGGGAAAAATTCTGCCTATTTATACTTGACTTATTTGTGATTGTAGAAAAACTAGATAAAGCCTTTTCATCCAATGATTCAGGCAATAGCTGAGCCCATTAGCATAATGGAATATTGTGCTAAAAATTAAAAACAGGAAGCTACACATTACCTCTCCCTTTAAGTCCCGTTACACAAAGAAATATGGATAGGTTTGTTGTTGTTGTTGTTGTTGTTTTGCAGAGTAAGAAAAACAGAGTAGAAAAAACAACACATTAATTCTGGCTACATAAAAACATCAATAGTAATTGAACTTTATAGGTACACAGATGAAAAAAGAGATTGATGAGGAATACAGAGAAATCCGGGAAGATGAACATGAACTAATCCGGAGTGAAATAAGCAGAACCAAGAAAACAACAGTCACAATGAACACAACAACACAAATGAAGGGATCGTTAAAAGGAAGTTGAGCTCTAAGTAATGGAAAAATCAATAAAAATCTCAGAGTAGAGATGATGAAATGTATCTCCATGCTCCCAGAGAGGTGAGGTACTGTTGGAGTCAAGTGGATGTGTTATAATGGCGGTCTTACTTGCTTGTTTTAATAATAAGGGAGAGAGGCTTCTTTAAAGAGTGAGAAGGGAATGACTGTCATATGAAGAAAAAACTGGCAATGAAGCTTATTTTTAGGAAAGAGAGATTGGAAGGGGTAATATAGCAACTGTAATCTTATTGTCACTTGGTTAAAATGTATTATGTATATACATATCTGTGTGTATAAATATATATATATAATGTATAAAAGTGTATTTTTCATTTATTAAAACAAATTCTTCAGATGCCATGAATTTGCATTTTCCATTGTGTTTATTTGAACATATTGGTTGAAAATGTTATAAAGTCTCTGATGTTTTAAAAAGAACACTTATTTTTGCAGCTTACAATCTTGGAGCATGGAGAGGTTTTGACTTGCTCAGTCAATCAACAGGCATTTTCCCAGCACCTGCTGTTTTCTAGGCACTGTGCTAAGGGCTGGGAAAACCCTCCAAGAGCTCCCATTCTGATGGAAGAGGCAAAATTAAAAAAAAAAAAATTAAGTATGTACATTATATAGAGAGTGGAAATGTACAGTAAGCTCAGAGGGAAGGTATTAATGTGGTGGGAAACTAAGGAAAGGTCTCCTTCAACAGGTGGAATTTGAACAGTCTTGAAAGAAGCCAGGGAAGCCAGAAAGCAGAGGGGAAGAGGGAGAGCATTCCTTGTGCCTACCTCTAAGAGCTGATATTTGAAGGAAGATTAGCCAAGTTTAGAAGACTGCCTCCAATCCCCCACATGCCCCCTAATTGTTACCGTGCATTGATAGTTTCCTAGACCAATGAAATCACAGGTTCAGTCCTGATCTCCTATATTTCTTTCTCCAAACATTTGAGTCTCAGTGGTACTGTTTACTAACTGTATGACTATGGGAAAGTCACTTTTTTTTTGTTCAGGTCTCAAATTTTAAACTGTAAGATGAGGAAACGAGATTAAATGATTTCTAAGTCTCCTTTGGGCTCTAAATTTTCCAATCCTTAAGAATGAGTGGGGATTTTCTTTTTGATTTAAAGGCAGCTTGGGATGGAAGAAGGCAGGTTATGAAATGGTAAAGTGATTATTGCAATCCTCCTGAGGTTTGTGTATTTCCTCCATAAATTTTATCTCTAGCTTTATCTCTTTTTAGTGAGTGACTGAGCAGACAAAGGGTTTGAGGTAAAAGCAGAAAAAAAGGTTAAATCCTAAATAACCCCGTACCTGAAGAGCTGAAGCTATTTCACCAAGGAAGACAAAATGTCATGTTTATTTATATGTAAGGGCCTTTTCTATTTCCTCAGTATGTATATTTATATAATATTCAGACCTGGGGGGGAAAAAGAAAGGAAAAAAGGAAGGAAGGAAGGAAGGAAGAAAGGAAGGAAGGAAGGAAAGAAGGAAGGAAGGAAGGATGGAAGGAAGGAGGAAGGAAGGAAGGAAGGAAGGAAGGAAGGAAGGAAGGAAGGAAGAGAAAAAAGAAAAAATGTGAAAATGGGAGGGGGGGAAAAGAAAACAAAGGAAAACTCTTTCCTTAAATGAGATTGGAGAGGAAGTGGGTTGGTAGTGGAGTAGAAAGCCTGATGAAGAAATCATTCAGAGAATAAGGTTCTAGATCCAACTCTGTCACTGACTATGACCTTGAGCAAATCCTTCACTGTCCCTTTCTGGACCTCATTTCCCTCACCTGTAAAATGAAGAAGTTTGCCTGACTCTAAGACAATGATTCAAAGAGATCTTACACTTAAATAGGCATAGACCAGAGGTCAGACTAAAGGTTCAGAAAGTGATTTTGAGTAGTTTCACTTCAATGAAGAGAGGACTCAATTTCTCCTGTCATGTCAGTGTATGGGACAATGGAGTAGAGACTTTTCTCTACCCCTTCTTTTGGTATATAGCCTAGAATGACTGTGTCCAACATGGTCAATGGTAGAGATGGGTGGTGTCCATTCCAGCTGCAGGGCTAGAGAAAAGTTCAGCTCCAGATGGAAAATTGCAGATTGCTCTAGCTTTTTCCACCCCCATTCAGTCAATGGAAACATCTTGTGTTGCTTTTAGAGAGCCTATAAACCATTAAGAGTCAATCTGAGTTCAAATCCTGGTTCTCACTTTTAACTATCTAGGTGACTGACTACAGGCAAGTCATTGCTTTCCTAATAAGGTTCAGCTTCTCTGAAAAATATCTTCCTCTCTCAGTGTTATTCTGAAAATCAACTGAGCCATCTTGTGAAAACTGCAGGTCTCAGTATGAACATAAACTAATGTCCAATTTTTGGGATCATGGGATTTAGAATTGGAAGGAAGCTTAGGGATTACTTAGTCCAACTCCTCCATTTTCTAGATGAGTAAACTAAAACCCCCAAAGGTGAGGTGATTTCATCTAGAAACCAGCAGAGCCAGACTTCCAACCTGAGTCTGCTGACTCCAAATCCTTCTGGGGACATTCATACTAAGCATATAGTAGTGTCAGTTCTCTCTTGACTCTGAAGGGAGATAACTGGGCTTACTAAGAGGAGAGTGGGATGGAACAAAAGGAAATTAAACTTTCTAATTTTTATTTATACGTGTAATTATTTATCAATATTTTTATAGAAAGAGGACAATTCAGTCATTTTTCTGTCATGTCCACCTCTTCATGACCCCATTTGGGGTTTTCTTGGCAAAGATACTGGAATAGTTTGCCATTTCCTTCTCCAGCACATTTTACAGATGAGGAAACTGAGACAAACAGGGTGAAGTGTCTTGCCCAGAATCATTCAGCTAGGAAGTCTCTGATGTCAGATTTAAACTACAGAAGATGAGTATTCCCCACTCCAGGGCTGGCATTCTATCCATCTAGCTGTACCAAGAAATAACCTCTGTTATATACTGTATGTGTCATCCCTTAGCAAGTCCCTTCATTCTTCACTTGATTTCATTGGAATATCCCCGTGAAGAAATTACCATTGCAGATCTGCAATTTAGGCTGTTAGAGTTTGCTGACCTTGGGGAATGAAGGAATATGCTAAGGGGTCACCCAGACAATGTATCACAAGGATGGGACTGGAATTTCAGTCTCTCTGATACAGCTCTGTGTACTCACCATACCATGTGGCCTGAATTATTAAGAAATAATCAATTTTAATGAAAAAGACAAAAACAAATACCTTTAAATGTGCCTACTAATAGGAATATGTAATAGCAGCAAGCAACTGTAACAGACACATTTGTTTTTCTTCCCTCTTCATGGGATCCAACCCTTCTCCTTTTCACTTTTCCTTAGTTGGCCATCCTTCTCTAACATTAGCCACCATGGATTTAGGGTCTCATAGACTGAGGGCTGAAAGGAACCTTATCAGCCATAGTGAAGTAAGTGACATTTCTCACAGATTATATGAGTCGATCAAAACTTGAGAGCTGGAAGGCAGCCTCAGAGGTCATCTAGCCCTCACTTTAGAGGATCGTGACTGGAGTTGTGCTTATAGTGTCATTAGGGTTCTCTCAAGTGAGGAAACTCCCTCCACCAAGTCAGATGAGCACCTTCTTTTCAACATGTATTCTTAGACTTGCCTAGAGTATTATAACTGGTCTAGGATTGTAAGGAGCAGCTGGGTGGTGCAGTGAAGACTCGTCTTCCTGAATTCAAGGTTTCAGATACTTACTAGCTGTGTGGCTCTGGGCAAGTCACTTAGCCCTGTTTGCCTCATTTCCTCTTGGGTAAAATGAGTGGGAGAAGGAAATGGCAAACCACGTTAGTATCTTTGCTAAGAAAATGGGATCATGAACAGAGTAACAGGACCAAGATATGTCAGGAGCAAAACTGGAACCCAGGTGTTTCCAACTCCAGGACCAGAGAGATAATATATAGTTGTTTAAGGATGGAAAGGCCCTTTATCTCACTTGGTCTTCACAGCTACTCAGTAGAGTGAGGTAGGTGAGATTATTACCTCATTCTGCAGATAAGTGGACTTCAGTGCCTTGCCCAGGGCCACTAGCGCTTGTCTGAGAAAAATTCAAACTCTGGTCTTCCTGACTCCAAGTTTAACACACTATTCACGGCCCCACCGTGTTACTTTCTAGCTGGCTGCTCTCTTCCAAGCTGAGCTGCTTCTCTTTCCCAACCCCTTCATTTATAATTCAAGACACTGAGCCCAAAAGGTGAAGCGACTTGCTCACAGTCTGACAGCTGGTAAGTAGCAGAGTTTGGTTTCCAAACGCAGGTCTTCTTTTGGGCAACATACGTGGTGTTCTCAACACTGAGCCACCCTGCCTCCCTGACTTTCCTTATCAAACCCAAACTTTACCCCTGTTTTTAAAACTGCCTTTTCGTTTGTGCAGAGTACCGGCGGGGGAGTGAGAAAAACAAATGTCTTTTGAATGACGATAGATGAAAAGGGAAAGAAAACAGGCGCGGGGAGGGCCCCGGGGCACCGCCAATAGCAGGGCACCGGCCCATCCTCCGACGCCGCTAATGATTAACAGGAATGACAAGATCGATGGCTCGAGCGCTTTATAAGGCCCGCGGCCAGGGACCAGGGCATAAACTTCTGGGATCCACAGAAATCTTCTCCTAGAGCCTTCTCTCGCATCTCTCTCGGTAATGACTGAAGCCTTGGCCCCGAGGTGCTGTCCTCGCCGCTGCCCTCTGCTCCCCGTGGTCCTGCTCGCCTTCCAGTTGCACGTGTTGTCCGCGGCCGCAGTGTCCCCGAAGCCCCTGCACTGTGCCCCCTGCACTCCGGAGAAGCTGGCCCTCTGCCCGACCGTGCCCTCCGACTGTCCTGAGCTCGCTCGCCAGCCCGGCTGCGGCTGCTGCCAGACGTGCGCCTTGCAGTTGGGCGATGCGTGCGGCGTGTACACGGCGCGTTGCGGCCAAGGGCTGAGCTGCAGGGCTCGCCCAGGTGAAGCCCGGCCCCTGCACGCTCTCACCCGGGGGCAGGGTGCCTGCATACGGACGGCTGACGTGGAAGAGTCCCACAGCTCCGAGTCTTCAGGTAACTTCCCTCTCATCCCCTCCTCTTGCGAGGAAACTCAGACTTCCTCCCTTGTTGCGCCCCCATATCCCTTGCATCCTCACCCCTTGCGTCCTAAATCCCAAATTATCTGCATCCCATTTCCTGCATCCCCACATTCCTTGATCCTCTCCATGCCCTGCAGCTCCACGTTCTCTGCATGCCCACATGTTTGCTTCTCCATAATCTCTGCATGCCCACATTCCCAGCATCTCCACGTGCCCTGTGTCTCCACAGGCTCTGCCAGCTCTATGTAAGATAGCAAAGACAGATGATACAATTGGGGAGGTCAAGGAGAACAGTGGAAACACTAAGTGGGCTGGGAAATGGGGAAAGTGAACAGGGAGCTTGGCAAGAGCTTGGGAGGATGCCGAGCCTTTTGTAAATACCTAGGATGTGAATATATCCTGTAAAACCCACATCAAATGCGTCTGGAATTTGCTTTGTATATGTGTGGAGTGGTTACACTATGTGCTCAGCAGATGTTTATAGTACATAATGTGAGAGTTTAGGCTTACATCGCACTTCCATTCATGTGCCATATAAAAGTGTTCTGGGGTGTTTACGTTGCACCTTTTTTCCTCAGAACTTGACAATCAGATTCTTTACTTACTTAAGCAGTGATTTATTTGTAGTGGAGAGTGAAGGAAATGCCTCCTACTTGCCCCTTCACTTCCTATCTCCCCATCTGGGCTTGATTCACATCCTGTGTAATTCTTGGAGAAATCCCATAATTAAACTCGATAGGAATCTCAGCCAGGGCTTACAGCTTGTCTCTAACTCTTCTAGGGGTGGAACAAGTCTCTACTTAGATTTTATTCTAGGGCCTACCTAAGGTGGTAAAATACAGAGGATTACTGAATCATCAATAGAGAGCTGGAAGGGACCCCAGAGGCCAAGTAGTTCATTCCTTTAAGTTTCCAAATGAGGAAATTGTGTGTAGATGGGAAGTGTAGATGACTTGCCCAATGTCACAAGTGTAGTGAGCATAGCAGCAAGATCTGAACCCAGGACCTGATTTCAAAGCCAAAATTTCCTCCACTGTTTTTTGGGAGTGTTTTGGTGAGAGGGGTAGACAGAGTATTCATCTAGGAAAGTTAAATTAATTGTTACTCTGTTCTCCTCTAGGTAAAGCAAACACCTGAAATGATACCTAGTGGGGTGGGAAATCTGTGGCCTCAAGGCCCCATGTGACCTTCTAGGTCCTTGGGTGCCACCTTTTGACTGAGTTCAAGTTTTACAGAACAAATCCTTTTATTAAGAGGATTTGTTCTCTGAAGTTTGGATTTAGTCAAAGGGCCACACTTGAGGACCTAGAGGGCCACAGGTGGCCTTGAGGCCACAGGTTTCCCACCCTTCAGGGGTGCCATTATAGGCCTTCTCTCTAGCTATGTTGAATAAACCACTGAGTTTTTTTCTCTAAGACATCTATGATTTAGCTTCTGCCTGACCCATTTGGCTCTTTCCTGCTCTTTGGCTCCCAGAAATTCCTCAAGAAAATCACTGATTTTGAGCAAAACATGAAGCAATGGAGTGTGGGGAGAACTCCCAGCAGAGAGGAAGTGGATTCAGGTTCTAGTTCCAGCTCTTCCAGGAGCAGCTTTGCATAATTCATGAGCCTTCCCAAAATGACTCCAACAATACATCCTCCACTACAGAGCCATCTCAGCATCACTGTTTGTGAAAATGGCCTCTGGTTATGATCCTCTCTGTGGCAGCCCAACCCTGGTTTAATTCCAAAGGAACTACCACATGAGATGTGAGAGAAGGAAGAGAATCAGGATTTTTTTTAAAGAAGTGTTTCCACAAAGAGCTATTGTTTTTGTTTGCTACGTCTTGTTAGTTATGTTGGGAAATGAAATCAATTCCCCCTATAGACGCCAGATGTTGAGAAGGAAGTTCAGTTATCCCTTTCTATAAACCTAGTATATATAAATCTACATTAAAATATGGATGCTTGTTTTATTCCATACATTAAAAATGAAATAAATAAAAAATATGTGATGTAGTTAGACTATTTTATAGTCTACTTTGGGGGGAAATGGTGGGGAAGAATTTTTAAAAGCACTTAAAACTACATCATACATGACCGTGGTGATCTTTTAAAAGGATGTGAAAGGATTATGAAAGATTCAATGAAACATTTGCTTTTAATTTTATACTAAAGATCCTTCAGTTCCTGAAAATACAACGCCAGAGAGTGCAGAGATGACACAGGAGCAACTTTTGGAAAATTATCATTTGATCTTTCCCCCGACTGAAGAAAGACCCATCCTTTGGAATGCCATCAGCACTTATGAAAGTATAAAATCCAAGAAAATCTCTGACATAAAGAAATGGAAGGTAATGACCCTTGGTAACACTTCCTTGGAACACTGTCCCAGACTCAAGTCTCTTAAAACTTGTTTTTCCTTCTCACAGACTTAGATCTCACTTCCTTAAAAACCCAGCTTCCTTTTCCATGATTGAATATACTCTAGGGCCTGAGTGAATTTGTCCCGCTGGAAGGGACCTTAGGGAAAATCTAGTCCCATTTCCCTATAGAATAGTAAACAGAGTGAGACATTGAGTGATTTGTAAGTTTGTTTTCTTCGTGTTCTCAAAGGTCTAGGTTTTTCTTAATTAAAATCATGAAGACATTTGAGTTTCTTTAATTTTTTGTGACTATACAATGGTCAAAAAGTAAGAAAAAAAAAGTCAGGAGGAGTATTACTACGGATTCTCTAGCTGACAACTTTGCATATGGTTATATTTGGAAATAGTTTCAGTTTTAGGAGTAAAACGTGATTAATATTTGTATCAATCCTAGTTGTTTATTGGCATAGGGAACTCCTCATATGGACACTTCTCCCATTAATGCAGATTTGAAACTTTATAATCTATAGGTTATAGATTTTATATTCCTAAAAGTAACCTGTAGCCTAAAATCTAGAACTTAAAATCTTAGAAAACTGACAGGATCTAGGGGAAATTTAAACAATTTGCCTATGGTTAAATTAGATAAAGGTTATTATATGTGTGTGTGTACACACACACACACACACACACACACACACACACACACCCTCTTTATTTTTGTAACCAAGATATTATGGGAACTAAACTACCTATTTAAAATGGAAACCATGCTTGTTAATATAGAAGAATGTATGGAAATTTAGGGAAAGCACCTGCAGAATTTACTTAGCAAGTCATTTAATAAAAAAGACTGTATTTTTAAAATCACCACATGAGGGCGCCAAAGAACAGGAATTGGAATTGAACCCGGTTTGTGCTTTCCCTGGGTATTGATCTAGGTAATGCAATACCTGTTTTGTGTGCGCCCGGGTAATCTCATTACCTTGCTTTGTTTTGGCTCATGTGATTCAGGTATCATCCAAGTATACTTCTGCCTCCACTTGACTTAATACTGAGGGCAGTCTCAGTTTTCTTTTCTGCCCAACAAGATGTATGTAGGACCATTGCTAGCCACTCTGAGTCATGGTTTAATTGCACCATTACCTTTTCTGATTGGCTATTAAAGGCCGCTGTGATGAGAGATAACTTTTTTTCTTTCTATGTCCCTGGCCCCTATGTAATAGAAAAGTCAAGCCCACACAGGTTGTAATCTCAGTTTAAAGCAAAGCTTGTCTCAATTCCAAAAAGACGAAGTCTGTCAGAGGGTGAAGATGCAGATCCTTATCTTTTGGGCAGGGAACAGCCATTTGGTTGTGGTTCCATTCTGAGTCGTTCCTGTACTTCTAACAGTGATCTCAAAGCCATTTTCGTTTTGTCACTTAGCCTTCCTTTAACATTATTCTTTCAGGAACCATGTCAAAGAGAACTCTACAAGGTGCTGGACAAATTAGCCAAAGCCCAGCAGAAGGCAGGAGAAGAAATTTACAAGTTTTACCTTCCTAACTGCAACAAGAATGGATTTTATCACAGCAAGCAGGTATGCGATGTTCAGCTCTTACCAAAGGCTTACAAATGTCCTTCCGTAAAAGGAATGATAAGCATTGCTCACCTTGTGATTTCTGACCTTTATTTTTAAATGGTGCCTGATGCCCAAAATATATATCAAGGAATCAAAAATGCATGCTTTCAAATAGTGTAACTCCAAATGTAAAATGGATATGGTAAATCAGCCATTCATCCTGAAGTGTAGTCTAATATTGGTGAGAGATGGAGTTGTAACTGTGTCTGTGTAGGGAATAGTAAATGTGGGAACACCCTTCACCAAGGTAGATTGCAGTCTATCTTGGTGGCCATGGTCATGCCATCTAATTTCTGTGGGCTTCAGTTTTCTTTACCTATAAAATGAAGGTTTTGGATTAGATGGGCTCTGTGGTACCTTCCAGATCTAGGTCTCTTCTATGTCTATAACTTAGAAAATTCAAATTAAGTTGTCAGAAGCCCATAAAAGTTAACTAACTTGCCCAGTGTTCCATAGCTAATGTCAGAGCCAGAATCCTAACCCAAATCTTCCTGTCTCCAAACCCAGCACTCTATTGATTCTACCACTTTGCCTGTGCATAACTTAAAATTAAACACAAATAACTTTTATAGTTGAATATAATATTATTTGGAGAGACAAATACTAAATGAGATAGAACAGAAATAAATATCTGTGCAGAGAGGAAAGTGAATCTTAACACTTATGGAAATACAAATTCACCATTTATTTTGTTACCTACATAAACATACACATTTGGGGGGATTTTATTGGGGGAAAAATCCAGACGCCACTTCATCCAGCAAGTAATAAATTACTTAAAGTCTGCAGTGCACTTAATTGGATTTATGAAATCTGGGTTTTGTTTCTGTGCTTTCGCCATGACAAACTGCTAGACAACAAAACAGTTACATTTCAGTTTCCTCATCTGCTGAGTAGAATTTATCTGCCCCAGGGGAATGGCACACAATCACTCCACTGAGGCACCAGGAAGTCTTGACGTTCCTTGCCTTGAGACACAATGAAACACGGTCAGACTTTGCAGCAACCCCTGGAGCATGGCTGGCCCTGTTCCCATCTAAAGGTCCCCCTCACCTCAGAAACTATCACATCCTTCTGGATTTCCCAGTCCCTAGCTGCTGACAATGTCCTTTGTGACAATAACCACATTGATATAAAATTTAATGACTGTTTATCAAGTTCTTACTATGTATAGGGTCTTATGCTAGGTACTTAGGAGAATGTAGAGAAATAAGCCACGATCCCTGCCTTCATGGATCTTGAAGGAAGCGGGGGCCAGCCAGTCTGCACACAGATAGCCAGAATGCAAAGCAGGAGGCAGACAAATAGGGCTAATACTGTAGGAAGAAAAGGTCAAGCTTCTGTGGGATTTTGGATCGGGGATGATTAGGAGGAGAAAGCATTTGAGGTGGATGAATAAGAGTTGGGTAAGTAGAGATGAATAGGCAAGGGCATTTGGGACAAAGGGTGCAGAATATAAAGAATGTGTGCAAACTCTGGAAAACATGGGGGATTATGTCTGGAGAATGGAAAATAATCCAGTTTATCTGGAGTCCAAGGTATGCAAAATCATGAGACTACATGTCAGAATGTAGACTACCTATGGTTTTTGCTTTACCTTCAGAGGAGTGCTGTTTGAAAATATGTCATTACAATTCTTTATGATGTTATCACATTGTCACCACATGTAGAACTATACAGAGGTTGACTAGTATTATGAGAATGTACAGATTTAGTAAGATGACCAAGAGTAGTTCTACCCTTCCTGGGCTTTACCCCAGTCTCCATACCCAAGCCAAGAAGAGCCACTGCTTCCAAGGAAATAGATGTGTTTCTAAATGTCTAGAGCTGGAATTCAGAATATATATTATTCAGTTGAAGCAAAGGAACAACTAGATTAATACATTACTGAAACTCAGCAAACATCCTCTATGGGCCTAGCACTTGTCTGTGGGCCAAGAATTCGAAGACTGGGACATATTTACCAAATGTTAGCAATGGTGGTTAGTGTTTCTGATCAGGTCACAAAAACATATTTAAGTCATCATTATGGTGACCATATTTTATGAACCCCCAATTGGTTTTTGACAAAGGAAATTCTTTCTATTATTTATATGAGTAGGGTCTGTAGTGATAAAGTTGTCATCCCTTATAGTCACTCATGATTACATGAAGACATAATAGAAAGTCTTAGACTTTCCACAGGCTTCCCTTGCCGCCATCATTGCTGATTTGTGAATCTCGTTCTAGTGTGAGACTTCTCTAGAAGGAGAACCTGTCCTCTGCTGGTGTGTCTACCCCTGGAGTGGAAAAAAGATTCCTGGCTCACCAGAGCTAAGAGGAGACCCTGGCTGTCATCGCTATTTCAATTTGCATAACTGAAAACGTATTCTTTGCGTCAGTTCAAATGAGAATTTTTAACGCAATACACTCTATTTATACTCAAACCTATACACATACAAGCACACACACAAAGACTATATATTTTATATGTAGCAACTACTTTTATACTCCACAGGATATGTAAAGCTGTTGGATTATTTATTTCACAGTAAATTTATTTTTTTTTCTACACAGTAACTTGAGTACTGTTAATTTATATATCATGAACTATTTCATAATTTTATATTGTAAATAGTTGTATTTTTGGTCTTGAGAATATGTGGAATGTTTCCTTTTTCTTTTTTTTAAAGAGCCTAGAAAAAAAAAAAGATTGATTAGAATAATATAAATCATACAGGCTTAAAATAATGAGAAAATCAGCATACAATTGAAGTGTGTAAAGAAAATTTTAAGAGCTTTTTAGAAAATAGATTTAACCTGTTGATCTTTGCATCAGAATTTGATGTTAATTTAAAATGAAATGTAAACTTCGATTAAATGGGCAAACCTCAACAAAGTTTTGTCATATTTTAAATGTGTATGCACTGGATATATTGTATTGTAGTACATAAACATATTTTGGAATAAAATTTTCATGTATAAATATTGTTAGTGTATGTAATTTTATTAATGTGTTGGAGAAGTAACATGCTATAGTAGACAGAAGGCTGGTGTTGAATTCCTAAAGCCTTCAGTTTGCATTCTGTCTCTAGGTGTATGACCGTGGGCAAGTCATTTAACCTCTGCATGGCCCAACTAACCCTATGTGTCGCAGAAATGTTCCTGATCTACACTGGCAAAGGGAGTTTCCATAATGGTGGTTTCATACTCAGATTTATTAACAGATCTGGAATAAATTCACGTTTTCAAGAGACTACAGCATACTACAAATGAGGAATTATACAAGATAATTTGTGCAGACAATGTCAGAGAAGTATATGATGAAGGTGAAAAAGAACTGGTCAAGGATGTAAAGAGAATTCAATAAATGCCTAACATGTGGCGTACTCCCTGTGGCGAATTTAGGGAAAAAAATAGATAAGAATCACAAAAAATTGACAGGTATAAGCCAAGGGTAATCTGAATTGGAGGGAGTACCCTAAGAGATCACAAATCCATTAGGATATAAATAGACTCTAATTTGCCTCCTTGGGATATAAAAGCATATTTAAATAATATTATCTAGATGCAGATTTTTTCTATTTTCTTCTGTAAAAGATAGCTCCTCTTGCCCCTCTTTCTCCTCCTCCTTCTCCTTCTTCTTTTTTTGTCTCTGTCTCTCTCTGACTTTGTCTCTCTATCCTTCTTCCTTTCTGCATGTTCTTCTGTCTCTGTCTTTCTCTTTCTCCACTTGCACTCTGCCTTTTCACATATATCATCTTCAGGTGTATCTAGGTCAATACCCCGTTTCCTAGATAACAAATTGTTATTCAGTAGTTTGGGGGAATCCCATCCCATGATCCTATCCCCTACATGTACAAAAAGTATGGATTACCCTCACTTCCCATCCAAACCTATTTTGAGGCTAGATGACCATTAGCAGGAGGTTGAACTTTACACCACAAAACCCTAGCTATTCTGTGAGGTCTACAAAAGAATCAGGCCTCCAGTGCTCTGGGGGAAAAAAAAAAACAAAACATAAAGAAAAAACAAATATGCAAACAAAAATGCTACAGGGGAATGAGTTCCCTCTGTCCTAGTCCTAGTGCCTAAAAATCATATAAAATTAATATTAAATTATATTAATTATAATATTATATTAATTATTCTGCCTACCCTGTTTTCTCCTTCTCTGCTAGCACCATACCCATTATTTATGTGTTCAGATTTCTGCAATAGTTTTAAAAAGTCAATCCCTTCTCTTCCAAACTCAGTACTGAAAGTTTAAAGGAGTCAAGTATCTTCCCCTCCTAATGCTTGCAGCGTGTTGCTTATTATTCTTTTGGGCTCTAGATGGTAGAATTGAAAGCAAAGGGTGGAAGTCACAATGAGACAAATTTAGACTTAATTACAGGAAAACTTGCTAATGACGTCCAAAAGTGGAATAGATGGGTTAAGTGGGCAGTAGGTTCCTCTTCACTGGAGATCTTCAAACTAAGCTGGAATGGCCACTTGATGTATATGTCACTGAAGGGATTTTTGGCTGGTTATATATCAGGCTAGGCCACAATTCTGTGGGTTTGGTTATTTCTGATTTTGCTGTCAGTCAAATGTATCTCCTGTTTCTTCTAACCTTGAAGTCTTACATTTCTGAGATGACCCCTGTAACGATACTAGGATTTGAAGATCTTCCACGCCCCTTGAGCTTGCTGATGTAGCAGGAAGGGGTGGAGCAAGAGAACGCCGGAGCCAAGCTAGTCTCTGTGCGGTGCGGACTGGAAGCGGCGTCAGAGGCAGTGGCTGCAGCTGCGAACTCCTTTTGCTTTG
>CM053590.1:63462622-63493222 GCA_028646515.1 Pseudochirops corinnae
AAAAAAAAAGAATCCTTGACCAATGAGAAACCATCTTGCCATGTTCTAAATATCTCTAGGCCCATTAACAATACATAATTTTAAAATTTTTAGTTCTTCTTTTGAAAATATATTTAGACAGAATATATCGGACTTCTTGTAACATCTAACTCACAGTTATCCATGAGTGGATTATTTCATTTATAGGGTATCTAGAGTCTTGTTATTACCTTCCTCTCTCTCTGCTTTTGTCTCATTACATTTCTCTCTTGAGCATAGATGAATGAGACTATAAAGAAGAATAGATTCCATTGCATTAATCCTGGGTGTCAGTCCTCTGATTTTATAAAGGGATAAACACTGGACTTGGTGTCAGGAGGGTCCTTCTATCCTATCTATGGTGGTATTGCTACATCACCTGTCTGGCAAAGAGCAAACTCCTTATTCTCTTATAAGTTTCAGCTTCCTATCTGGAAATGGTGGTGACAATCACCACTTGTATGAGGGTTTATATGAGGATTAAATGATATAATGTAGGCAAAGTACTTGGTAAATCTTTTTAAAATATTATGATAGGTCAGTAACTTTTATTATTCTCTATCATTTCATGAACCATCATAATGTTACGATACCACAGTGACATTGGATCAAGGCTATTTACTGTAAAGAATCTTTGAAGTAATTTAGTTTACTTTTTACTTTTTAATTTTCTAGATGAGAAACTGAGATCCAGAGACCTTGTGACCTGTCTAAAGTTACACAGGCAATAAGTATTATAGGTAAGATATGAACCTACTTCCTCTCACTCTAGAGACAGTGCTTTTGATGATAATGAGGACTACAATTATGGTGGCAGAAGTGGTGACAATAATAATAAGTTGAGGTACATGGTTCTGTAATCTCGTCTGCATGGGGCATTTCCAGTGTGAAAAATCCTTCCATCAATGTCAAATGGCAACTTTTTTGTGACTTTAAGTCTCAGAGAGTTCCCAGAGACACTAAGAAGTTAAATGACTTTTCCAAGTGTCACATGAGAAGTATTTATCAGAAGTAGGACTTTCACCCAGGTTTTCTGGACTACAAAATGGCCCTCTGACCACTGTGTCTTAACAACAATAACAACATATTTATATGTGCTTTAAGCCTTCCCAAGCAACTTCTCTACTTATTTCATTACAATCCTAGGAAATAAGGTGAAATATTCACTATTCCCATTTTACAAACGAGGAAAATAAGGCTCTGAGGATTGCCCATAATCGTCCAATTAATAAATATTTGGAGCAGAATTGGAACCAATCAGTCCAATACTCTGGGCACTGCCAGGTTGCCTCACAAAGAAAACAGAGTCTCAGAGAGGGGAAGTAATTAGGCCAAGATCCCAGAGGTAGGACTCCAACAGAGATGGAGACATTAACAGTTCAATTATTTTAACCAATCTGATGAGCAACATAGATTTTTACAGAATCCATTTGGCTGAGTTAGTCATCAAGAGTCATGAGAGGAGACTGAAATGAATGACTTCATGTTTTTGCTACTTTGTCTCCTCTGTAAATTGCCTCGGTCAACTTGGTCAGCCATTCTCCAGCTGATGGCCATCCCTGAAATTTTTAGTCCTTTGCCACCACAAAGAGAGTTGCTATAAACATTTTAGAACATATAGGTTATTTTCCTTTTTCCCTGATCATCTTTGGAAACAGACCTAGTAAAGTTATTGCTTTGTCAAAGGGTATAGACAATGTGATAACTCTTTGGTCATAATTCCAGATTGCTCTCCAAAATGGTTAGATAAGTTCACAGTTCTACCAGTGGTGAATTAGTGTCCCAATTTTTCCACATCCCCTCCAACATTTGTTTCTTTCCCCTTCAATCATTTTAGCTAATCTGATACATGTAAAATTGTATCTCAAGGTTGTTTTAATTTACATTTCCTCAATAATGATTTAGAACATTTTTATGACTAAATTGTTTATTCATTGGAAAATTGCCTATTCATATCCTTTGACAATTTATCAATTGGAGAATCATATACTTAAAGATTTGACAAAGTTCTTTATACATTTGAGATATGAGACCTTTATCTGAGAAACTGTCTATAATTTTCCCCCAATTTTATGCTTTCCTTCAGATCTTGGCTATATTCGTTTTATTTGTACAAAAACTTTTTAATTCAATATAATTGAAATTATTCATTTAATACCTCACATTGTTCTTTATCTCTTGTTTATTCATACCCATAAATTTGATAAGTAATATATTCCATGTTCTTCATTTTTTTAAATAATATCTTTCTTTCTACTTGGTCATGTATTCATTTTAATTTTATCTTAGTAAATGGTGTAAGATATTGGTCTATGCACAATTTCTGCCAAACTGATTTCTACCTTTCCCAACAATTTGACCAAATAATGAATAAAGACATTTGGAGAGAGGAAAAAAATGACTTGATCAAAGAGGTCTTACTATAGAGCTGAGTGTTTCTAAGACCTCTCTGAACCATCTCAAGAAAGATACTCGTATTGTCACCAGAAAGCAGTTATTGAGGTATGATTTTGTTGTGATGAGTTATATTCATATTTTAAGGGCCACTTTCACATAGTGATCCATAATTACAATGACCATCCCATTCATCATCTAATTTATTCTAGACTACAGCCCAAACAAGTAGGTGACGACCCATTTCATATATGATGAAATTGATTCCCAGAGAGCCTCAAATACAAAGAGGGTGCAAAATAATTACATTTCAAAGTTTTCTTTTTCCATTATGAGATACTGGTGAGAATGGTTTTGACTGTAGAGGATAATATAGCCTTAATCACCACATTCATATCATTTCTATCTAATATGATACTTTGGATATTTAAGGTGAATTTTCTGTCTAAAAGGCCTTTTTACATGCATTACATTCATAAGATTTGTCTCCAGTGTGAATTCTCTGGTGACCAGTAAGGATTAATCTTAAAGAAAAGACCTTTCCCCGTTGATACCATTCACAAAGCCACACAGCTATTATACCACAGAGCTGAGATCTAAACCAAAGCATCTAATGCCAAGACCAATATATCTGCAGCTGTAAGGCATACACTGCAGTTGTCTTCTAATAATGGCCAGACACTTAATAAAAGCTATGTGTTGGTGCCTAATTTGCCTGTTTGACATTTTTTTGTCATTTTGGACAATTCCAGCATATTGAAATGCATACCTTGATAAAATAGATAAATGTTTGTGTATATATGTGTGTGTGTTTGTGAAAATTAGATATAACAAATTTCTTCCTTATATTAAAGTTTAAATGCTTTCTAATTAGACTGTAGAATTTTTTCACCTAAGACCAAAATCAGCACTGAGATATTTGAATGAATATAGCGTACATAATATTATGGGTATTTTGTAAGTGTCTTACATGTATCTGTTTATTTAATTGTTTTCTCCTATACTTTTATGTAAGCTCTTAGATGGCAGGAAATATTTTCTTTTTGTTTTTTGTCTCTCCTTGTATTTCTTGTCCTTGGAAGCGTTCTTACACATAGTAAATGGTTAATAGTTGTACATTGATTGATTAAATGGAGGATTGGTACTATAAAAGAATGGAATTGTCTTGGTCTGAGATGCTTCACAAGATAATTTGCCATTTGTCATTGTGTTTATACCCTTTTCTGCATAATAATGAATGACAAAACCTTCCAATGCATGGCCATTAGAATACAGTGACCAAGAGTCATTCACAAAAAGAAGATAGTGGCCTTCTAGCATAGTTTTAAGGGACATCTTTTATAGCTAAAATCTTCTGACCCAGAAAGAAGATCCATGATGAGCTCCATTGATAGCTCTGGAAAACAGAGGTATACACTATCAATCACTAGTTAAATCTGGACACATGTGCAAAGTAGCACATCTCACCTGTGGTCACCCACGCTTTTCCCTTGATGTTTTTCCCCCAATATTTCCTTTGAATTCCAGTCCTCTGTTCCAGGTCTGTTGCACAACAGAAATGCTAAAGGGCATTTGTGACAGTCACACAGTCAAAGCAATGCTTATAATTGGAAACTAATGAAGAAACATTTGTCACATGTGATAGATTTCCTAAATTCCTTTGATGTTACAGGTTCATTCAGAAACAGTATCTTTCTGTTTTTACTATAGTAAAAATAAAAAACAATTTTCAATTTTAGCATTTCACAAACTCTTTTTTTGCTCTCCTTGTGGAAAAGATGAAGAGATGTGAGCTAAACAATGATGATAATTATTTTCCACAATAATACAGTTAGGTGGATTTGCAATTGATTAAATGAGTGATCTCAAAGACATCATTATCACAATCTCAAAGATTATTAATAGATTGATGCCAAGTTTAGAAGGAGGCTGTAGTGGAATGTCCCTAGAAATCTGTCCTTGTTTCTGGGCTGTTTAATATTTTTATCAATGACTTTGGTGAAGGTACAGATAGGAGGCTTATCAAGCTGACAGATGGCATGGATATGGGAAGAAAAGCTAGCATACTGGATGACAGAATCAGGGTCCTCATGTATCTTGACATCTCTGAACAATTTGAAAATCAATAAGGATAAATGTAAAAGTCCTATATGCCTAAAAACAAGTCACAGGTACCATATAAAGTGAGTTGCATCTAGAAAAGAATTTGTGAAGGCTTTAGTAGATTGTAAGCTCAATATTATACTAACAAGACAATCAAGAAAGCTGATGTGGTCTTTGGTTGCATGAAGAGAGGTATAGAGCTTAGAATATGGATGGTTTTAGACTCATTATACTCTTCCTTAGTTAGATCACATGTGCAATATAAGATTCAGTTCTGGAAGCCATCTTTTGGGAGATTCATTGATAAATTGGAGATCATACAGAGCCACTAGTATGGTGAAGGGTGTTAAGATTATGTCATAGGAAGATTTGCTGAGGGAAAAATAGACAGCCTTGAAAAGAGATGTAGGGAAGAGATGTACAATAGCCACTTTTAAGTATATGAAGGATTGTCAAGTGGAAGAGGATTACACTTTATCTGTTTGACCCTATGGTAGAGCTACAGTGCGTAGAAGTCAATGAGAGGCAGTTCAACACAAGATAAAACATCTTACTAATTCAAGCTATTAAGAAGAGGCATGAGATAAACTCATCAGGCAGTTGCCCCTCTTTGGAGACAAAGGCTCACTTGTTGGGAATATTGTAGATGGGATTTTGTTCAGGATCAAGTTGGACTAAGTAAAATAGCTTCTGAAGTTGCTTGTGCTCTGAAATAATGTGATTCTATGAAGATGAGAGACAATGATGGTGGATGTGAAGGCACGGGAAATACTGGTTCTGCTATTTATTATGTGACCTTCAGCAAGTCCCTTCTCTCTAGGTTTTAGTAACCTTGGCTGTAAAATGAGGGGCTTTGACTTTGATTTCTAAGGTCCCTTTCCAGCTTTGAATCCAATGATCCCAGGATTGGGATCCTTCCCCTGATCCTTTGTCCCTCTGGACACAGCATGGATTGGGAAGAATGAACTTTCTAGGTCCTCATTAGGCTCATTTAGAACTGAATAGAAATCCCTTTCACTACACATCTTTTTTCTGCCACAGACTCAGTACTAAGTAGTCTGGTATAAGGGATATGGGACAGTTAGGTGGTGCAGTGGACAGAGTGCCAGACATGGGTTCAGGAAGACGCATCTTCCTAAATTCAAATCTGGTGTGAGACATTTACTAGCCATGTGATCCTGGGCAAGTCACTTACCCCTAGTTGCCTCAGTTCCTGATCTGTAAAATGATCTGAAGAAGGAAAGGGCAAACTACTCCAGTATCTTTTCCATGGAAACTCTAAATGGGGTCACAAAGAGTTGGATATGAACGAAACAATTGAGCAACAACACAAGGGATATGCCAGTTGTAAACCATGCTTATTGTAAATATAGTATCCCATTTACAAACCCACAAGAGAGATGATCACTCCTTAGAATTCTCAGAGCTCCCAGACTTGTGTTTGTACCCTTGTAGGCTCTGGGAATGCTCATGGTAATTTGGCTACATATTTCCAACCTGAAACTGAATTCCGTTGTCCAATAGAGGTTTGATGAATCTTCAGGCCAGGCTGCTGATAATCAGTGGTAACTTTCAGTGTTCCTCATTCCAATTGTTTTTGGCCTTGAAGACTTGGCCTCAGATGATTTTCAATGATGCATCTCAGTTACTCTTACTCAACTCAAGTGAAAAAGATGGAAATATTGTTTCACACAACTATCCAAGAAGAGTACTTGGCAAATAGGAAAGGCACAGGGAAGTCCACTGGGGAACAATATCTCAAACTCTAATAAGTTTTTTCATTAAAAAATGATCTCCAGCAGTAGCTTGTCCCTCATCTGTGCCTCTTACTCTTTCCTCATGTTCCCTGATAAATGCAAAAACACATACCATGTTGCATCATTTCTGGTTACTCTAGATAAAGAAGCAATCTCTTCTAGTTAGTGTGACTTATCCTGGAAACTCACACATGTCACCTGAATGCCTGAATTCGGCACAATTTCAAGTTTGTCTGTTTAGGGCTGAGAAGACTCATTGGGCTGTTAGAATTCTCTGGCCTCACTTTAATAGGACCTGATTAGGAAGAGGCAGTTGACTGTGAGATGGTCATAGTGATATACAAGGTTGCTTTATTGCTCTCTAAATGTAGGCCAGCCTTTTTCAGAAACTGACCAAGGATAGCTCTTTGGGAGGGTGGAGAGATAAGAAATTTATGTGATATAAATATATTGATCTATATGCATGTGTATATTCACATTGTATATATATATATTTTTCTTAAAAAAAGAAAAAGATGAGGTATGCTAAATGATATATGACTTCTGAGGGATGGCAGGCTGATGGAAAGCTTTATTTTCAGAAATATAAGCTTACATACCTTCCTGTGGGTCCCAACTTTCCATAGAGTATATTTTAAATGGATGAAACCTTAGAAATCATTAAGTTTGTGGGTGCTTAACCTGGAACTGAGAACTTGTTTTTCTTCTTTTTTATAATATTTTGAAAACTGTGTTTCAACACGGTTGGTTACTTTTGTTATTGTGTATTTTATTTTATGCATTTCAAAACATTTTTCTGAGACGGGGACTATAGTATTCACTAGGGTGCCAAAGGAGTCCATGACACACACACACATACCATGCTAAAGAACCCCTGATCTAATCCCTGATCAGACCCTCATTCCATTGGTAAGGAAAGGCCCAGAAGGGTGATGTGATTTGCCTCAGGTCACCCAATAAGTTTCACATATAGCTGTGTTTAGGAGTCACGTCTCCTTTCTACTGCATCAGTACTACGCAACACCAGGTCCTCCACCATCACCACCTCCGTGCCTCCTTCATTCACATAGGAACAGAACTATATCAGGGAGTCAAAGGAGAGAAAGCAACCAGTGATGCTTGTAAATAAATTAAAGAGCTACCAAAGAAGAATATTACAGATGTTGAAGAAGAGGAAAGTCTTGAGATGACAGTAATTGTCAAATGCTGCCAAGATGTCAAGGAAGATGAAGACTAAGAAAATGACATTAGATTGCTTCATTGCGAGTAATTGATGATCTTGAATTGGCTGACTAATTGGTGATCTTAGAGAAAGTGATTTTAATAGTGTGGAATGGAAGATAGAGAAACCAGCAAAAGAGTAAGTTAGCTGAAATGAGGAAATTGATACAATGGATGTAAGCTATGCTTTAAGAATTTTGGAATGAGAGAAATTAGACATAACGTAAAGTTTTGTGGGGTCAAGAGAAGGATTTAGTTTAGGATTTTTTAATAGAAGTGGGCTGAGCAAAGGGTTAGGTCAGGAAACCATGATTTCTTCTGTATGAGATTGTAATTTATATCTAACTTAATACCTTATAAACTTACTATGGTTGAGATGTAAAGTGACCTGCCCAAAAAGTTACAAAGTAAGGATAGGAACCCAAGTGTCTTCTTATTGTGAGTCCAGCACTGTGCCTAGTACATTATGTTAATATAGTAGACAAACCTAGGAATCAGGGGATCTAGATTTCAGTCTCAGTCCTGCCACTAATGACCTGTAATCTTATACAAATCACTCTCTAAGCTTCAATTTTCCCAATTATAAAATGGACAGGTTAGACTGCATCACCTTTAGCAGGTTTTTCCATCTCCAAAATTCCATGACTGTTATGAGCCATCATCTATAGGCAAGAAAACAAAGTTCCCTTTTCTGGAGCTCTATGCATGATTACTGCAGAAGCAGTCACGAATGCATGGGGAAGGTAGCTTTTTTCTTAGCCTGGTCTCTTATCAGCAATCTCTTTCCCACATGAGAGTGCATCTCCCGGTCATCAGGAAGATGCACATGTGCCATGATGTGTATTGCTTGCTTCCCTCTTATCACTGATCACTTTTATTTGAAAGATGATTGCTTAGACTATAGTCCCTGGCCAGGGAACAGAGGAGGCTGAGTGGGAAGCAAACATACCCTGTTGGTCTCAGAATTGCAGAATGGGAAAGGACCTCTCATATCAAGCTGGACGATGTGACTGAGGCAGGAGCTTCTTAAGAATATGAACTGTCTTTCTGCTAGTATATTTATTCCCAGTTCTTAGTACAATTCCTGGGCCATTGTAAGCACTTTGTACATGCCTCTAGACTTGATCTGTCAGTGGCTAGAACAACAGTAGCAGCTTGAGCCAAAGGAATCCATTCCACAACATCCATCCAAAAGTATTCAACCAACTTCTGCTTGAAAATCACCAGTGAATGGGACCCTATTACTTGTTGAATCAACCCATTCTATAACTGAGCATTTGTGATCCTTAAGGAGTTCTTCCTTCCATGGAGATCTGTTTCTTGTGAGTCTTAGCTTCTTTCCTTTGACTCAAGCTGCTAAGAACTGGGAATAAAAAATACTTCCAGAAGGACAGTTCATGTTCTTAAGGAGCTGGCCTTCTCCTGGAGAAAGATAACACATGAAAGGAAATTTGGGCATGGGAGGAGAGAAGAAGGGAGGGTAGCCCCATGAATCTGAACAATCAGGAGTGGAGCCCTGAGAAGAATGAAGGAATGGAGCCAGACTTCCCAGCCAAGGGATATCAGAACTGTAGAGTTTAGGCTGGTCTTTTTCCAGGTGGCCTACCTGGAACACAATAGTCTATCTCCCACCCCAAGGTTTGGGGAATGACTATTACAAGGGGCCTCCCTGAAGCCCTCACCCTATCCCTGGTACTTCCTTTGGAGGACATTCCTTTCCTCCTAGAAACTGTGGTGTCTATCTCTCCTCTCTCCCCTGCCCCATGTTCCCCTTCTATCTATCTCCTGCTTCAGTCTGATGGACTGCCCTCCCAGGACTGGCCCTGCATTCCTAAATTGCTGTAACATGTACCCATTGCTCCTCATTTTGAGGTCTCTGTTCAAACAAAACAAGCTTAATCTATCTTTAAATACTGACATCCTTCACATACTTGAAAATGGCTCTCCTGTCCCTGCTTAAATACTTTCATCTCTAAACATCCTCAGTTCCTCCAACTGTATCCTTTTATAACATAACTTCAAGTTTCTTCACCATCCTGGTCACTTTCAATTCAACTTGTTCCAGATAACTGGTAAATAATCTACTTAAAATGTACTGCCCAGAACTATACATAATAATGAATGTATTAAAAAAAATTATTAAGTACTTACTATGTGCAAAGTACTATACTAAATGTAGAGAATTCAAATAGAAAAGGAAGATAGTCACAGCTCTCAAGGAACTCACATACTGATGGGGGACACCACACAGATCAGTGATTTTAGCCCCAAGTCAGATGGCAAGGCCCAGTGGTCCTTAAGATGCAGCAGTAGGAATACATCTATCTCTGCATTAATATTGATTTTGTTGTTGTGTTGGAACATTTGATAGTGTGAAGGACTTGGGTGTTGAGAACTTGTTTTTTCTTCTGAGTCTTTTGTATCTGTTGCTGTTTAGCAGGGGCTATAGCACCTGGGGAGGTAGTTTCCAGGTCACATCTTCACAAGGGTTACTTTTCTGGAGAACGGCTGTTGGGGGTAGTACGGAAGCAACCCATGGGAGTGGGGGAGGGTTCCTGCCATTCCTGGGGCTCCTGAGTTTACCTGCCCTGCAGTGGCAGTTGGTTGGCAGTTGGTGTAGGTGGTGGTGAATATGATCAGCCCCTTCTCCAGGGTCTGCTACCTTGGATGATAGCAGTGGTGGCAAGGCTGGGGCTAGAGCTGATGGTCTGGGAGAGAGGTGTATTGCTGCAGCTCCCTGGACTCTTGGGCTTGCCTGCCCATCCCTGGCAGTTGATTGGCTGCTGCCTGCCCGTGGTGGTGATGAGGATGGCAGGTCCCTTCTCCATGGGGGTGGAGTAGTGTTTCCCAAGATGATCATGAAATGCAAGAGGGAGTAGAATGGGTTGTCTGGGAGGTGCCACTAAACCTGCGGCAGATAATCCCAATGTTGTGTGCCCAGGACAATGAACAACGGGGCTATAACCTTCTTCTAGACACTATTCTACCCTTAATGGAGGCTGAGATAGTCATTTCTTTTGAATTCCATGCCAGATTGCTGACTCATGCTCAGCTTCAGTATTCCCTAAATTCCCTGGACTTTTTTTATTTTAAATAGGAACTTTTGTGAATTAGAATAATGGGATCTAGAATAGGAAGAGATCTCAGACATATTTGCCTGACCCTACCATCTACCGTAATGGCACTGAACTCTTATCAGCTTAGCGAACTAAACACAGACTGTAATCAGGGGAATTTTAAAAAATGAAATGTGATTTCACGAATAATTATACACTGGTTCAGACTACTCTACTGGTCTCCAGAGTAACACATTCATAGCTTTTCATTGTTTGATAATCTTAGGGTAACAGATTTAGAACTGAAATGGACTTGGATTTCATCTAGCCCAACCCCTTTATTTACCAGAAGAAACAGAGATCTGACAAGGTTAAGTGACTTTTCCAAGGTCACACAGGTAGTAAGCAGCAGAGGCAGGATTTGAATCCCAAACCAGCATTCTTTCCACCAAATCATTGTTATTGTTGGAAGCTAGGGGGCACAGTGGATAAAGTGCTGGGATTGGAGTCAGGAAGACTGATCTCCCCGAGTTCAAATCGGACTCAGACACTTGGCAAATCCCTTAACACCTTTTGCTTTAGTTCCCTCCTCTGTAAAATGAACTAGAGAAGGAAATGGCAAACTATTCCAGTAGCTTTGCCAAGAAAACCTCAAAAGGGTTACAATGAGTCAGACATGACTGAAAAAATGACAGAACAACATCTGTAAGGGTACCCATTGTCCTACCTCAACTTCCGTTCATGAACCGTCCTCTCCCCATAACAATGATATCCTTATTTGCCACTTATTGTTTGCAAGTTACAATTGAAATAATGAGATAGACTAGAAAGATAAAATGATTCGTTGTCTTGATAAATATAATATTAAGCATATTATGAATATAATATTATTATATAATATGATTACACATAATATATCTTGTTATATCATTATATTATATATAATTATAAGTGTATATAATATAATATTATTTTAAAAGTAGTGTTTATCAATTTAAATCACATCATTTCCCTCTCCATCCTTCCCCTAAATCCCAAACAATGCATTGCATTTAAGCAACAGTTTGATCCTTTTTTAGATAAATGCCCCTTTCCCTCTCCAATAGAAAAATATAATGAACATATGCACTGACATTTCCTGAACTAGTGTACCCATTCTTCTTATCTTTAAACTGAGCCTTCCTGTTACTTCAGTTGCCACCACGAGGAGGGAATAACCATTTATCAAGTACTATCTTTGTGCTAGGCACTGTGCTAAGTACTTTACAAGTATTATGTCACTTGCTCTTCACAACAACCCTGGAAGGTAGGTCCTATTATTATCATCATTTTACAGATAAGGAAACTGAGGCAAATTGAAAATAAGTGAATTCTCCAGGGTCACATGGCTAGTATCTAAGGCTGAATTTGAACTCAAGTCTTCCTGACTCCAGGACTAGCCAGAAGTCTATCCACTGAACCACCTAACTGCCTCCTAAGGCTAGTCTCCAGTGGCTCAAGGAGTCAATGATTTTTTTCTTTAAACCACACTTTTCATTCATAATTGACCCTTATTTGTAGATTTCCCTTGGCCAATGAAGGACACTTCAATCCAGCTTCAAAGCAATAAAGCCTTCTTGCTCGTGGGACAGAGAAGATAGATTCTTCGAGGTTCTTCAGTTATTTTGCTCCCAAATTCAGTAGTGAAAATTCATCTCTCATTGATTTCAGTGGTTAGTGCACTGGACTGAAGTCAGTGAGACTTCTCCTAGCTGTGATCCTGGGCAAGTTACTTAACCTTTCTCAGCCTCAGTTTCCACTTCTATAAAATGGAGATAATAAAAGTAGCTACCTAACAGAATCGTTGTAAGGATCCAAATCAAACGGGAGTATTTAGGAGAGAGTAAAGCTCTTTGCAAACCTAAAAGTGCTACTGTATCTGGTCTCTATTGTTTGTTGAATGAGTGAATGTGGATTACCCTCTGTGGCCATTCATGCCCACTTTGAAAGTCTGAGATCTATCCCTTATGTTCTCAGTTAAGCATTTTCCTCTCTGCATAGAAGGAAATCACTTTTAAAACTTTAATGAACCATGGCAGAGGAAGGGACCACAGGCACCCTGGTCCGCAACTACCTCATCATCAAATGTTAAATCAAGGACATAAAAGTGAGACTGACTGAGCTTGAGATTGAGGTTAATGAATTATACCGATTTCTGTTTCATATTTGTTTTCTGTGATTCCCCACTTCTCTAATGGCTTGTCCCATTGTTTTTTTGTTCCTTAAGAAAAAAGCTGAATAATCCTGAAATGAGTATCTGAACTGATAAGATTTGGAGCCAAATGGGAATTTTGAGAGCAGCAAATTCTATGCCATCATTTTACAAATGGAGAAAACTAAGACCCAGAGAATGGATGTGCCTCCTTTTTCTTCAGCGAGAATACTGAACTTGGAATGCAGATGGAATCCAAGAAATCGTAGTGAACGTGGTAGAGAGCAGGTATGGAAAACATCTGTCTGAAATCAGAGAAGAGAAGATTCCTCCAAAGGCCCACGTGTGGCCTAGACTGGCCTCTTTGCCTTCTATTAGGTTATTGCAAACAGGTGAGGGGGCTGCCTACGTACTCCCGTTCTCCACGAGGAAAGTGAAGCAGCAACAGGCATTTACTCTTCAGTGAAGAATTGAGCATTTAGCCTGCCTAGTGCAAGCCAAGCCAGGTGGTCTGAGAGAAAAGAATGGACTGGAAGGGAGGCATGGTGAGTTGTTGTGGTCTTATGTTTATTTGTTTTGTTTTTTAGCTGATAGTAGTGGTGGGAGGCGGGAGAAAGAAGGAAGATTAAAATATGTCTGCGGAGGTTGGAGTGGTTAAGGGAATTGTCTTATTTCATATGCTGAAACCCTCCAGGCCTATGAGGGAATTTCATCTCTGAGAATCCACTGCGCTCTCTGTCGGTGTTTTGCATTTACCTTAGAATGAGCAATTTAAACGTGGAATGAGTTGAAATTTAAGACACAAAGTGCTGTAGGTTTGTACTCTGAACACCGTCTGTTAAGTCTTAGAAAAAAAATGCTCCGTTGAGATTTGACTTTGCAGTATGAATGATGAACCTCCCTCAAAAAATAATCTATAGAACTGAGATCTCCTACCTGACTCTTCTAGCTCCCATAGACATAGCCCTGGAAAAAACAGCAGATTTGTTAGCTGACTTCTTGACTTAACGATCAATCTGTAAAGAGCTCCTCCATCCTCCTCCATCACCTTGTGCCCTCAGTCTTGAGTGTTGATACTCACCTAAATGGTCAACTCTTCTTACATAGTCTGAACCCACATCCTGTGTTCTAGTGGGTTATCGGTGATGGGCATTAACTTCCTGTTCGACGTATGAATAAATGAAGAATTAGTCCCTGTTTGTTTATTGGCTGGTTCATTGAAAAAGGAAATCTCATCCTCCTAGAATCTCTTAAAGGAGAACTGGGTCTGACTATAAGGGGGAAATTCGAGTTTATTATAACAGGCTGAGCCCTAGGAATATGGTAAGGCAGAGTAGGAATGGTACGTGAGACATTGGCCTTGACATCAGCAAAACCTCCGTTCAAATTCTGCCTCTGAATCTCGGTAGTTGTGTGGTCACAAGTCCCATAAGCTTTCAACGCCCTTAGGTAAGTTAGAGGGGAATTACTGAACTGTGTCACTGGAGGGAGTTTCTGCACTGATGAAATCACAGGTCCTTCCTACCTCGTACATTCGCTAAGCAATGTTTCAGGCACTGTCTGCACAATATCTGTTGTTCCCATTACTGGATTGTAAATTTCATCTGGGCAGGGCCCTTCTCTTGTTTAAACTGTGTACTACCTCCAGACTTAGCACCGCAGGCACTTCAGCCATGTTTGTAAAAGGAATTAACCAATTAACAAGTATTTACAAAGCAATGGCACAGCCCAGCCCAAAGATTGCTTTAGTGCAACCAAACTCTCTGCACCCACAGAAGACAATAACAGTTCTAAAGTTTAATCTTATAGTTTCCTGGAACATTTAAAAGTTAGGTGACTTACCCAAGCACACCCAGCTATTTTGTATCACTTTATAGAGATATAAATGTATATATGTCTACACATATACATATTTACACTGTATACAAAATAGGGACTGGATCTATGATGTAATATAGGTGATTCTCAGTGAGGAAACTCCATGATAATCAGCATCTACTCTGTAGCTTATAATTTTAGAGAGTTACTTGGGACACTGAGAAGTTAAGTGAATTATCCAGAATTACACAGATGGCATAAGTCAGAAGCAAAACTTGAACCCAGATGTCACTGGTGTGTGTGTATGCATGCATATATGTATGTGTGCACGTTGGCACAAGCAGTTTAAACTGAAAGAGAATTACCCATACAGTTAAATATCATAATGCCGAGGGCAAAAGAGGGGTAGTCTTTCAATGGAGCTTTTTAAGTATGAAATACAAAGAATCCATCTGTGGGTCTCCTTTTCTTGAGTGAGATCTGAGATCTAAGTTCTACCCTCTACCTCATTTCATCACGTGAATATAATCTTCCCCTGTGATCTTTTTCACTCCTATCTCAGACTTTTGGTTCATTAATTCCCTCTTTCTCCCCTCTTTCCCAGTCTGGCTTCCAAATTCATCCATCATTCAACCAAAACTTCTCTCTCCAAATTTACCGATGATCTCTTTATTGCCAACTCAAATGGCCTTTCCTCAATCTTCATCTTTCTTGAAAAATGCTGCAGAAAGGTAATTTTTAATCCCTTTCTCCTGAATACTCTCTTTTCTGAGATTTTGTGATACCACATTCATTTGTCTTTCTTCCTGTCTCTATGGTTTCTCCTCAATCTCCTTTGTTGGCCTTTTTTTTTATCCTTGCTATGACCACTAGTCATGTGTGTGTCCCCCACATGTCATGCTGACTTCAGTCCACTAAGCACTGAAGTCTATGAAAGGTGAATTTTCATTACTGAATTTGGGAGCATAAAACAATTCTGGGTCCTCTTCTTTTCTCCCTCTATACTCTTACTTGATGATCTCATTGACTCCTATGAATTTAATTATCATCTCCATACAGATGATTCAAATATCCATACATCCAGCCCAACACTCTCTCCTGAGTTCCCAAATTACCAAATGCATTTTAGACATCTCGTTTGCTTGTCCCATGCCTATTTTACGCTCACAATATCCAAAACTGAATTCATTCTCTTTCACGCAAACTCTCTTCTCTTGCCACCATCCTCCCAATTTCATTGAGGCCCACGGCTTCCAGGTCATTCTTGAATCCTCGCTCTCATTCAAACTATTCAAGCCATTCTCGAATCTTATTTCTGTTTTTATAATATTCCTCACATAAGTTCCTTTCTTTCTACTCACATAGCCTTCAATAAATAAGCCTTCATTATTTTTATCCTGGACTCTAATTAGTCTCACTGTCTCAAGTCTTTCCCCAATCCAACCCATCATTTATTTAGCTTCTAAAATGATTTTTCCCTTAACATTAGTCTTAGCACATCATCTGTCCCATTAAAATTTACTGCCTCCCCATTAGCTTCAGTTATCACTTTTTATCACTTTTTTTTATCACTTAAAACTCTTCATTACTGGGCACCTGTCTACCCTCCCAGTCTTCTTAAACTCTAATCTCCTCTACACACACTTTCCAGCTATGTCAGAAAGCTAGGCAGTGCAATGGATAGAGTGCCAGACTTGGAGTCAGGAAGATGTGTTTTCCTGAGTTCAAATCTTTCCTCAGACACTTATTAGCTGTGTACCCTGGGCAAGTCACTGAACCCTATTTGCCTCAGTTTTCTCATCTGTAAAAGGAACCAGAGAAGGAAATATCAAAGCATTCCAGTGTCTTACCAAGAAAACCCCAACTGGAGTCACAAAGAATTGGACACAACTAAAAAAACTGTAAAACATGTTGGTCTATTTGCTGTTTCTTGAACAGAATATTGTTTCCATTTTTTCCATGACTTTGAGCGGCTGTTCCCAGTGCCTGGAATGTTCTCCCCGTACCTCCTCTTCTTAGTTTTCCTAACTTCCTTTGAGATTTTGTTCAGTCTTTCCCAGTCCTCCCAATGCCTTCTCCTTTCAGATTGCCTCTCACCTACTCTTTGTGTACAATACACATGTATATTATGTAATATATAACATTATTAATACTAATAATGCAACATGTTGCATCACATGTTGCATCTCCTGTTAGAATGTAAGTTTCTTGAAGGCAAGGGCTGGTTTTTGTCATTCTTTTTATCCCCAGTGTTTAGCACAGAGTCTTGCCACATAGAAAGAGTCCAATATAAATTACTAAAATATCTTAAACTCTTAGAAATCAAATAGCAATGATTACCCCTACAGAATCATTCATTAGTCTTCAGGAGTATCATAAAAAGTCTTGTTTAGTAACTCCCCAGGAGCTAAATGTCTATAAGGGAAACAAGGAGAGGGACTTTATTCTCATAGGTCTTTTGATGCTCTGAATTTTACTTAAGAAGTCACTAGGTTAATTGCTTGATTATATGCATCTGGGCAACTAGAGCATCCCTCTTGGATCTTCAATCTATTTCTAGGAAAATTTAGGATTTTTTACCTGGTTACAGTGAGATTTTATATAAATATTCAATCATATTTTTACTCTCACATTAGGTTACAAGTACAACTTCAAAATTTGGCCTTCTCCTATAAATTTAGGTGATTTGTTATGTCTGCACATTAAAATTTTGTGGTGTAGAATCTGTTCAATATTCTTTTTATTGAGAAAACAGAAATTTAGGTAAAAGTCAACAAAACTCTTTATTCGTAGTTAAGGGATATGATAGAAGCCTGTTCAATTTCCCAAAGCAGCTGCCCTTCCTCCCATTCTCTTGGTTGGGAGAGACCAATATTCAAAACTTGAAAATTTTCAACATAAGGTGGACAAGACAAAGAGGATTCTTTGAATTTTTTTTTTTGTATTATTTGTGCAATTATCTGAAGCAACAGATTACATGCAGAATGATAACTATTTTTTTGTCTTTGTTAAAATAATCTCAAAGATTCTTCTCAGCTCAAATCTATGACCCTAATATGTCAAACATTTCTGGTTCAAAACACATTCCTGCTGCTTTCTATCTAAATTCCAAAGAATCAGAACTCTTCTCCATTCAATTATTAAATAAGAGCCTTGAGAGGTCCAGTAACAACAACATTCTACACTGGTAGCGCATTTGTTACTTTACAAATAAATGGGCATTGTAAAAATATGATCCTCCTAATCCTATCATAAAAGGTATTTTCATGTTATATATGTATAATTTTATTTGAATTGCCTAACCAATCATTTCTATAACCAGTGCCTAGAAACTTTTTAAAAACTTAACATGTTCAAATGTTCAGTGTTTACACCTTTTTATTTTTCCTCCCTTTTTCTTTAGCCTACCTTCCTCTTTTACAAAGAAAGAAACTGAAACCCCGAGAGTTATTAATATACCCAAAGTCAAGTAGGTGTTATATTACAGAGCCAAGATTTGAACACTGGCCCTGTACATCTCTCCACAAAAATATTAGTTTCTGATCTATTTTATTTCTATCTCTTATTTGAACTGAACTTTTATAATTTGTGTTTTAGTATATGGCTATAGAAGGATGATTAATTTTTTAAAAAATACTCAATCTAGTCATGTTAATATCATTTATCAAAATCTTAAAAATACTTTTGAGTGTCAGTCTCTTGAGTTTTGTGAAAGGCTATTATATTGAGTCAAATGTTTGCCCATGTTTCCACCCATTGGCCCTAGATGTGTCTTTCAGAGCAATACAAAGCTTATTTTTCATCCTCATGCCAATCCTATCGGATGTTACCCTTTCTCCCTGACCCCCAATCTTCACTTCATTGTTCTAAGTACTCTCAAATCCTTTAGTAGAAATTCTTAAGACACTGGTTTTGAATTCCTTTTACCACCCTAGCCACCCTCCTCTGGATATGCTCTATTTTGTCAATATTTATATTAAAATGTGTCCCAGAACAGAATATCCCAGATGTTGTCTGACCTGGGAAGAGTATAGTGAAACTATTGTCAACTTTGCAACTTTGCGTTAGACACTCCAATTTTACTAATATTGCTTAAGGCTATTATTAGCATTTTTTGCCTGGAATAGCACAATGACTCATACTCATCTTGCAGTCAACTACATCTTTTTATTTTCACAAGCATTTAAGCTAGGCACTTTCCAGCCTGCATTTCTCCTATTTATTAACCGAGATGTGGGACTTTAGAGCTATGGCTAAACTTAATTTTCTCTCTCTTCTGAAATCTAATATATCTGTAAAGCACTTAATACAGTACCTAGAACATAGGAGACACTTAATGCTCATTGTATTCCCTTCTTCCCCCTAAACTGTTTGTCTGATGCTTTATCTTAGATTGGGGGTGATGCTCAGTAGCTTCCAGAAAACTAGAAATGCTTTGAGTATGGGTCTAACAGAATTAGAAGAGATTTAAGGAATCTCTTTTCATCCAAGTCATTGATTATGTAAAACAATATAGAGCACTCATTGGCTGGTCCCTTCACTTCTTTCCTGTATTACCGAGGGCAGCAGACTAAAATTTCCTCAATTGTTTGTAATGGAGGCATAGTGTATGTGTGGTCATATTTACCCTTCACGATGGGTTATACAGAGAGTGTGCTAATATTCTCTGATTGATTAAAGCTAGCATGTGAAACTTCAGAGGCCTACTTCTGGTCATGTATGCCTAAGGAATTTGTACCTTACTGATGAATCTTCTCATTGGTTACTGAGCTGAACTCGGTGGATATACAAGAAAATATTTGCTTCTTATCTCTCTGCTCCTGGACTTTGAAACAGAGGAGCTTCTGTGAGTTGTCCCCCTAGAGCAGTGGTTCTCAACCTTCCTAATGCCGCAATCCTTTAATACTCATATGTGGGTGTATCTGCATGTGGGCAGACCCTCCTGGAGATGGACAGAGGAGCAGTGTCTTGGTTCCTAAGACCATCAGAAATACGTGTTTTCTGATGGTCTTAAGCAACCCCTGTGACCCTTGTGAAAGAGTCATTTGACCCCCAAAGGGGTCATGACCCACAGGTTGAGAACCGCTGCCCTAGAGTCAAATGGGGTAAGGGTGGCTGCCCTATCTTCTACCCAGTTATGGTGGCTATAAGCAGATAGCCACCACTGTCTTGCTGTAGTTTTTCTTTCATGGTCTTAGGAGAACATGTATCCTAAGATGAAAGTGTGTATAGAGACAGAAGAAGCAAAGCGCTCATATGACTGGGGGGGAGACATGGTAGCCACTAATGCCACGCTTGACTCCTAGGAGGCAGAGTGAGATGGGCACAAAAGGAAAGGAGCAACAGAGTGACAGGTTATCCCTTTTAATATCCTCTGAATTCTGGCTTTACAGACAATCAGGAGATGCCTTTTCATTATGTAAATCTCTCAGGCAGGTATGGCCAGTAGCAGGTTTCTAAAGTTCAAAAAGATGGGCTTGAAGCAAAGAGGGAATATTTGTACATATTCTGGGAGACCTACCAGGAAGGACACATCTAAGCACGCTCCGTATGTTACATGTAAAATGATGGGATTGGACTCAATGGCCTCTGAGATTACATTTGGTTCTAAATAAATGACCTCATGCTCAGGTCATACCCCATCTACCCCTACCCCAACAGATCTTGGGGAATTCAGCAGAGAGAGACCATGAAACAAGAGGCTTTCCTTTTTGAGCAAGTTACATTGCTCATTCTTCAAGTAGTAACTTCTACTGCCTTAATAATTTTCTCCTGGAATGAACCTGTGCCCTTAGCCCCTTTCACTGTTCTTGTTTTCACTTTTGGGAATAATACATAAATGATTCATTTTTTTTCTGGTACCACATTAATCATCTGATCTTTTAAAGCAAACATAGCCCTCTTCTTCTACAGTCTAGGATATTTATAGCTACTCCCATTTTTATTCACTGAATCTGAGTTGGAAAGGCCAACTCTGAACAAGCATTCCATCTACTATGTTTGTAGTAAATGGTATATTTAAAGACCTCTAGTGAAGAAATTCCCAAGACCTCCCAACGCTTCTTATTCTACTCTGGATAAGTGTTTTTATTGATCCTCTTTTAACCTATTCTTCTAGGGTATGGTCCTGCTCAAGAACCTTGAATGATTTCCTGTTGTCTCTTGAATAAACTACAAACGACTCTGGCATCTTAAGCTCTTTGTGTCTTGATCCAAGCTCTCTTTCCAGATTGATTCATATTATTAACCCTTCACAGGTTGTATATTCTAGCCAAACACCTACTTTGTTCTGTGTCTGTGACAGTCCATCTCCCAACTCCATGTCTCTACAAAGGCTGGCCCCCATTCCTAGAGTTCCCTGGCTCTCTTTAAGACTTTGTTCTGCAGCCACCTTCTACACAGGGTTTTTCCTGATTCCATTTTCCTGGTCTAACCCTACCCTCAAATTACTTTGTATTTACTCTGTCCCCTATTTTTCTCTATGTACATATTGTATTTTTAACTCCAGAACATAGTATGGTGCCTCACATAATTTTGTGGTTGTTCTGCACTTTTGATTCAATTAAGGAACTGCCTCTACAACTGCTCTGAACCTTACAGACTTGGAGAGTTGTCTTCCATAGTGTCACAAAGTCACTATGTTTCAGAGACAGGACTTGAAGCCAGGTCATCCCAACTCCAAGGCAAGCTCTCTATCCACTGTGCTATGCTATCTTGAATATGTAAACATTTTAATAAGTTCCTCTTGAATTGAATTATTTCAGCAGCCTAGGAAATAATTGATCTGTGCTTGGTGGCTTGACCTTATCAAGGGCAACTAAGTTACCTTACCATTTATCTTCAGTGTAAGCTCCCTAGTAGCCATTTTTATTCTAGACCAAAGATTATTCTCCTTGGCAAAGAACATAGAAACAAAACAGAAACATAAAGGTTCTGCCTTCTCTATGTTATTAGTTATCAACATCTCATCCCTTCCAAGAAATCCTATACCTTTTATGATCCTATTTTCCCTGTGTAGCTTAAACACACACATTCCTCTTTTATTGCTCTCAAATTCTTCTGGCTTTATCTCATTCTAAGTTTTAGTTTCAGGCATACACAGATCATGGGCCAGGTGTTAGGTCTCCTGTCTCCCTCATTTCTTTCCACCTTCCCATCACTATCTTCAGGCCTATTCCTTTTGATCTAAATAAACTTAGTTCTTTATACTGATAGCCATAATTTCTGGACCCTTCACAGTACTAGTAGCCATACTCTTCAGTTTGTCCACATCCTTCCTAAAAGGTGGCATTCATAATGAAGCATCATCTTCTAGATAGGCTATGGCCAGGATAAAGGATAGTCTCTTCTTATTGCCTTAATTGTCTTAATGCAGACTAAGATGTCATTGGTTTTCTTGGCTGCTTATCATACTTTTAGTTAACTATGGCTTATAATGTTAAAAACCCTGAGATCTCCAGTCAATGTATCTCTCATCTAGTACTTATGATGTTTATTATTTTTAAGAACTGAAATGTGACACTACCTTTGTTGTCATTAATACCCGACTGAGTGTATTTCCTAAAAATCAGGGGTTTAGTGGGCCCTGGAGGTGAATAGATCTAATGGCTTTGCGTAAAACATTCATTGAAATTTTTTATATTCCTTTTAATAAGTCCTCCTTTCAGCAATTTACTAGATATTTTTGATTTCTGATTTTTAAAACTTTCTGTTTTTGCTTTTTTTTTTTAAAGGGAAGGAAGGCAGGGCAATTAGAGTTAAGTGACTTGCCCAAGGTCACACAGTATAAGTATTAAATGTCTAAGACAGGGGTTTGAACTCAGATCTCCTGACTCCAGGGACTCACTTTGCTTCCAAGCTGCCCCTCTGATTTCCAATATTGAGAGAATGGGAATAGTAAACATTCTAAGAAGGCCTTCATTTTTGTCCTGTCACTTTAAACTAGGGACAGAAGTAGATATGTCCCCTATAGTCTCTGAGAATTCAAATTCTCCCTGTACTATTATTTAGTGTAATTTTCAGGCCCTTAAAGTCCAATCCCTCAGTGTATTTTCAGCCTTTTCTAAATCACTGGATGATTGTTCTTATATATCACACATATAATTCTTTTTGTTTAGGAAGTTTCCAAATGGTCTAGATTTAAAACATTAATTATTAGAATTATAAAGTATTCTTTCTTTGTGATCAAATGGGAATAACTAGTTAGCAATAAAAAGTGAAGAAACTTGGATTAAGAAACTTTTTATTCATTATTTTAAATAAAGAAAAAATGGAGAGCAGTGTGCCTTTAAACCCCTAAATATCTTTGTCAGTGACTCTGTCAATGACCCCCAAATCTCCAAATTTGCCCATTTAATTCCCATTCTTTTGCAGGTAGGCAAATGATGAATTTAGCCAATGAATATCTATTACTGTATTATGTCTTCCAAATAAAATATGTTTTAATGAGGAAGCATGGCTAGTGGGCAGAACAATGAATTTGAAAAAGGAGGACTTGGCTTGAATTCCAAGTGGTTCTGATACTTACTATCTATATAATCAAATCACTTCATCTCTATGGTCTTCAATTTTTTTTTTCATTTTTAAAATGAGGGCATTGGGCAAGGAAAGGGGGGGGGGAGTCAGCAAAAACTCTAGTCCATCTGGCCTTGTCTGGTTTTGTGTACTTCAGATAAGAATGTTTCTTACATTTTAAATACAATAAAACTTTATTTTAAAATGTAAGGACCATTCTTGGTTAGCTGGCCTAGCAAATGATCCCTGGATTATCTGCCTAAGGATCATCCAAACTCTAAATCAGCAGTTCTCAACCTGTGGGTTATGTTCCATTTAAATACATTCTTACGATTCATAACAGTAGCAAAATTATAGTTATGAAGTAGCAACAAAAATAATTTTATGGCTGGGGGTCACCACAACATGAGCAACTGTATTAAAGGGTCACAGCATTAGGAAGGCTGAGAACCACTGCCCTAAGTCCTATGATTCACTTAAAATACTGCTTCCTTATGAAGGCCTTGAAGGCCCAGGGACGATGGTGATAATTTTAAGGACTTTAACCAGTGACTGATGAACCTTAAAGATCCTATTTTCCTTCTGAGAATTTATGATTTTTCCTGTAATTATTTTTGCTGAGGATTGAATGGGGTAAGGTTAATGTCTATCAAATAAGGGGTTGCCTTATCTACATATAAAGTTTGTTGTTGTTGTTGCTGTTGTCTGACTCCGTGGTTTTCTTGGAAAAGATAATTGGAGTGGTTTACTATTTCCTTCTCCAGTTCATTTTATAGATGAGTAACTGAGAGAACTAGGATTAAGTGACCTGCCTAGGGTCCCATAGCTAGTAAGTGTCTGAGGCCAGATTTGCACTTAGGAAGATGAGTCTTCCTGACTTCAGGCCCAGCACTCTATCCACTGCAGTGCCACCAAGCTGCCCTACATACAAAGTTAGCCCAGGATATAATGAATAGGTCTTTTGGGGGCAAGGACCAGTTTAGTATATTATTTTTTTTCTTACTGATTATCCTGACTCCTATTTGTCTGAGACAGAGATTCATGGAAGGACATGATCAAGTTGGGAATCAGATCAAGTTGAAGATCCTTTCAATTCAAATAATTCTTACTTTCTAATTGAATTAAATACTATTAAGGCCTTGATACAGGTATTTTGTAGAAAATAATCCCTGATGTTTTGCATTGTAGATGTTTGATTCAGGGATATCCAGGGAAGAGAATTCATCTTTAAAGTTTACTTCTTCAACCAGAAAATTAATAAAACATAGCACACCTGTGGATACCACACTATCTAAAAGCATGATTTCCATAGAAAGTATATCCTACCTAAAAGAAGCTGGAAGCGAGAAAGGAACTCCTATGGAGTCTCCCCTGCCCAAAACACCATTTCTAGAATTTTCAACTAATCCAGAAACAAGAAGTCTTAAGCCTATTGGCCAAAGGAAGAGACTTTCTACAGTATCTGCTTCTGAGGAATCTGATGCAGAAGTACAAAATAGCTTGAACCTTTCTTCAGCCAAGCAGGGACCTCAAATTCCTGATCCATTAACCAAGAAACAGAGTAAGATGTCTTTCAGAAAATGGTGCTGTTATGGATTACCTGGAATAAAGGATCTTGATAAAAGAAAAGGCCATTTGAAGAGGAAACGTACAGTATGTAATGATTCCAAATATTCTTAATTAAAGCCATATGACTTATGGGTGCTATGAAACTTTTTAATATCAGGATTGCATTTCCATTGAATGTTAGAGCTCACTGACTTAGGTTTGTTTGGTTTAGGTTTCTTTCAAGTGTTAGTTTGACTACATGAATTTTATACTGTTTATATAGCTAGAGATTCTGATGCTAATGATGGAGACACTCCTTGTCTCTTTCCTATAATTTTCCTTTATTCTCAGTGATGCCATCCTTAACCTTCTCTAGTGGTTAACACTAATTCCAGCCTTTTATTTCCCTTCTACATTATCCTCCTCCAGAATAGGGTATCTCCCTCCCCACTCCTAGCTCACCAAGGCTAGTGCCATGGCACTTGCCATTAGTATTCCCACAGAAGCCACTTTTACTCTCATGTTTGTCCCTTCTATTACCATGGGAAGAATGATGGTAAAGAAGTGCCCTGTCATTGTAAATTAAGGGTTATCTACATAGTGACATCAAAAGAGGATTAAATTCTATTAGTTCCTAAGATCTAACTCATAGCAATTGAAAGCGTCTTTGATTTGAAGACCAAGAAATCTGGATATCTTTCAAATATCAAAGCAGTTTCCAAACTATCCATCATCAGAAGTGTTGTCAGAGAAGATAGCTGCCCCATTTGTCAATGGCAAGAGTTTAGCCTAGGTAGAACTCTAGTCTAATACTCTAGGATTACATAGGATTCCTCTTATGTCCATAGTTTGGAACTAAAAATTCAGGGCCATCTCAAGAGCCTAGATATTCTAGGGAACATTGGATGCATTCCATGGCTATATTAATAGGTACCTAATTAGTCACATTGAAGACTTTGGACAAGAAAGCAGGCTGGCAAGTAAAGTTTGATTTTTACTGAATGAGTCAATTTCCTGGTGACCTTGCCTTAGCTGGGTAATGAGGAGAGACACAACCTTATATTGGTTTCTGTGGAATCCATTTGTTCATAACACAGAGTACAAGAATCTAAGCAACACTGTATTTGAACTATCTAAACGCAATTCCACATCCTAAGAGATGTTCTGTATCTCTAAGAATGTCAACAAAAGAGTTTTACAGGGTTTGCATATTTGGATTTCCTAAATTGGTCTCCTATTCTATGTTATCACTTTATAGAAATTATTTTCTTTTAAATAGGCAAATGACTTGAGTCAATGGGAACTTCGTCAACTCCAAAACATTGAAGAAGCCACACACCATGAATTAGTTGTTGAAGTAGCATGATCTTCCAAAAAAGCCTTTAAATGGACTCTCTTCAAAATTTCTATAACTTCTTCCCATATAAAGATTCTAAATAAATGTATTCTGTTGTACCTAAATGAATAAGCCTCTTGTTTTGTAGTATAAGGCATACTTGATCATTGAGATTTAATTGAATAAATTGATTGAATGAATTCTTGAAATGTAGAAATCCTGGTTGTAGAAACATGTGGTTTGACATCAAGGGTACATATAAAGGTCCATTTTCCCAGCCATGCAAGACTAGGTCCAAACAGTATAATTAAATAGTTCAGTTTTCTTAGCCACACAGGGCTAGGCTTAAGCAATACGATAATGTTTTCTCACAATTTTACAAAATTACATGATGACATTAAGCAAGGTACAGATTAAATTTCTTAGATGACTCAATATACTAGCTTTTAGAAAGGTGATTACATGTCACCAAGATAACCAAGAAAACTTACTCTGAATGTAGGTATCTCCTTCCATCCTGAGACATGTAGAATTGTCTTATACCTGTGTGTTGCTGAGAAGAGTCCAGTTTATCAATGTTGGTCATCACACATACGATGTGCATGTGATTGCATACAAATTTTTCCTGGTTCTGCTCTTCTCACTTAGCATCAGTTTGTATAAGCCTCTCCAGGTGAATATGAAGATGGTCTCCTCCCCATTTCTTATAGCACAATCGTATTCCATTACATTCATATACCACAACTTATTTAGCCGTTCCCTGATTGATGGGCATCCCTTAATTTCCAGTGCCAATGTCAATTAATATCCAATTCCTTGTATCCCAGTGATCTATTCAGAAAAGGTCTTGTGCTTCTCCAGTTCTGATCTAGAGGTTACTAAATAATTCTGACTTAATATAGATTAATATAATCACTTAAAATTAGTTCCATATTTTGAAACATCAGAGAATTTTCAGTTTATCCTTTATTTCCATCTTTCCAAAATCCTGTACCTAGTATAGAAATTTTTTAAAAAATATTTCATCTTTAAAAATTTTTTTCATCTGCCCTTTAAAAGTTATCAGACAGATGCTTTAAGAAATATTAATTTCACTCTTACCCTTATCTTATAGAGTCCTTGTGCTAAAATCCAAACCTTTGATCTTATTCCCAAACATACTCAAAGTTTAAATTCTCATAATGGACAATTTTTGGAAGCCAATCTTATACATCTGTGTATAGTTCTAGAGGAATCATCTAATTCTGATCCTGATGCTCTCCTCAAACTTTACTATCCTATTCTCTTAGACGTCTATCACACTATACTTTCGCCTCATTACTAATCATTTCCTCCTTTTTAAGGATGTTATTCCTACATTTATTTATTCATTATTTGTCCCTAAATGTTACTTCTAAATGAATTTGCTATAAAAGAAAAAGAGAGATAATGTCATAAATGTTGCCAGAAGGAAGACTTCCTTAGCCATGTTGATTCCAGGCATGAGTCATCTCTGATAGGCAATCATGAAGTTACTAGGTGCTGAAATCAGAGCTTAAGCATAAATAAGGGGAGAGGGGTTCCCTTTCAGAAAGAAAACACACAATTGGGAAATAGAGTCAGAGAGATCCCACCTGGGCAGTGTCCAAGGTTGTCTTCCAACTTTTCCCAGGCACAGAAATCCACCTTTAGCAGTTTTCAGCCTGCAGTCCATGACATTCTGTTATTGGCCTTTACGACAAGGATTCCTGTAATCAAGGCTTAGTAAATAGTAAAATTTACCATCCCCAAAATTATTAAATAGCAAATCAATATGGACTAGTATCCTTCAGATACGGCCATCTCAAATTTGATTTAGCTACTAATTATAAAATTACCCATCTTTCTGCCTTCCATATTTCTAATCAAACCTTTATTAGCTTTCCAAATGTCTCAAATGCATTGTCCAGATTATTCAGCTTTCCTTTACATTTTTAACCATAAAACAAGATATCTCATAAACTATTATTCTTTTACTAACATTAAGTCTTAAATGATATCTCTCTTTTTCACCTTAGGCAAAAATAAACCTTTAAAATTGGAATTCATTAAACTGTTACTGTCCTTGAGTAACATAAATTCCAAAAGTATTATTACAGATTAAATTCCTAGATACTTGCAGAATTCCTGGATATCACAAAGTTTAGTCTTAAGCAGTTTGCATAACTTTCTGACTAGTTTTAATTCTAGATGATAATAGATTTCCCAGTAAACTAATGCAGAAGTGCTCATAGCTTTTACTGACTACTTGCTCAGATCATAGGAAAGTTGCTATAAAAGGAAAAAATCAGGGATACATGGCATTCCAAATTATGTCAGGATAAAACATCCTTGAGTGTTTAAGTTCAGATAGAGACCCCGTCCTCCAACCACACAATATCTGTTCTACCCCATAGCTAGACTCAGGAAATTCAGAAGGGGAACATCCCCTTTCAAAGGAGTATCATGGATAAACTGAGTCAGAAGGAGTCCAATCCCAGACTGAGGCTGAGATTGCCACTTCAGCTTTTCCCAAATGCAGGCTTCCCCCTGTTAACAGTACTGGATCACATTTCCTCTGAGTAGCTTGTATCATTTCTCTCAGATACTGACTTAATGCAGACAACTATATCCAAATTCAAACTCAAAACAAAATTAATCATGGTCCCAAATGCCTTTTACCTTAAACAGCAAATTTCACCAATCACAGCTTAGAGCCAGTTTTATTCTCATGGAGTTGCAATAAGCAAGAAAGATTTCATATGGGAGGGATTTCATCAGCACCTTTATTTTCCAAATGTAGATTTAAACCAATTCTTAGCAATCCCTTCTACTTATTTCGCATAGACTTGCAGCTTCTCAACAAGCTAAGCTAACAATTTTAACTGAAACTTCCTTTTAAAGAAAGACAAACTTGGAAGCTTATGGTTCCTCAAATTACAATACTCCAAAATATAACAACATTTAGGCTGTAAGAGAAACTGCTTCTCTTACAACATAGATAATATAACTGTTCAGCAGTAACAATTATTATGTTCTTAAATTTAAATTTTTTAATTCAAAACACCAATTAATTACCAATATGGAGACCTTGATTCAACTGGATGTATTTTTCAAATTGTTATACACAAACTAAAACTTGCTTTAATGCTACACAGCCAATCAACTTATCACTAGAAATAATTTACATTCTAGAAACCTTCAAATTAACACAAATACATCCTTAGATGGAGTAGGCTTGAAAGCCACATCTCTCACTTTTTTTTTTTTTGAGGGTTTTTCATTTGCTCAATAAGAGTTCTACAAAAACACATTTCCAATCACCTTGCACAGATAATCATTCATAACTATAGGTAAAGGTGTAAATACCTGGTTTTCTAAATAGCGGAACACAATGACATTATAACAGGGTTAGCAGAACTGATAAAGTAACATAACATTACATGAAGTAACACAACATAATATTTTACACAAATTTTCTCCATCTTTTAGTTTCAACACAATTCAGATTAAAACTGCTTTATCTGACACCATTCCTGGCTCACAATGATCACTCAATTTTTACAATATATGAGGATTTTACAATTTAGGGATACCATAATAACGCAATGACATTAATTGCATTTCCAAATCATCACATACAAAAATTATTGATAGAAAATTGGGTTTAACAAGTACAGAGACTTTTCTCCTCCCACTTTTTTCCAAGTAGGGGAGGGTAACTCAAATTCCCTACTATCCTTCAGCATTCCCTTTCCTTATCTGATCTGGTTTGGGAGGCCTTAACAGAATCTGATATTTGGGAAGCTTTAACAGAATCTGATATTTAACTTTCATTATAATTCCAGGGTGCCAGACCAGGAAATATAAGGAAATAAATTTTACAGATTTCTCAAATTATAATATTTCTTTCTTTTTTTTGTTGTTGTGAAAGACTGACTATATTTCCCTTCATCCTATCCCACCCCCCCACTTGTTCTATTCTCTACTTTGTCCCTGTCTCTTTAAAAAAATGTGTGCTTCTAACTACCTTCTCCCCCCACCTGCCCTCCCCACCATCATTCCCCCTCTCATCCCCTTCCCCCTTACTCTCTTGTAGGGCAAGATAACCAATTTAGAGTGTATGTCGTTCCCTCCCTAAGCCAAATTCAATGAAAGCAAGGTTGACCCATTCCCTTTTGTCTTCCTGTTCTTCTCCTCCATTGTACCAGTAATCCCTTGCCTCTACTATATGAGATAATTTACCCCATTCTGTCTTTCCCTGTCACTTCTCATTATATTCCCCTCCCATCTCTCAATTTCACCTTTTAAATATCATCTCTTCCTATTCAATTGATTCTGTGCCCTCTGTCTATGTATACCTGTACACATATATACACACACTCACATATGTATTCATATGCATATATACCCTCCTATAAAGACATATGTATATGTATACATATGTACACATTTATATTCCCTTCACCTATCCTCATATTGAGAAAAGTTTCATAAGTTACAATTATTGTTTTTCCATGTAGGCATGTAAATAGTCCAACTTTGATAAGTTCCTTATGATTTCTTTTCCCTGTTTACCTTCTTATGCTTCTTGTATTTGAATGTCAAACTTTCTATGCAGCTCTGGTTTTTTCATCAAGAATGCTT
>CM053590.1:63493722-63507561 GCA_028646515.1 Pseudochirops corinnae
AAATGTGGCTTTTTAAGGCATTCTTCTCCTCATTGGCTTTTTGGGCCTCTTTTGCCATTTGAGTTAGTCTATTTTTTAAGGTGTTATTTCATCAGTCAGGTTGTTGACTCTCTTTTCATGATTTTCTTGCATCATTCTCATTTCTCTTCCCAATTTTTCCTCCACTTCTCTTATTTGGTTTTCAAAATCCTTCTTAAGCTCCTCTATGGCCTGTAACCAGTTCGTATTTTTCTTGGAAGCATTTGGTATAGGAGTTTTGACTGTGTTGTCTTCCTCCCATTCCATGCTTTGATCCTTTTTGTCCCCAAAAAAAGAATCTAAACTTGGATTGCTGAGCTTGGTTTGCTTCTTTTGCCTGCTCACGTTGCCAGTCAATTAACTTGACTTTTGAGCCACCATAGAACTCTGCTTCCAGAGGGGAGAGCTTTGTCCCAAATTTCTGGGGTTTTCATAGCTGCTGGAGCTATTAGGAGGCTGCCATCTCTACACCAATTTGGCTCACCAGTCACACACTTCAGGACCACCACCCAAGACTACAATCCCATTCCAGGCAGGTTAAGGTGAGAGCACTTAGCCTTTGAATGATCACTTGGTCCCCCTACAATCTGCAGGCCAGGAGCTCTGAAGCAGCAATGTGGAGGTGGCTGCATAGCCACCACTTCTACCACTTCTGGCCCTGGTGGCAGAGGGCCAGACCCACTCCTCCATCTCCACCAAATTCAGCCAAGTTCCGCTGACCTTTCACTTTGTCTTTGGCATTTATCGGTTGATAATTCTGGAAAATGCTACAGCTGCCAGTGATCCACTCTCTTGAATGGTCAAGCTGTGGCTGGTCCTGGCCACCCTGGGGCTAAAACCACAACTGGTCTACACTCCCAGCGTGCTGCAATGAACCCTCCCTGTCTGCCGCTGGGCTGCCTTCAGTGGGAGATTTGTGTCTCTGTTACTTTCTGGGTTCTGGAGCTCTAAAAGTTGTTTAAAGTCAGACTTTTTAGGTATTTGAGGTGGTTATGGTGGGAGCTCACAAAATTTTCCTGCTTCTGTGCTGCCATCTTGACTCTGCCCCCTAATTACAATATTTCAAAAATATTATAACACTTGGGTCAGAGTGTCCCATTTATCATTTTCCATTCCTTTGACAATATAGTTCCTAATTTTAACAACATTTAGACTTAAAAAAAAACTGCTTTTGTTACCCCATAGATAATACCCATTCCTGTTCACATTTTAGATCAGTTTACAATATGCTGGGTTAATTATTCTAACTGCTCCTTTTGGTTCTAGTAATAATTACAAATATCTTTGCCATAATCAATGCCCATCTTTAAAGCCAAATTAACTATATCCCTGAATGAAGCAAACTTGAAAAATCTTTGCACACAGTTTATAAGAACTTTTAAGGTACTTAACATATAAATAATATAATACCAAGAAGAAAATTGTTTTTAACAACAGAATTCATAATTTTTTCAAATTATAGAATTTAGAAAAATCTCCCAAATATTATATATTTAATATCTATCCCAGAACAGTTAAAATCCAATACCAACTATGTCCCTAGAAATATTTTTAGGCCTATACCCCTGGCTGTTTCAAAGACATGTGGCTGTGTGATCTCCATTCCACCAAGTCTTTCAGTGAAGGCTCTTGCCCCCAACCCCGTTCCTCTGCTTGAAGGGTGAGAGGGGGAGAAGAGGGGAGAACCAGAAGCATGGGGTGTACCCTATCTCACTAACCAGAAAGAGTTTACATACTAAAGGACTGAACTGTCTCTCCATCCCCACTCCTGAAATCTCAGAGAAAGAAACTTTTCAATTGCCTCAATTCTCTCGTGGGGGAAGGGGGGCAGGGAAAGTCCTAACACCCCACCTTCAGCATTTCAGAGTGTGGAGAGCTCTTCCCCTCCTCTGCATTTACTGAAGAATACCTTTGTCTCCCAGACACAGCTAGGGTGTCCCCAGCAGCAGAATCTTCTCCCTGCCCAGCCACCTACACGTGCCTTTCAAACACAAGCTGGTAACCACCCCTGCCTCAACTCTGGAACTAGGCTTGCCACTTGCCTGGGCGGCCCAGCCCAAAGCTATTCAGGTGTCCCTAGCCAGGCCCAGTGCTTTTCCAACACTACCACCACATGACATCAAGCCCAGCATCCTTACCTCACTCCCAATTCATCTGCCAGCTTCATCTTCCTTCATCCTCCTTCATCTTCCTCCTTTCCGTTCCTGTTCTTATATAAAGAATTCATCTCCCTTCCAGATTCTATCCATTTAGAACACCATCTCCCTTCAAAATCTGGAGACCAACAGAAGAAAAATCTCTGCTGGATGCCTGTCCTGAGACCAAAGAGAGAGGGAAGTTGTACTTAAATGGACAGATCACAGATGAGCCTCCACCTGTTTGGGATGAAAAACCCCATCCAAAAATTTAATTAAAAATTCGGAGATGTCTTAGGATAAAAACAGCAGTTTATTCTCTTCCCCAGGAGAAGAGGGTAGTCTTCCCCATGACTGATCATGAGGAAGAGACATGTTACAAAAGACAGAACAAGAATTTATACCCTAACACAGTTAAGCCTCCTTCCCCAACTGTCTCCTCCCTCATTGGCTGAGAGGTAGACTCAAGTCTTGGTGCCCAAATCTTCCCCAATGGCAAGTCACAGGGAAGCCCACCATTATCTCCCAGTGGCTGGGAAATAGGTTTACAAAGAACAAGGATGCTGATTGACAGCAGGGGAAAGGGGAGAAGGGTCTCAAAGCAAGAGAGGAGGAGTGAGCCTGGGCTGTCCCTGACTCCCACTGGCTGGGAGGAGGGGCCCACAAAGGTGGGAAATCAGAAAGGGCTCACTGCTGAATGACAGTGGTATTGGAGGGGGGGAAGTTAATGCAAAACTGCCTGAAAAGTTTCTATTCTCCCCAGACAAGGTTTAATTAACACATTACAAAAAAAAAAAAAAGATTGCACATGAGACTTCAGATCTATTACGTACAACTTGCTATTCCTCTTAAATACATAATAAAGTTATCATGTAAATTTCTTTTTTTCCTTCTCTCTTCCTCCCCCTCTCCCCACCCTGGAGAGGGCTACCATTGAATACAAATAGGTGTGTGTTTATGTAAAATTATTCTATACGTACTTCCATTTATCAATTCTTTCTCTGGATGCAGATAGCATCTTTTTAAATATGTCCTTTGTTTTTGATAGAAGGGTGTATAGATTAAGATTTAGGAGGGTGGGGAAAAAGATAAAGGAGGGACTCTTAGAAGGTGGGCAAACTGAGGAATAGGAGGGTAAGGGAAAAAGATAAGGTAAGGAAGAGAGTGTAAAAAGAGAGACTGAGAAGGAAAAAAGTGGATAACAATAAGATGGAGGGAAATTCACAAATAGTAATTATAACCTTGAATGTGAATTGAATATTTTGATAGAAGCTCTTTTTGTAGTGGCAAAGGACTGGAAATTGCAGGGATGACCATCAACTGAGGAATGGTTGAATGAGTTGTAGTATGTAATTGTGAAGGAATACTACTGTGCTATAAGAAAGGATGAGTTTGATGATCTTAGAAAAACGTGGAATGATGTATAAAATAATGAAGAGTGAAAAGAACAGAAGCAGGGGAATATTGTATACATTAACAGCAATATTGTTTTAAGACACATAGACTCTTAAACACAAAGAAGAAAAGGATGCAACCGGCTTAGATTTGCATTGTGTTCAATCTTCTCAGCTCAAGTGTTTTATAAGAAGGGGACATTTTTCTCTCACAGAAGAGGAATGCCTTGCCCCTAGTTTGAGTTACAAAATCTCTCAAAATTCTTGCACCCATTTAAAAGTAATGCTCCGACTGCTGAGCAAAACCAGAGCTCTGAATTACCCAGATGTTGAAGGGAGTTGGAATTCTTTTCCAGTGACAACTTTCCCAAAGTGGTAATTTAGAGTAATGATCTCAAGGTAGGGTTGTATGAGATGATACATGAGGGTGAAGAACCAATGGATCAGAAGATGGGTCACATCTCACTCTCACTGCAATGTTTTCTTCTGGCCTTCTAATGTTTGGGGATTTAAGTCTAACACCCATTGTTCATTTTGGTTGTATAACTGAAACTGGTCCAACTACTTTTGCAATTATAAATGTCTTAGATATCCCCTACACACACCTTCTTTGTGCTTCAATTCAGCAAACACTTATTAAGCACCTACTGTATTCCAGGCACTGTTGAATATTGAGAATATAAAAAGAAGCAAAAGACATTCCCTTCCCTGAAGGAACTTACATTCTGATGGGGGAGACAACATTCAAACATATGTACAAAGCAAGCTATATACTGGACAAAAAGGAAATAACTAAAAGACAGAAGGCACTGGAATTAAGAGGGGTTAAGGAAGGCTTGCTGTAGAAGGTATAATTTTAGTTGAGACTTAAATGAAACCAGGGAGGTCAGTAGAGTGGAGGAGGGAGAGTCCAGACATGATGGATTAGCTAGAGAGAATGCCCAGGGATGAGAGATGGAGTGTCTTGTTTGTGGAATAGCCATGAGACCAGTGTCTCTGGATTGAAGAGTGTTGGAGAGTAGGGTGAAGAAGATTGAAAAGGTATGAGGTGGCTAGATTGTGAAGCCTTTGAACGCCTATCAGAGCATTTTGTATTTGCTCAGGAGGTAATAGGAACCCATTGGAGTGTATTAAATGGGGAAGGTGTGGTTTGTGACGTGATTATACTTGGATTTTAAGAAAATCACTTAAATGCCTGAATGGAGAATGGATTAGAGTGGGGAAAGACCCAATAACCCAGATGTGGAGTGATGAGACTCTGCACTAGAGTGGTGGCGATGGAAGAGGAGAGAAGGGGACAGATGAGAGATGTGGTGGTGGAATTGACAGGTCTTGGCAGCAACTTGGATATGGGTGAACTTGTAAAAGTCTCACTCTTCTACAGCAAGACTTTCCCAGTTCTCCTTAAACTTAATACCTTTCCTTTGAGACTACCCCCAATTTGTAATGTATATGTCTTTGTATATAGTTGTTTTGTTTTGGTTTGGTTTGGTTTTTTTGCATATTATCTTCCCATTCAGATAATGAGCTCCTTGAAAGCAGGGACTTTTTTTTATTTTTCCTTTCTTTGCATCCCAAGGACCTAGCCTAGAGCCTGGTAAACAACAGGCATCTTATAATTGCTTATATGTGTTGCAATCTATTTATACTGATCAATCAGGGCAAATTATTTAGAATGATAATTATTAAATACTTAGTCTAATTCAACAAATTATTTTGTATTGATTGTTTGCCAGCCGTCATGATAGGTAATTATGATACAAAGATAAAAATCAAATGTTATCTAACCTCCAGTATCACAGATTCTACTAATAGCACTGCTAATTATTATTGTTTTGTAAAGGCAGAGTAGCACAGGAGGAAAGGGGCTTTTCTTACCATGAAGAAGACTTGGTTTCAAGCCTGTGATGCATATTTGCTGCAGGATTGTGAATAAATTATTTTATTTTTCAGAGATTTAGGCACCTCTCTCAAATTATAAGTGACAGATAAGTTTATAGTTATAAGCTTTCATTAGTGGAAAATTTCCATTAATTGGAGTTCCCTACATGGATGAAATCACAGATCTTGACCAAATAAATAAATAAATATATAATTATACATACATATACACATATGATTTCATATGTCTATGATTTCAAAAGTCTACGGAACTCTCAATATGAAAACTCCCAATACTTCTTCCAAATGCTACCAAATGAATTCACATATGCACACACACACACACACACACACACACACACAATCACAATCTCCTAGTTACCCTAAAGACATCATCACTGTAAAAACCAGATATACAGTAATGGTGATCCTGGGGCAAAAAGGTAATTTATCAGTAAGTAGCTTTTTCACTTTAGAGACATGATGACAATATTTTCCAGTACAATTATCTATACTGATCATATCTGATGAAATCATAGGAGCTAGAGCTCAAAGAAGCTTGAGGAGGTATTCAATCCAGCCTATTAATTTTACAGATGAAAGAATGGAGTCCCACATAAATTAAGGAATTTGCCCAATGACATAGAAAACAGCAGAGTCAAGCTTCTAATTTAAGGCTTTTGACTGAATCTTGTACTCATACCTAATTTGGAGGAAATCCACATTATTGTGTTTCTCCATTGGGCACTAAGAAAAGTTATTAAAGTTTCTCGCACATCCCTCCTACTTTATAGGGATTTCAGCAATTAGGTAAGGCAGTTTCAAGATTTCTGGAATTGTGCTGGGTGCACTGATCCAGAGCTATAATAGATAGAAAAGATATATTAGGTCATTAAATTTGTCTTCTTGTTTGTGTGGAACATGTCATGAATCATTTTAAGTTCTCATAACTAAAAACATGACTATGTAGACATTCCTCATTGGAGTTTGTTTTGTAAAATAAAACCTTATCTTATTTATTGTCTGGTTTTCAGAGAATTGAATGCTTTTGTTAATAGGTTCACATTTGACTACGATCAGATGATTCCACCAAGACCTTTCCCAGCAAGCAAACTTGGAAACATAGACTTAAATGAGTCCATTTAACAAGCAAATATCATCAGGAGGGAATTCAATGAGAGAATTCAGTTTTATTCTTACATTGATCCTCTGAGAATATCAACTATGTGTGTCCCCTGAGATTATAGGGCAATAGGGAATAAATGTGCATTAAGCCAAGTATTTTAATAATGAAAGATTTTATACTAAACACTTAGCTTGACTTAGCTGTGTTTAAAAGCTGCATTTAAATGGAAAATTACCTTGTCGAGCACCACATGCAGTCCAAGTTCAAGTTCCCCTTGGATAGAGCACCTTAGTCACTCCATTTTCCAGATCCATGTAACATCACTCTTTGCTCAGTACTCTCCAAGTGCTCAAACATCAGTCCAAGTCATTCTGCCTTTGTTATAGTTTATCTATTAATCATTTTATTAACACATATTAATATAACCCTGCTGATGCTCAGTCCAAGCAGCAGTTGTGCAGAAAGTAGTGTTACTTTAATTGTATATGGGGGATCAAATTCATCCTCTGGTTACCTTGATTAGAGCTCCCATGATTCTGCATTTTTTATTTTTGTGTGGCAATTATCTCTTGTGGGTGTTTGCTCAATCTTACTGGGACTAAGGACCTCCACTTGCACTCTCCACCCGGTCTCTCTTGTTTCATTGAGAAAAAATACCTTCAATAATGTATTGTTGAGATAAAAGCAAAAAAGGTTATTATAACTATTCCTCAGTGATCTTGTCTTTCATATCTTAGGTGCCTGAACCAGTATCCTTTAGATTTTCTTCACCAAAATTCTGAACGAGTCTAAACCCTTGTCTATTCTTTTTTTTAAAAATTATTTTATTTCATTTAGTATCTCTCAATTACATGTAAAAAAAATTGAGCAATCACTTTAACAAATTAGTTCTAAATTCTTTCCCTCCTTCCTACCTCACCTCCCTCCTTGGAAAAGCAAGCAATTTGATTTAGATCATACATGTGATGTCATGCAAAACATTTCCACATTAGCCACGATGCAAAACAGAACACACAAAAAATAAAACAATAAAAATATAGAAATTTTTTTAAAAGTATGCTTCAATCTTCATTCAGGGTTCATTGTTCTCTCTGTAGAAGTGGTATTTTTCATTATGGGTTTTTTTGGAATTGTTTTGGATCACTGTCTTCATCAGAGTAGCTAAGTCTTTCACAGTTCATCACGCATTACAATATTGCTTTTTCTGTGTGTAGTGTTCTTCTGGTTCTGCATACTTCACTTTGCATGAGTTTACATAATTCTTCCTGGGTTTTTCTGAAACCATCCTACTTGTATTTTTTTATTTTATTTTTTAAAATTTTATTTATTTTTGCTTTTTGGATGGCAATTAGGGTTAAACTTGTCTTTTTTATGTAGCAAAATAGTATTCCATCATAATCATACACCCATAATTTCTGCAGCCATTCCCCCATTCATGGGTATCCCCTCAATTTCCACTTCTTTGCCCCCCTAAAAAACTGCTACAAATATTTTTGTACCAATAAATCCTTCTCTTTTTTCTTTGATTTCTTTGGGATACAGACCTAATAGAAGAATTGCTGAGTCAAAGGGTATCGCTCCAAGTCCTTTGGGTATAGTTTCTAATTTTCTCCAGAATGGTTGAACTAGGTCACAATTGTACCAACAGTGCATTAGGGTCCCGGTTTTTCCATATCCTGTGCAGCATTTGTCATTTTCCTTATGTTAGCCAATCTGAGAGTGTGAAGTAGAATCTCAGAGGTGTGTGTGTGTGTGTGTGTGTGTGTGTACATATATATATATATACATATATATATATATATATATTCTCTAATAAGTAGTGATGTAAACCATTTTTATGCGACCATTGATAGCTTTGATTTCTTCTTCTGAAAACTGTCTATTCATATCTTTGACTATCAACTGAGGAATGGCTCTTATTTACATAAATTTGGCTCAGTTCCCTATATATTTGAGAAATCAGGCCTTTATCAGAGAAACTTGCTGCAAAAACTCTTTTCCCCATTCTCCTATTTTCCTTCTAATTTGGATTGTATTGGTTTTGTTTGTGAAATGCTTTTTAATTTCATGTAATCCAAATTGTCTATTTTACTTCCTGTAATCTCCTCTATCTCTTGTTTGGACATAAGCTCTTTCTTTAACCATAGAGCTAACAGATACATTTTTCCATGCCTCCTTAATTTACTCATGTTATTGCTCTTTATGTCTAGATCATTTATCCATTTTGATCTCATTTTGGTATGGTGTGTGAAATGTTTGATATCTAGTTTCTGCCAAATTACTTTCTATTTTACCCAGCAATTTTTGTCAAATATTGAACTCTTACACAAAAGATTGGATCTTTGGGTTTATAAGACACTAGATTACTATGATAACTTACCAATGTATATTTTGTATCTAATCTATTTCATTGCTTCATCATTCTATTTCTTTGCCAATGCCATATTGTTTTGATGATTACTGCTTTTTGTATAGTTTAAAATCTGCAACTGTGAAACCACCTTCCTTCACTTTTTTTTCATTGATTCCCTTATAATTCTTGACCTTTTATTCTTCCAAATGAATTTTATTACTATTTTTCCACTTCTATAGAATAATTCTTTGGTAGCTTCATTGTTATGACACTGAATAAATAAATTAACAGGTAGAATTGTAATTTTTTAAAATATTGGCTCGGTCTAAATGTAAGCAATTAGTATTTCTTCAGTTGTTTAGATCTGTCTTTATTTGCGTGAAAGGTGTTGTGTAATTGTGCTCATATAATTCCTGGGTTTGGCCTTGCAGGTAGATTCCCAAGGGTTTTATATTGTCTGCAAGTTATTTTAAATGGACTTCACTTTCTAACCCTTCCTACTTGGTTTTGTTGGTAATACATAGAATTGCTGATGAGTTATGTGGATTTAGTTTATATCTTGCAATTTTGCTGAAGTTGTTCATTGTTGAAACCAGTTTTTTTTTTAGGTGATTTCTAGGGTTCTTATAACATCATATCATCTTCAAAGAGTGATAGTTTTGTTTCATCATTGCCTATTTTTAAGAGAGTTAACATTTCTAGTACAATATTGAGTAGTAATGATGATAAATGGGCATCCTTACTGCATCTTGTTGGGAAAACTTCAAGTTTATTCCACTACAGATGTTTGTTTTTGGTTTTAGATAAATACACATATTTTATTTTAAGAAATATTCCATTGATTCCTATGCTTTCTAGTGTTTTTAGTAGGAATGTGTGTTGTATTTTCTCAAAAGATTTTTTGCATTTATTGATATCATATGATTTTTGTTGTTTTTGGTATTGATATGTTCTATTATGGTGATAGTTTCCCTAATATCAAACCAACCCTGAATTCGTGATATCAGTCCCACCTGGTCACAGTGCATGATCTTTAAAATGTTCTATATTGCTGTCAGAAATTGCTGTAGTTTCCCTGCTTATGTATTTTAACTAGGTCTATTTTTGCTTTTTCTTTGTCCAATATCATGATTGCTACCCTTGTTGTTGTTGTTGTTTTTACTTTAGCTGAAGCATAATAGTTTCTGCTCCAGTTCCCTATTTTAACTGGTGTGTGTGTGTGTGTGTGTGTGTGTGTGTATGTGTGTTTCTGGTTCTAGTGTGTTTCCTATAAACAACACATTGTTGAATTCTGGTTTTCAACCCATTCTGCTATCCTCTTCCATTTTATGTGTGAGTTATGATTAATTGTTAATTCACAGTTATGATTATTAACTGTTTATCTGCCTTTATCCTGTTTTCTTCTGTTTATCCTTCTCTTTCAACTTTTATCCTGTTCTTTCTTTAAAGTCTGTTTTGTTTTTGACAACTGCCTTCTTTAATCTGTGCTCCCTTTTATTACCATCCTACCCTTATCTTATGCCCTTCCCTTCCTATTTCTCTGTTGGGTAAGACAGGTTTCCAATACAATGTGTGTATGTTTGTATATCCTCTTTTTGAATTATTTTAGATGTAAGTGATATCCCCCCCCATCCCACCATTTCCCCCTCTGCTGTAAAAACTCTTCTTTGTGTGCCTCTTATCTGTAAGATAAATTTCTCCATTCTTCTTCTCCTTTCCCTTAAGGCATCCCTCTTTCTCACCTGTCCATTTTTAAAAATATCATCCCAATATATTCAATTCAGTCCCACACCCTTTTTCTATATAGAATCCTTGTAACTCTCCTAATAAAGTTCTTAGAAAATACATCTACCATCTTCTTATATAGAATGGTAAACAGTTTAACCTTATTAAATCCCTTATGATTTCTCTTTCATGTTTACCCTTTTATGTTTCTCTTGAGTCTTATAATGGAAAGTCAGATTTTCTATCTGGCTCTTGTCTTTTCATCAGGGTTGCTTGAAAGTCCTCTATTTCATTAAATATTCATTTTTCCCTCAAAGGATTATACTCAGTTTTGCTGGGTAAGCTTTTCTTGGTTGTAATTCTAGCTCTCTTTTGCTTTCTGGAATATGATATTTCAAGCCCTCCTCTTTTTAAATGTAGAAGCTCCTAGAATTTTTGTGATCCTGACTGTGGCTCCAGTGTATTTGAATTGGTTCTTTTTTGCTGCTTAAAATATTTCCTCTTTGACATGAGAGCTCTGGAATTTGGTTGTAATATTCCTGGGAACTTTAATTTTGTAATTTCTTTCAGGTGGTGATAGATGAATTCTTTCTATTTTTATTTTACCTCTAGTTCTAGGATAGCAGGACAGTTTTCCTTGATGATTTCTTGAAATATGATATCTAGAATCTTTCTTTGATCATGGTGTTCAAGCAATCCAACAATTCTTAAATTATTTCTCCATCTATTTTCCCAGTCAGATTTTTTTCCAATGAGATATTCCATATTTTCTTCTTTTTTCAATCTTTCAACTTTGGTTGTTTCATGATGTCTTATAGAATCATTAGCTTCCACTTGCCCAATTCTAATTATACCCCTTTTTCCATTTGGCCGACTCTGTTTTTTAAGGTATTATTTTCCTCGGTATTTTTTTTTTTGCCTCTTTTACCAAGATGTTCATTGTCATTTCATAATTTTTGTCCTTTGCTTTCATTTGTTTACCTAATTTTTCCTCTACCACTCTAATTTTAAAAATAATTTTTAGCCCTTCTAGGAATTATCATTGCACTTGTATACAATTTATATCTGTCTTTGAGGCTTTACTTGTAGTTACTTTGACTTTTTTTCCTCTCTGAGTTTGTCTTGATCTTTCCTGTAACCGTGGTAGCTTTTTATTCTCTGGTTTCTTGTTTGTTTGTTTGTTTACTTATTTTTCAACCCTATTTCTTAATTTGGAACACTATGTTAATGTTGTTCCCAGCATGGGAGGGGGGGAAGGGATCTGTCTCAAAACTCCAGAGGTTTTTTTATACTGATGTTTTTAGAGCTACTTTGGGGGGTTTGGAAGTTTTTGATGTTTCCCATGTGTTATGATCTGGGGAATGGTGTGGTCCCTGCTCTCTTAGTCTGTACTTTGGTCCTTACTCAGGAAAGGTCCCTGACCCCCTGGAATTGCAATCAATACATCTTCTCAGGACCCCTCTTCCATTGGGACTATGCACAATTCTATTCCTTAGGTTCCCTAAACCCTTGGGGATGGAGATGATTACTGCCCCTTAGGGCTTCCATTCCCTCTTGCCTGAAAGTGTTTATCTCTGCCTTTGAACTATGACCATGAAGTGAGTATAGGCAATGTTCTTGCCAAACAGTTGCCCCTCATGGCTCCTATTCCCCCTTTGATCAAAAGTATTCCTCTGTGTCCTTGAACTATGACCCAGAAGGGGTCATTAGTAATGGAATTGTGAAACAGCATCTGGTCCAGTACCCAGTGCTAACACAGGGATAGTTTATAATCTCTTTCTCACTAGTTACCAGTCCCTTCCTGTCTCTGGCTTAAGAACTCCCAAAGCTGCTGCTGCTTCTTTCACCACCACCAAGACCCTCCACCAACATTTCATCCATGTAGGCTCTGGGTTAGTCCTCTCCTCTTATATCACAGATCTCTCTTTCTGACTTTCTTTATTGTCTTGAGCTGGAAAAATGTCTCACTCTGACCTTCTGTTGGCTCTGCCACTCTAGAATTCAATTTGAGGTGTTATTTTAAAGTTGTTTAAAGGTTTATGTTGGGAGAATCCAGCTTTCTCTACTCCTCCATCTTTGTTCTGCCCCCAGTATTCAGCCCTTTTGGCTATTTTCAAACTCTGAATCAGTGTGGAGTTGGAATGAAGAACTCCAAACAGAAAGCAGTAGACCTGAGTTTTAGTCAAGATTATTGTTGAACCCTGGTCAAAGCATTTAGCTTCTCTCAGCTTTATTTCCCTTAGTTTCCAAATGCAGAGGGTTGGACTAGATGACCCTGAAATTCACCTAGGAAGAAAATTGAGAAAAAGGTTGTCTGGTTCAGTAAAAAGGCACTGCTTCTAGAGTCAGAGAACCTGTATTCAATTAAAATCCCTGAGCCTTAGTTTCATAATCTGTCATTTGAAGGGTTTGGACTAGATCACTTCTGAGGTCCCATGCAAGCCTGACTTTTATGATCTAAATGATTCTGTATTTAAATAATAACTAAGATTTGCTTTGAAATTGAACTTTATGTTTTATAAAGCACTGCTACATCCATTTCCTTATTTTGTTTAATTTTCCTAAATCTATTTTATTTTGAAAATAATTTTGTTGGTGCTTTTCATTTTCATATGCTCTAAATTTCCCTTAGAAAGTCATTAACTATAACAAAGAATATTCTTAAATGAAAAAGAGAAAAGTAATTATCAAAATCTATCAATACATTGACAAAATCTGAAAACATATTTAATATTCCACACTTATGGGACTCCAACCTCTGCCAAGGAGTTGGGGTATCATCTTTTTATCTCTCTCTCTCTCTCTCTCTTTAATTTTAATTTTTTTTATTTACTTTTAGTTTACAAGATTCAGTTCCACAATCCCTTGAGTTTCAGATTTTCTCCCCTCCCTTCGCCCCCCCCATGGTGGCATGCAATCATGTATAGGATCTGCAAATACTTTCACGTTGTACAATAGTCTGGTTGTATAGAAGGGTTGTAACCAATGAGTGAACACTGGGAAAAAAGAAACAAAACCAAACATGAAAAAGAACGATAGCATGTATTGCTTCAGTCTCCATTTAAACTCTAGTCTTTCTAGATCTTTCTCTGAATGTAGATATCTCCTTCCATCTTGAGACTTGTAGAGTTGTCTTTTAGCTGTGCGTTGCTGAGGAGAGTCCAGTTTATCAAGGTTGGTCATCGCACATATGATGTGTCTGTGATT
>CM053590.1:63507661-63593970 GCA_028646515.1 Pseudochirops corinnae
TAGCCCTTTGGACATAGTTCCAGATTGCTCTCCAGAATGGTTGTATCAGTTCACAACTCCACCAACAATGCATTAGTGTTCCAATTTTTCCACATCCTCTCCACATTTGTCATTTTCCTGTTTTATCATCTTAGCCAATCTGACTGATGAGATGTGGTACCTTCTCTCTCTCTCTTTTTTTTTTTTTTTGCCTTTTGGAAAGGGGAAGGTAGGGCAATTGGGGTTAAGTGACTTGCCCAAGGTCACATGGCTAGTTTTTTTTTTTGGTGTGTGTGTGTGTGTGTGTGTGTGTGTGTGTGTGTGATTGTGTTAAATGTCTGAGGCCAAATTTGAACTCAGGTCCTCCTGACTCCAGGGCCGGTGCCCTATTCACTGTGCCACCTACCCACCCCCTTTTTATCTCTTTTTGGGTGCTATATTTGTTCTTTATAATTTTGCCACATTCTTTTTCAATTGTTGTGTAGTTTTTGTTTTCCATTTACAGCATAGTGATCATGCTATATATTTTTCCCCTCGATCTGTACCAAGTCTTTCCATGCTTCTCTGTATACATATGCTTTTGTGAAGTTTGGATTCAGTCAAAGGGACACACTTCAGGACCTAGAGAGTCACATGTAGCCTCGAGGCCACAGGTTCCCCATACCTAAATTAATTTGAATACAGGTTCCTTAGTATATTTATGACCACAGGCAAATTATTCAACCCCACTACACCTCAGATTATTTGTTTTATACTATAAAATGGAGGATTGGATTGATGAGAATACTTTAAAGGTTCTTTCCATCTCTACCTGTATAATCTTATGATTTTTGTGCACAAATATTGAACTAGCAATGAATCCACCTAATTGTATTGTCAAGCCTGCCTCCATCCTTTCCTACAGAAATAGCATTATAAATTTCGGTGAATACTTAAAAAAAAAAAAAGTCTGGCTCAACTATTTTTTTTAGCTCAACTACATTTTCATAATCTACCAGACTAGTAGCACTATACAGAAAAAAAGGGAACCATTAGTCTAGCACGATTTATTCTAGAAGAAGCTATACGGTCTCTTTTCGAAAAGTGCTTTCTTTTCTAGATGTTAACTATGTATTAAATAATGCCTTCTAGAACATTACCAGGAATTTCACTGGCCTTTCAAAATCTTCCTACTTCCCTTTTCTTGAAATTAGAACATTTACCCTCTCTAACTGCCCCATACCTTCCAGTCTCCCTGATTCTTCAAAAATCACTTCAAATGGCTCAGCCAACACATCTGCAAGTTGTTTGTTTGTTTGTTTTAATATCTTTGGATGTAATTTATCTGGTCTTGAATTATTTAATAGCAGCTAGATACACCCTTACCTATTTAGGGATATCAATTACCCAATAATCATTTTTGTTTTGTCCTTGATTGTAAATTACTCTGTTTGAGGTAGAAACTACATTGATGAAATCACAGCTCCATTGAAATACAGAAATGATTTTTTAAATTATTATTTAAGGATTTTGAATAGAAGTAAAAGTCAACATGGCACAATGGATAAAGAACTGGCCCTGGAGTCAGAAAGACCTGGATTCTAGTACTGTCTCTGACATATATACTGACTGTGTGATCCGGCTAAGGTCACTTACCTGTGCTATCTCTAGGCCAGAGGTCTCATCCATCTGGGCCTAACGTGACCCACAACACTCCCCAAAACACAGTTTGATCCAGATTAAAACATAATTGAGAAATAACTAAATAAAAATTAAATAAAACATAGATAACATTACATTTCAACACTAAGTTGATATGTAGCCTACAGAGATCCTTTGAGAACAACTAGTGGCCCCTGTTTCTGTTTCAATTTTACACTACTGGTCTAGGCAGCTCTAAAGCTCAGTTTCAGATAATGCGTTGACTTGCATTGGTAGAAGGAGTTTCATCATTTGAAAGTTGTCTATACCAATGAAATCAGTCATCCAGTCCTGGTAGTATCTTTGAATAGGGGAGTGATGATATAAAAGAAAATAATGACAACAGTTTTTAATAGATATAGCTCTTTGTTAAACACATTATTTGATTTAATGCTTCCAATGACCTATGAAGTAATTGCTATCATAACCTCGTTTTCAGAGATGAAGACTTAAGGTCCAGGGAAGTTAGAGGATTGTGTCCAGGGTCACAGAGCTAGTAAGTATCTGAGGCAGGACTTGAACCTAGAGCTTCCTGGTGACAAGGCTGGCTCTCACATTGCCTTCAGTTTACAAGAAATACTGTCAACTGATGTGGATTAATGCCTTGCTACAGGTTTAAGAGACAAAGAAGGTTGCCCTGAGTAAAAAAAGGAGATTCTGTTCCCAGGGATTTGTCTTGTGTCTTGGCCATTCACTTTTCTTCAGATCATACTATAGAAACAACATTGATGGGTTTAGAGGCTCTTCCCTAAATAGATCTGGACAGCACCATCAATAGCTCTGGGTATCCATTGGTCATTTGGCTTCAGTGACTGGAGATCTCTGCTTATGCCAAAGTTTTTTAGAACTGCATGTTCTGAACTGCTTTCAGCAAAACCACTCCATCATTTAACTGATCAGGGACACTTTGGGTGGTGACAGTTATTTGGCAGAAATCAAGTCATGCTCCTAGAGTTGGCAAAGGTCATGCAAACATCATTGCCTCCCAAGCCCTTCCTGGCTCAGTCTCTATGGTTACTATGTTTGTTGAACTTCAGTATTGGTAGCTCCTGCTCCCCACAATAACCCAGCCAACCTAATTAGAGAGACATCACAGAACAAGGGGAATGAATAAGACCTAGCATGTGACAGAGAAAAAACTTGCTGATGGTTAACTGACTTGAGCAAGGAGCAACTGAATGTCTTCCTGCACAGCTCTTGTGTAGAGGTTGCATTGGAGGCCAGCTGAATGCATACCTGATGCTTGTATAGACAACTTCCTCCGTGTGTAGCATTCATCTCTGACAGGCATGGGATTTGAACAGTGCTTTTGGTACCTGGAGTCTATGCACATAGCCATTGATGTAATTACTCAAGCATGCTACATTCCTGGGGCTTTAAAAGTCAGAGAGCCAATCTAACTCACTTCCATCCAGGTAATGAGGATTGCCTTTATTTTCTCTCCCTGCCAAAGCAATTGACCAGTTCTGGAGACAATGAATTCAGTTAAAACATCATTTGAATGAATGTGTCCCCTGCCCTCCTTCTCTGCCCCCTCCCCAACTTGATTACTTACTTGTTCCTGGAACGTTCAAGTAATTGGCAGAGTCTGGACAAAAATCTATTAATCTACTCACAAAACACCAGAGGCCCCTTTTCTCATGGCATGTTTCATTCATTTCTTTTGTGCCAGGTAGACTGAAAGTTTTAGCTAAGCCTTATTACAATTCATGGAGTTACCACTTGCCAGGTGGTTATTTTTATCATAGCACAAAGAACCAAGAAGATCCTTGTGCTTTTTCATTCATCTAAACACACTTGAAGAATAGCTTGGCTTTTGAGAACTGTAGTTTAACCAACCCTAACAGAAGCCCCATTGAAGGATTTTTTTTCCCATAGAAGCTATGTGGCCACAGGAATATGGAACAACATATCTTATGAAAATCTCAATTTGAGGTTGCCCAGAGGACTATAGAAAGACATACAGTTGATAATCAGCTGAAGCATATTCCAAACTATGCCATGATAATAACCGAGCAGCATAAAAAGCACTGCCTGGGATAGGTTTGACTGGAAACAAAAGTGAGTTGTACTTAGTATGCACATAGCCATAGAAAAAGTGTTGAATAAAAGATAAAAAACCTAAAGACTGCACTGGTATCCAGGAAATTTGCTGAGAAAGTATAGCTAGGAGAGAAGTACAAAAACATCCTCCTTTCTGCAAACACACTTCCTCCTACCCCACCACACATATACCCATCCAGTCCCTGGGTAGAGTGGGTTCAAAATTGGTGGTTACTCCAAAGCATCCCTCCCACCAGGTTCACTTCTGATTGTGGTATAGTTATTCCCTGGCTTGTAGGACATAGTGTCTGGATCACTGGAACAATTCACTGCAGTGTCATAGGGCATGGCTCCTCATCAGGCTCAGCTGCTGTGGTTACCTCTTCTAGCATCTCTAATTACTAAACATCTGATGGCTTTTCCAACTATTTGAGGCTCACAATGTTATAATCTAAGACATTCCATCACCTAAGATTAGGAAGTAATAGACACAGCAGGGACAGAAGAAACATAGACTCCATCCATTCATGGCCACACAGTGACCTGGATGGGGAGATAAAGCAGCCACAACACTGATTATGGCTGTCAATACCTCTTCCCCCCACAATATATGCAACATTTCTTCTTTCTTGCTCAAACGACACCATGGAGAGAGCCCCATGGCATGTTAAAAGAAACAGAAGAAGCCTCCAGCACCTTGGAAAATTCAGTTCAACCACTTCCTTGGACAATTGTTTCTTTGATGATGTTTTCAGTGGTACTTCTTGAGTGTGCCATCATTTGTATCATGAGCAACCTATTTATGCCCAAACACACATCTATTTCCCTTTAAATAGTCCAAATTTTAATTCTTTGAAGATCATGATGGCCCAGGATTCATAAACACAAAGAATCCCTTGGAGAGTCCTGGTGGTAAAGAATTGGGTTTTTGTTTAAGTGAGGAGGTTGAGGACATTGAAAGTGCTAAACAATTTCCCAAATATGATCCAGGAGCCATTCTCTCCACCTAGTCAAAGCTAGGCTCACTTTGCCTGGCCTCTCCAAGACAGATGGGGACTGATGGACAAAGTAGGTTTTCCCTTCAGCTGTAGGTCATGATCTGGATGATATATTTTACATACATATATGTATATATGAGTATGTGTGTATATTTTCCATATGGATTCTCTCTTTCTCCCTTAATTACTTCTTTCTCTTTTTCTTTCCCTTTTTTCTTCCCTCCCTTCTTCCCTTTTCCTTCCCTTCTTCCTCCCTGCCCCTCTCTGCTTCCCTTTCTTCCCTCTCTCACTTTTTCTTTCTTTCCATCATTCTTTCTTTCTTCCCATCTTCCTTCCTTTCTTTCTCTTCCTATCTTTCTTTCTCTTTCTATATTTCCTGTCTTTCTTTCCCTCCCTTTCTCTCTCTCTCTTTTCCTTCCTTCCTTCCTTCTTTCTTTCTTTCTTTTTTTCTTTCTTTCTTCCTCCAGTTAGGTGGTACAGTGTATAGAGTCTGGAGTCAAGAAAACCTGAGTTCAAATCCAGACTAAGACACTAACTATGTGATCCTGAGCAAATCACTTATCTCTGACTACCTCAGTTTCCTTACCTATAAGATGTGAGTTAGAATAGGTAGGAATAGTACCTCCTCCAAGAACTGTGAGGATCAAATGAAATAATACCATAAAGCACTCAGCACAGTGCCTGGAACATAGTAGGTAGTACATAAATGTTTGTTTCCTTCAAGAATTTTTGGCTGTGATTTGTTTGATTGGACTATTCTCTTTCCACCCTCCCTTCTGAATCAAGCTACCATCTGTTATCTCAGTTTAGAAGGGGTAGGGGTCTTCTGGTCCTTCAAATAATATATGTGCTTGCTATTTTCCATCCACCACTCAGTAGATTCTGTGGAGTTCAATGAAACCCCAAATAGTATTTACTCTAGCTGTGAGCAAGCCCACCACCCTATAATTTCCATAGATGCATATAAAGATAATGATAACAGAAGGTACTCCTGAGTTGTTAAATCAAGTCAAATCAACCATGATCTATTAAATTACTTTCTGCCAAGAACTGTGCTAGGTAAGAATTTCTTTAAAATATATATATATATATGTATATATATATATATATATTTTAATTTATGGAATAAAACAAGTGTTTCCATAACATAGTATAATTTAAAAAGATGATTGCATACAAAACTGCAAATCTATTACGTACAACTTGCTATTCCTTTTAAAATATATAAGATTATCTAAATTTCTTTTTTCCCTTTTTTTCTTCCCTTCCCCCACCCCAGAGATGGCTACTGTTAGACACACATTGGTATATATGTATGTGTGTGTATACACACACATACACATATACATACACACATATATATGTAAAAATTCTCCTTTGTGGTTAATTTGGGTATTTAAAATAGTCAAAATGACTTAGTTACTCAAAGTTGTTCTTAAAACAATATTGTGGGGCAGCTCGGTGGTGCAGTGAATAGAGCACCAGCTCTGGAGTCAGGAGGACCTGAGTTCAAATCTAGCCTCAGACACTTAACACGTACTAGCCATGTGACTTTGGGCAAGTCACTTAACCCCAATTGCCCCTCAAAAGAGCAAAAAAAAAAAATTGCTGTTACTGTATACAATGTCCTCTTGGTTCTGTTCATTTCACTCTTCATTATTTCATGCAGGTCTATCCATGTTTTCCTAAGATTATCAAATTCATCATTTCTTTATGCCATCACAATCATATGCCACAACTTGTTCAGCCATTTCTCATTTGACAGGCATCCCCACAATTTACAGTTCTTTGCCACTACAAAGAGAGCTGTTACAAATATTTTAGAACACATGGGGTCTTTCCATGTTTTTCTGGGACCAGCCTGCAGCATGGGGTGTTCTGTTGAAGTGTGCAGCAGCTTCTTCAGTTGTTTCCCAGTTGGTGAGCTTCTCCTCAGTTTCCAGTTCTTTGCCACCCCAGAGAGAACTGCTGTAAATGTTTTGGAGTGTGTGGGTTCTTTTCCCTTTTCCCAGATCACCTTGGTGGGGGTGGCGTGGACCTGGTGGTAGTGTTGCTTGGGAGAATTTTGATGAAAATACAATCCAATTCACGGAATCATAGATTTTGAAATAGACACCATCTTACAGTCCAGGCATATAGGAGGAGAATGAGAAGAGAAAAAAAAATCACAAAAACTTAGAAGAGAATATCAAAGAGAAGAGGGCGATAGTGTCAATGGCAGCCAAAAGGTCAAGAATGATGAAGTTTCAGAAAAAGCCATTAGATCTGATTATTAAGAAATTTGTAATTTTGGAGATAGTAATTTCAGTTGAATGATGAAGTCAGAAATCTGATTGCAGAGAAGTAGGAAGCTAATGAAAGGACAGGAAGTAGAGCCATTTATTATAGCTTTCTCAAGGAGTTTAGCCAAAGGAGGGAGAAGAGATGTGAGACAAAAGCTATTAATAGTAAATAGGGAGTATTCTGGAGGTTAGTAGACAACAGCCACCAGAATCTTGACTCAGTGATAGATATAGATTGTATGAATGTCAAAAGAAGAGAGATTACTGAACAATGATGATAGAGAAGAAGCCTGGAAATGGGGAGCAAGGACTATTCCAATTCTACCACCCCTACCAGTGACTGGGAGATATAAGCAACAATGTTATCAGTGCTGGAAAGGGGGGCCAGGAGAACAATGTTTGAAGGGAGCAAGATCTCAGTGAGAACAAGAGAAAGGAAGGAATGGGAAAGGAAAAGTTTGAAAATAAAAGCTGGTTTATTACCTATGGAGTAGGCATGCAGAGAGCACAATGGAAAGGTTGGGCATCCTAAAAGTAAGATATTGTTGGGGCTGGGTTGACAGTGATATGAATAAGGGAATTTGGGGAAGGGTGCAAGAAGGGGCTTTGATTAAAGACAGAAGTCAGAATCACTGGGATGAGGTGACTAATGATATGGGAGAATATTTATCATTAAGGAATGAGTTCAAGTATATGATCATTGTCCATAGAGGTTTGGCATAGGGATTGAGATGATGTGAGGTGTAAGTCTATGGTAAAAAAGGGCTGGAAAGTGCTTGGGTATATGCAAATGGATGATTATGGAGTTTGGGTAGATGGAGAGAGTGCCTAGGTTTGGAACAAGTGACTGCCCTGGGAAGTTAGGAAGTGTAGGAGGGAAGGAGAAGGTACACACACCACATGACAAGGCAGTTAGAGGAGCTGAGAAGGAGATGGCCAAAGAGTAGGGAGTAATGAATCAACTGCATGTCCTATGAGGAATGATAAAGTGTAGCCTGAGAAACAAAACAAAGAACCTTTTATTCTGCTTTCCAGGTTTGTAATTTTGGTTTGTATAATGTGTAATATATTTGCTTTATTATTTTTTATTACTTAAACTAGTTTATACTGGTGGAAAGTCATGAAATTACGTTAAATATAACCAAGGAGAAATTAATGAAACCTTCTTTCTACAGCATTCAAACAACTTATCACTAAGATGGCCACATAATTTTTGCCACAGTGGTCACAAAGTTTTGAACAAAGAACAATCACTTAGTAACTCAAGCATTCAATCATTTCAATCATCCTTAAGGAGATTTGCCTCCTCCTGGGACACAAAGTACAATAGTTAAAGTTTTCCACTCATGGGGCACACTAAATTACAAATCAATTACTTATTAGTCATCATTCACTAAGTACAATCAATCATTCAATCAACTCAATCATTCAATCATCCTTCATCATTCACTATTCAGTCATCAAAAAATACATAGACCCTCCATCCCTAGGTCACTAGTAAATTACAAATTCTCAGTCAGTACGCAGTATCCAAGTAAAGTCTTCTTTCAGCTTGACTTGGGGTGGTCTCTCAGATTCCCTGGATCCCCTTCCATGGTCCCAGCTCTTAGCTGGATTCACCAAACTGTCACCTGGGCTCAAAGGCAAACAGCTCCCAGGTCCTTGTCAAGCTCTCCATGCACTTTCTGTTCCACACTGAAGCTCACAGTGTCCAGTCTACCTTCAATCCTTCACAGTCTCTGTTCCTGGAAAGTCAAGGCTTAACAAAGCCACCAACAGGTTCATACAAAGTACCAGCATCACAGTCATGCTTCCTCAGTTTTTGGCAGCTCTGGTTGGCCCTTGGAAATTCTCAACAGCCTCAGCAGCTCTGTCTGGCCCTCAGACTCAGCAGAAGTTTAAGCTGGTTCCCAGAATCAAAATCACTTCATCCACATTCTCCAAATAAAAATCATTCTCTCCAACCTGGGTCCTTCCTCTTCAACCTCCTCAGCAGCAGCTGCTTTTGCCTCCAGGAAACTTACTCCAAGAAGGTCTGACTTTCCCAGCCAGGGTCTTTCCTTATATACAGACAGCATTAGCTTCCTGTTTCAGCCAAGCTCTTCCTGTTACATTAGCAACAGGGAGTCATACCTTCTGTTTCTTCAACAGAGGCTTGATTAATTACTAAGTGCTAAGTACCTGTTACCTTTGCCAATACAAAGGAATCTTCAAATTCAAATTACACTACGATGACACAAGAAAAAAATAGTCAATCAGTGATCTACACAGAAGTAAAAAGCAATTTTAGGTAGTTATTTATTTTCCTTAGAAAATCATAAAACATTCAAGTCATCTCCTAAAATGAAAAACATTAAGAAAAATCACTATAAAATTATATCCAAAAATACTGGCAAAGTTAAAAAAAAATGTTCTTTATTTCCATACTGCAACTAGGGAAGTTTAAGGAGTATTAAAGGAATTTCAGGAGAGAAGAAGCAAATTAAATTAAGGAGAGAGGAGATGAAGGTAAAAACAGAAAGAGGATGAGGGACAGAAAAAAAAAAGTTGAGGGTCTAAGAAGGTAGAAAACAAGATTAGAAATTCATAGGAGGGATTACAAAAAATCAAGGCTTGGATTAAGATTTTCATTACTACTGCTTTTTATGAATACATAATAACCAATTAGGTAGGTACATGGGCCAGTGAATAGAGTGCTGTGTCTAAAGTCAGGGAGACTCAACTTCCTGAGTACAAATTTAGCCTCAGATACTTACTAGCCCTGTGACCCTGGACAGGTCATAGGGACAAGTTGCTGACTGCCTTAGTTTCCTCATCTGTAAAATAAGCCAGAGAAGGAAATGGCAAACCACTATAGTGTCTTTGCCAAGAAAACCCCAGATGGGGTCATGAAGAGTCGGATGTGACTGAAATGATATGACAACAAATAACCAACTCTATTATTCCTTCACTTCTTTGTATTATTATTTAGGGACCATTTCACAGGTCTTTCAAGTCAACTGACTCTCTGTGAAAGAAAGACACACACACACACACAGACAAAGAGAGAGAGACAGAGAGAGAGAGACAGAGACAGAGACAGAGACAGAGAATATGTAGTAGAGCTTGTAGGATCTTCTGTTCATGAAAACTTGGAATTGCCTGTTGGCGTATGATTTTGATATGCCTCCATTACCTTTGGGACTCCAGATGCAGTCGTCCACTTTTCCTCCCTCTCATACTTCATTCTCACTGAAGCAGAGATGTGTCTTCCTTCCCTTTACAGGGATATAAACCTCTCTCCAAATCTCTACCCAGTCCAAACATTAAACATATCAGATGAGGGCTTTTTCATATAAATGTAAGAGGAGAAAAAATAATTGATAACAATGAGAAGACAGGGAGAAATGGGAATAAGTGTTCATTTGGATAGGAAGAAACCAGATGTTCATATTGCTGGCTATGAAGGTAAAATCAGCATCTCTTACTGAGTTCATCTATCTTCAAAGAACATGAAATTGTCTAGTAGCTTAACTTAGATAGGAGCTTTGAGATAATCCCTCTTTAAAGGCAAGTGAAGGGAAATACACTATTCCCTCTAGCCACATTACAATCTTACCAAGAAAGACCATCAGTTCTTGGGTTTTGATGGGGAAGGCTGCTCCTTAGTTTTTAATTAACATGGTCTGCAACTAGACTTCACTGAGTCACAGAGGAAGGGCCTGAGGTCTGTCTGTGAAGTGATTTTATCTTTCTCTGTCTCTGCTTCTCTCTGTGTTTGCTTCTCTGTATGTCTCTCATTCTCTATGTCTTTGTATTTCTGTTGTCTCTCTGTCTTCCTTTCTTTCTCTGTTTTTGTCTCCTTCTCTTTATGTTTTTCTGTCTCATTCTTCTTAACTTGTGAATAACTTGTTCATTCCTTTTAAAGTGATTACTACACTGAAGTTCCTGGGTTATCTGGAGAGAAACAATGAGCCCCAAAATTGTAAGTTTCCCAAATTGTACTTGAAGCATCCATGTTTGGAGGAAGCTTATAACGGAAACATTTTATCTCGATCAAAGGGACAGAGTAGTATAGTGGAAACTGGAACTTTGGAGTCAGGAGAACTGAGTTTAATTCTATTTTTAGAAATTAAATGTTGTGAAAAAGTCATTGAACCTTTTAGAATCTTATTGTCTTCATATGTTAAAAGGAGATAATTTAACTGTAAAATAAAGGCAACTGTACTCCATATTGCATGATATTGTTTTGAGAAAAATTCTTTATAAACTTTGATAAAAAATATGAATTACTGCCATTACATGATGAGAAATGCTATGAGAAAACCAGAAAGATGGTTAGTCATATTATACAGGACCTTAAATACCATGATTAAAAGTTTTTAATTTTTCAAAAATTTTCCATTTTTCAATTCAATATAATTTTTCAATTCTTTAACAGAATATTCTGGGAAAGAAGAATGACCTTATCAACATATTAACAATTTCACTCTGGCAAAGGGGTGAAGGATGGACTAGACTAGATAGAAGGATGACTAATTAAAAGGCTATTGCAATAATATAATTGAGAGGGCCAGTCAAAAGTCAATAGCATTCATTAAATGCTTACTACATGCCAAATCCCATGCTGAACTGGTAGTACATAGAAGGGTGAAAGCCAACCGATCAAGCAAACAAAAAGTCCCTTCCCTCAAGGAGCTCCTATTCTAATGAAGGAGACAACGTATAAATAATTAGGTATATATAAACTATGTACAAGTAGATGGGAGGTAATCTGAGCAGGGAAGGCATTAATAGCAGGATTTATAAACAAGAGATTTGAGCTAAATCTTGAAGGAATCTAAAGTAACAAAGACAGCAAGGATGGATGAACTATGACATGAGTTATATACACAGTATAAATTTAGTGAAGTAAAATAGTCTGAAATAAGGTTTGATACCTATCGTCGAGAGCCCTGAATGTTAGGATGAGGCCTGTGTTCTTTATTTTATGGGCAAAGAGGGAGAGGTTTGATATTAATTGATCAGGGAAATAAACTGTCTACCTTGCTTTTATATAGTAGTTTATCATCACAAAATGTTGTTATATCATTGAATCCCAACAAACAAGTATTAGTACATGTTCAAATTATCATCTTTTTCAGTTGAATTGAATTGTTTAAAATCACATAGCAAGCTAATGGCAGACTCGTAACTTAAACCCATTTCTTCTAATTCTCCATTTCTCTTTCCACCAAGCTCTGTCATTATTTATATAATCTACTGAGAATGTCAAAAGATGGGGGCAACAAGAAAAGTCTTTTAAAAGAAATTAGTAGTAAGAAATGGAACGTAGTATTCCATTACTGAAAACATTTAAGTAAATCTGGATTATCAATTATTAACGATATTAAGGAAGGGAATCTTTTTATGTACTTTATTTTATGCATTTAAAAAGAATTATTCTGAAAATGAGCCCATAGTCTTTACCAGACTGCCAAAGGGATCAGTGGCATAAGAAATGCTAAGAAACCTTACTCTAGAATCAGATGGTGTGTGAAGCCTCTGCCAGCTCACAGATTCTGAGGAATCCATGAGAATATGTATTTCTCCAAAGAAAATAACTATGTTTTTACTCAAGCAGATTTTCCTTTATTTTGTTAAATTAGAGTCCAGAAATTATAATAGTGCAAACACTTAGTATAAAAGTTGCAATAAGAAATGTACATTCACATTTAACATTTCAGTCCATTCACTTTTTAACATAAAAATAGGACAAATATGCTCTTCTCAATTTAACAATCCTGAAAAAGACTGGAAGATACTCTACAGTGTTCTATTTACATAAAAATAGACCCGTATTATTTATGCAAATCTATCATTAGAAGTTACCCATGATAACAAATTATTGTATTACTGAATAGATCTCTATTATTTTCTTGTATATAAGCAACAGCAGTGGGTAATAGTAGTTGGAAAAAATGACATTTTGCCCACTACTCTCTTTTTTAAAGCTATGAATATCAATTCATATTGTAGCTGAATATTTAGAGAGTCCAGAAAACTTCCATACCTCTTTTATAGAGGTGGAAAAAAAGAAAAGATGAGAATGGATTGACTGCCAAAGACAATGAAATTAATCTCTACGTGGTGATGTGTAGATGTGTCACATAAATTGCTTTAATTGGTGTGAGTTTGTGATTACTATTAAATAATGAAAGGAACTGACAATTAGACAAAATGTAAAGTACTGATTAACCCCCCCCTCCAAAATCTATTAAAATCCAGATTCATTTGGGCTCATGATATGTTGTAAAGACAATATCTTGACCCTAAATTGTACAGGAGAATAGCATCATTGCCCCAATTAAAAAAAAAACAAACTAACCTTCATATGATGAAAGAAAATTAATAGCTTAGTTATTTTGCACATGCTACATATTCTTAAAGCGAAACAAATCAAATTCCAAATGAGTCTATAATTTCACTATAATTCAACGCCAAAGTGTGAAATTGTTCCAAAACCTTCAGCATATCAGCATCAAAGCATGCACAAAAATTTAGATTTTAACATTGCTAAAGGCAAAGTTATGTGACCCTCTAGGAAAGCCGTGTGCTTTGTGCTCTTATTGACATTCAGGGTAGGCAGGTACACCCCAATAAATGAACAGCCCCCACGTAAGAATGTCCAGTCCAGACTATGCCAAGTATGCATTCTACCAGAGAAGAAGTGTTTCCTGAGCCGCCATGCTACCTTCTTACCTATCATTGAGGGACCAGGTATCTCAGGGGCTAAAGGGTAAGGGAGCATGGAGTTGAGAGTAGAGCCAAAAGAATTTTTGTAATGCTGTTATTTTTTTTCCTTTCAACCAGTGCTGTGGAATGACTTTTCTCATAGGTATATGGTCATAGAGAATGATTAGGGTCCCAGACTGGTCTCTAAAAAGCTAATTGATTCCATAATGTAGCGGATTAATAACCAGGTAAGTTCAATAAAGAGACTTCTGGACTAGTCTTGAAATATAACCACTATTTGCATAATCATTTCTGTGTAAATAGATATTCCACGTTGTAAATGACTGACTTAGAATATCACCAATTTGGGGACTATTAATTGGAATTAAATTATTTCACGAGGAATTTAATATTCACCAAAAAAAAAAAAAAGATTCACTGAATGATGAACTCCCCTGCCAGTTTACAAGGTAGGATATAATCTTGTTTCATTGTATATCTACTTTCCTTTCCCTTTGCTGCTTTCAGTACTAAAAATATCTTGGCAAAGCCACTCTGTTAATGTATTTTAGTCTAAAGTAAGGAAAGGAAACACTAAAAAAAAATAAGAAAGAAAGAACACAAAGAGGTGGCAATCAGAATATATTATTAAAATATATTATTAAAACTTACAGAACCAAAAATTACTCTAAAACAAAGTCCTGATGCTTTAACTCATGGATTGGATGTTAAAGTGCTATAAACCTATACTTGAAATGCCTCTGTAAATTGAAATGAATGTAGAATTTCCCTCTCAGGCCTGCCAGAGGCAGGTACATTCACTGCTTGGTTTTTATCCCCCAAGACATTGGGGGGAAAACATACTTGTGCCACATATGGAATTTGAATAGAATAGACCAATCATTTATTTTAGAATATTTTATGCTTAAGAAAAAAGGGAAGTGTCATTTCTAAGAGAAACTTTATTTTTTGTTGTTTCTTAGAAGATGCACAAATGAAAATTCCTGCTTTAATAGCATCTAATTAAGTCATATATGATGAGAGTTCAAAGAACATTATACATGTGTCCACATATACATATGTCATATGTATGTACACACACATATTACATTCAAAGGATTTGTCATGCTCCTGTGAAGAATTCTGAGTTTTAGAAGGGAAAATCTTCTGCATGTAACAAGGGAGGTAGAGGAAATGTTATGGTGTATTATGAGACAAATGTGAACAATGATGCCCTCTGGTCTGTCCTACCGAAACATGAATAATATGTTTGGCAAAACAGAGATATTCAAGGGGGTTGAGATTTGGTCCATAACCTGGCCCAGGTCTAAGGCCCTGAGGTCTACCCCACCAATAGAGTAGCCTCTGGAAAACCTAAATGCTACAAGGTGGATCTTTAGAGGTGTGATGTATTTTGTGAACATTTGTGTGTAGTCTTACAATAACAGTCAATTTTGCGCTTAGTGTTCTTTTAAAGGAACAGCAATTTTTCTGGAGAGTAAATTTGCATTGCTTCCATTGTTAACTTCTCATTGTTGTTGGAGAATGCCTCTGAAAACTATGTATTTCAAATAGAAAAGTTGTATTTCAGTTTTGCCATATAAGTATGAGTGGAAAGTACATCCAATCCAAAATTTTAAGTGAGTTAGCAGTTATTAGTTCACTTAGGAACAATGTTTGCTATTGGGTAGATCTTGTGATTTCTGTTTTGGTTTTCTGATCTTTTTTGTGAGACCTATAAAATAAATATTATATCTCTACCTTCTTTCAAAGTAATCTAGTATGTATTAGAGACAAATAGAAGGCAGTGATATAATGGAAAAAATCTTCACTGGCTCTGAAATCAGAAGACTGATTCAAATGCCATTACTGAGGCTTACTTCTTGGGTGACCTCTGGCACCCCAGTTTCTTCATTTATATAATGGGGGTAGGAGAGCAGGGAACATGTGATCTAAATGACCTGTGAATCCCTTCCAGATCTAGCCTTTATGATCTGTAATTTAGGCAGTTATAACAATAAAATGGAGGTGAAGATTGTTTCATTTTCCTTAGGACATTGGACTATCTATGTATCCAAATTGCTACAAGACTCAATAGGAACTCTTTCATTTTGTCTTGTGCACATATACATACATGTGTATACACAAATACATATGTGTGTGTATTTATGCTGCATTTAGATTTTTTTTTTTTTTGGTTTGGCTTGTGATTTGGATTACGATGATCTCAGTGGAGGTAACTCCTAGCTCATGGTGTGTGTAAACTCCCTGTGCTCATTTTTATCAGCAATTCTCCAGTAGGTTACATTCTTAGAGAGCTACCTAGGGGCACTAGGAGGTTAAGTGACTTGTCCAGAGTCACAGAGCTACTGTTTGAACTCTTATTTCAGCTTTGAACTGACTTCAAGGCAGGTCCTCTGTCCACTCTACTATGTTGGCTCAAAAAATGTTGGGAATTGTATTAATGCTACAAATATACACAGAACAAAATCAAGTCTTCTCTAACTAATACTGGGGGGAAAAAGAAAGTAGAACAAGGGAAAACAATGCCAATGAGCAATAAGACAAATAATCATTAAAAATACATGATGGTTTTTTATTTATATCCTTTAGAACAAACTTTTTTTTTAATTGCCTGGGTTAGGAGACTGAGGAGGAGACCAAATCAAAAAGCAGAAACTACAGTCGAGCAGCTGGTTGTGCTTACATGCTACTCAACAACTGATCAACTAACATTTTTATTAAATGGAATTATTTTTTCAAATCAAATAGAAGTAGAAACATATAAAGTCAATTTAACGATCATATCAGCAAGTGGACTGGTTCTATGGACACAACCTTATCAAAAAATAATTCTCCTCCTCTCAAATCAATTTTAATCATAGTAACAAATAATTTCTCTTATTTTGCTGACCTCTTGTAGCACACATGGGGAACATCTCATTTGGAAGAATGTCTCTAGCATACTAACTAGTTGAAAGGCACTGAGCTGGATAAATTAGATTGGTACAAATTGTACAAATGAATGTGATCATTTTTCATGTGTTAAAATATAAATTAGATTCATCCTCCCCCCCAAAAAAACCCCCACCAACAACAGAGTTTGAGAGAAATTGTTTATCACTTTGGTCTCACAGTATAGCCTCTTAAATAAGGTGGCATTTTGAGTAGGAGAATATAAGCTCCTTAAAGGTAGGGGCTTTTTTGTTTTGTTATGTCATTGTATCCCCTAGCAGATAGCACAGTGCCTGGTATATAGAAGGTACATGCTTCATTGAATTGAGTCGCATTTTGAAACTATGGTGCAAGATATGCCTTTTAATAGAACTGTTTCATATTAGAAGTCAATTTGTTGAAAAACGTCAAGCCATGTTTATGAAATGAGAAAGTGAAAAATCATTTGTATATGTCTTCAAATATACAAATAGTTGTATCATATACATAGATAAAATATGCTAAGAATAAATGAATTTTTTTTACTTTGATTTGACATTCTGCATACAATCTGTGTGATTACTTCTCCATAGGATAGGTGCCTTCAAAGATCACTTAAGAGGAAAAGCATTTAAATGAAAAATTGTTAGTATCTGTGGAACTCACAATTAAAAATAATTATACTGAAAACATGGTTTGCTCCGGGTCATGTGCTTTTTTAGGATCAAAGATGTCACCTGGTTTGTTACAAAATGTTCTGAGTTTCATTTGAATCCACTGCCTTCAGCTGTCTAGCATTGTCTTTTTAATGTGGAATCTATTCGAGTACTTTTGCAACATTCTCTAAGGTCCATATAGCCTCTTCTTTCTACAATAGTGTTTGCAAATAACTTTATCACTGTTGTTTCTGTACTAGCGGCTCTGGTCCAATTCAGGTATGAGCAGGAGATGGAAGGTATTAAATTAATGAAACACAGGTAACCTATTTATTTTCCCCTACAAGTTGTTGTATGATCCAGTCTGTCTGGGTGATCAGCATTACTTCTGAAAGTGGACTAAAGGTTAAGATTGATTGCTCTGTCACAGACCAGTTTGGGAGCCAGGCATGGATATGACCATTATCTTTTCCCCTATGAACTTGCCAACTATGGCTATACCATCAAATCAAAATGAAGAGGGGAACTATTTCATGATTAATTTAATTAATCAGTTAATATGAGTAATTATGTCCCTAAACCTTGTATGTCCTTAAGCACAGATTGGGCAACTGAAACTGCCTAGATAATTCCTTTCATTTACCACTTTGTCATGACCATGGAGACAAAAACCATTGTGCCTGATGTCTGATTCTGTCCCTATCCTAATTTTCAAGTAGCTATCACTGCCTATCATCTTAAATCTCAGAGAAATGCCCTCTATGATATAGCCATCAGATTGATCATAGATTCATATCACAGAAGCCCAGTAATCAGCATTACTTGACATCAGGAAAGTTCAGTTTCAATGCTGGGTAATGTAACTGTGCATAGCAAAGAGATGTATAAATCTGTGAAATTCAAAAAACAATGTCGATAGCACCTTTACTGTGAATCTTTCCCTAAGAAGGACAACAAATATACAACCAGTATACAATGTATAAGCACAACATGGAACATAATGAAGTTTTGAAAGGCATAGGTTGTTCCATTTGAAGCACTTAAAAGTTCAACATCCATTAAGCAGTCAAAGCCTGACCATCAGGACCTGCTGTTTTGATCACAGTATGGCAGGTGATATTAGACAGATGCAAATGTGACCGTGCTTCTCTGAAAGAGATTTTAAAATTGTTTACATCGTTTGACTTTTTCTCCCCCAGCCTGTTTTAAGATGAATATATTTCCGATAAAATCCACTTCCTAAACACTTCAGTAAGACAGATTATGTTTGGGAATAGTCTTTATTAGTGCCCAGTGGGATGAGGGGAATGAGATGAGACTCAACCTACTGCTGTAGAAATATCTTCTGGTCAGTCAGTGCATCATTAGCATCGGGATTTTTGCATTAGATTCAGGATTTTAAAAGAAATTGAATGCCATAGTGCTACATACTAAAAATCAAGTAGGTGTGGAAATTAGTTTAAAAGAGAAGCAAAAATGATAATCACAATTTGACACTTTTCACCTTTTACTTGTAATTTACATGGGGGTATTGAGGGTGGGTTTTTGCATAATTTCTCATACTTTTCTCATTACCCCTTTATTTTCTTTTCCTCTTTAGGCAGCCCCTTTCTAGCCTTGACAGTTTTACTTATCTTTTGGAGACTAGGGATCTAACCTTCATTTATACTTTGGTTTCTACTCATTCCTTCCACCATCACTGCTTTCCTCTTAAAACTCATGCCCTTCACACCTGACAAGTCCAAATGTACTGCTGGAAACATAAAATTGAAGTAGGAAAGCAGAATAATAGTGGGACAGAGGAAAGGATAAAACAATCTGTGGATGGTCTTGTGTCAGTATGGTGATAGAAATGGTTGTGACCACTCTGATACATACCAAACAGCTGTAGTGACATGATTTCTAGACTTTATGATAGCTCTGAGGTTCCTCTAAAAATGGCAGGAAAGTTTGCAGGATTCATTTCAATATAGTTTGCAGAACTTCCAACATCTGGTCTGAATCTACATATATTCCTGAGATGTCTTCTCCTGTCTCTTAACCTTCTTAGAATATACTTGCTCATTGGAATGGTATTTTCTTTGGACTACCCTAATTATAACCCAATTCCAAAGGCAGTTTTAAGATACAAAGTCTTAAAAACTTTCTTGGGGCATAGGCAGAAATGATACTTGTCCCTCCAAAAACCTGTTGGTATCATTCACTGAGCTATAGGGCCAAATCTCATAGCAATATTTGACTGCATCAAGAGCCACAAAAATAAATACATAAATAAATAAAACTACCGCAGGTAGTCAGGTACCTTAAAAAGGAAAAGATACCTTATTTTTAAAAAAATCATGCCCTGAATTGACTACCCCATTATAACTTCACTTTAGCATATCATATTGTATCAATACATTTTGAAATACATATTTGTTTTTTAAAGGGACATTGACTCATTCTTTTTAACAATCCATTAGATCTTATAAGCACAAATAAGCTGTACCTTCAAAGTAGTCCTCTTGAGGTGTAATAATCTTAATGTGACTGTTCCACTAGTGCTATAAATATTTTTAGGAACTCATTGATTTCAAAGTCTACATTACATCTTTTGGAAATACCCAAACACACCGTCAAAAGCAGCAAATCCTCATCCTTTGAGGGTACATTTCTGGTATGTGAATCAACCAGAAGTCAACCAAAGATGATACTGGTTAATTAGGAAGCTAATTAAACTGGAAAATACCTTTTTTTTTTTTTTTTCAGGAAGGGGCTTGGGTTTTAGAAAGAGAGGTACAACTGATGATATTGACTTTCCTATGAGTTTTTGACCACAGGTTGTGAAGTCAATCCTGTCAGAATTCCAAAAATTTAGATCTGGAAGGAGCCTTAGAGACCATCTAGAAAAGTTTGCTTATTTTACTGATGAGAAAATTTATGCCTACTGAGGCAAAGGGAAATTAGCCCAAGATCACATAGGTCAGGTCAACCACAGCGCTACGGTTTCAATCCAGGTCCTCTGATTGACCATTCATCAAATTGTTTCCACTGTACCATACTATGATTCCTACTTTGAGGGATAATACTCATTTTTTTGAAAGCTCGATCTTTATGATTTGCTTAGTGAAGAATTTTTAAGTACAGTCCCAAGACAGATTACATGTTTCATGTATTTTCATGATGCAATTATTTTTATTTCCTAAAGTGAAAATTTCTGACTTGTCAACAATGATAACAGGTAATAATGTTTAATTTAAGCAAGGCCCAATACAAAATGGTTCTCCACTCCCACCTTACCTTCATACTTAAATGAAGAGCTTAGAAAGATACGTTTAGATTGCAGATCACTATTATATACATATGCCAGAGCTGAGAACAGAGTCGGGAGCTTTCTTGAGCATCCATCTGAAATTTAGGGACAAGGGGTCAGGTTTACAACTAACTATATGAGTTTATGCAAGTTATTTTGTCCCGTAGGGACTCTTCATGTGTAAAATGAGAGTTTGGACCTTTGTCTTTATAAGGTCTTCATAAGCTCTGAAATTTGATGAACAAAGATACAAAGGACAAACAAGGTATTATGTTTAGCCAACCATTTCTTTGAATGGTTTAGCTAACAACTCACCACATTGTCTCATGAAAGTAGATTAAACTTGGATAATCGACTTCTTTTCTTTTTTTGCTGAATTTACCAGAGTAACTGTTTCATTAGGTATATTTTAAATTACAGAAAAATGAACTACAATGTCATACAATCAATATTTTGCATGATAAACTCAAAACTACTTTGATCAAGAAAGAAATCTGCTAACTTAGTTATATGCATAAGAGAATGTTTTACTCTTTTAAATTCCAAACTCCATTCTATATTATAGTTGGTCTTATATCCTACCCTGCTAAAGCATACAATGAAACCACTTTCTTTTTTTTTTTTTCATAAACAGTATAAAATCAAGAGGCCCATGAGGGGTAGTAGAGAGACTGCAGCTTTGGGGGAAAAGAAATAATGTCAAAATGTTTTCACATGGTTCACTATTGGAAGCGAGCTGAAAGTTAATTTGAGAGACTTTGGAAGCTTATAAACACAAGCTTCTCAATGGAAATTTAAATAGGAACAACTAATGAAAACTTGGAGCCACATTCTGGCTTCTGCGATTCATGCCAATTGGTTTAATGTGAATTGTGCTAGGAAGGTCAGAATTTGTCTCTGCATAGGAACTGATGAGTGTGTGTGTGTGTGTGTGTGTTTGTATGTTGGTATGCATGTATGTGTACACATATGCAATGTGTCAGAATGTTTCTACTGTGTTTTTGTTTCAGATACAATAATTATACCACCCCCTTGAAATAGCAGTACCTGGGTAACATCCCTGCTTCTTTCTCTGATATTTGTCCAGTGTCAAATGAAGGAGTCAATATCCAATGAGTATCTGCAATGTTTACATGATTAGTTTTTCCATTCATATTACGTTACAGTGTATAGAGTTAAATTTATTGCTTCTAATGATTGAAGGTGTGAAGTTTGAATAGATGGCTTTTACACTATGAGTAACACGGATGTAACAATGAAATTATTTTTGGCAACATGGGAGCTTTTTTTTTTCCTGGGCTAGCATTTTCATTCAAAATTTGCTCAGATGAATGCACATGCACAGACTGGGGACACTCAGTGTCGAAAGTGATATGTTCAAGCACTTTAGAGACATCCTGGATTTTGTTTTGCTTTGTCATTTATATCAGGCATGAGTGGCATGCAAAGAGGAGCACAAAGAACGGCCATTTCCAAAGAGCTAGTCATCATCATGCAGGTGTAAAACCTCTATTATAAAAAACCATCAGCATCCGTTAAAAGTGTGCTAGGTAGGTGTGTGTGTGTGTGTGTGTATGTGATGTCATTATCATGTGTGTGTTTTTGGTACAAGTGGACATGCAATTACTTATCATTGATAAACTATTTACAAATTGGTTTTTTTCATAATAAACTCTTTAAAGTGAATAATACATTAAAGGCCAGCATTTGTACATTAACACTGTACAAGATTAAAAATAAATAAGGCAATATCATACAAGTTTATCACAAATTAAAAAATGTTGCTTATCACTGCAATACAAAACTCCAAAGGACATTATGGCTAAATAGTGCTCCTGTTCCAACAGGGCCCATACAGAGCTTGGAATTGCTGATGATAAAGGAAATAGTTTGTTAAAGTGAACAGACTCGTGAATCACTCACTGATACACATTCTCCTTTTCCAGGAATGGAAATCCTATTGTTTATGCTCAACAGCTTTGAGCTTGTGGTCTGTGGCACCTACTAGTGTGATGTCAAGAGGCTTTTGTGTCTGCAAACATTCTAGGCTGAATGGCCTATTGAGTCAGATTCCATAACAACTTGAGCTCTTTTCTAGGATGCCATTAGACATCATTGCCCCCATTAACTGTTAAGGCTAAATTCACTCTTCAGGGTCACTAGGCTACTGTTTTAGTGCCCTAGAACAGTCATTTACTGGAAGATCTCTTTTTGCTTCCAAAAATGTCCAAGATATACTAAGGAACTCTATAAACATTAGCAAAAATGGAGTCAACATATTCTCAATAACATTTCTTACATGACTTCTTCATTTCTTCACCTATGGCCACAAATGTGTGCGCACACACACACACACACATCCATACAAACACATTCATCCAATCATATACCTGAATTGACCAATTGGGAATGAGGGGAGCAGGGAAGAGGGAGAACAGATCTGTCATTTCATTGGCATATGAACTCCCAGCAAGGAGACTCTCTACCAAAGCAGATTGGTACCTGCTCCACACATTACAGTCTTAGAGAGCTACCTGGGACACTGGGAAATAAAGTGACTTGCCCAGGATCTCATAGCCCATAGGTGCCAGAGGCAGGATTTGAACCCATGTCTTACTGATTCTGAAGCCATCTCTCTAACTATTATGCAACAAGACTTTTCTGACCAACAAATTCAATCAAACTACCAATTAATTCTTTAAATGAGTGACTCCTTCCTTTTTTTTCTCTCTCTCCCTCTCTCTCTTTCTTCCTCTCCCTCTTCCTTTTTCTCCCTCTCCCTCTCTTTCTCATTGTCTTCTTTCTGGAATTAATAGGCTACATGTTCTCAGAATGATTGAATTAGTTGTTTTTAAAGACACAACCATAGTCTCTGTATTGGCAAAATATTTTTTAAAAAACACACACACACACACACACAAACAAACAAACATCCAATGTGATCATAGAACAGGCTCTCTGAGATTTTAGGAAGAGCTAAAATGTAAAACAAAACAAAACAAAACAAATCACAAGTGGATGTGGATGTATTCAGCCAAACAATAGCTGCTATTCTAATGCTCATGAGAGACATTTGCAGAGAAAATATATACAGTTTATCTATTTGAAGTATTCTCTTCATATTTGATTAGCATATAAAACTCTTGGAACTATTTATTCAAGAATTTTGTTGAATATTATTTTGTAATTTCAAGATTATAAAAACTTGGTGGGAAAAAGTGCTAAGAGAGATGAATGCTTTGCAAATAGTCCCAAATATAAGTAAAGACGATTTGAGATAGGAAGAACAAAAGAACAACTAAGAGTCTGAAGAGCTCTTCTCATCTTCTGGTATAAAGATATTCATCATCACTATAATTTAAAGAGAAATCATGCAAATGGGAGTGAAACTTTGTGCTTGCAATAGACAATCCTACAAAAAACACCTTGTCAGAATTGGCACCTATTTGGGGAGAATGGGAGGGCTTCCTCGAACTGGAATGTTTTCTAGGTTTCAGGAATACAGACCAACTTAGAGGGGTTACTCCAGTCCTTCTCTAAATGATCTAAATGCCATGACTATAAAGAAAAGAATACTCTCCTTGACAGGATTATAGCAAGAAAAACCAGTCCATTAAGTCAGAGTTTGAATTACAAAGAGCTGTCATATATCTGATGTACAGTGGGTGAGGGTGGAGAGGAAGATACAATTGGGTGCTAGAAAGAGGTGAAAGAAATTTGAGCTCCAGGACTAGGTTGCTGGTGTCAGGTGACTGAGGTGAAAAAAGGCAACCTTGCTGACTCTTGTGGGTGGCCCAGGATCCAAGCTCCACTTACAGAAGGACTCTATACTATCTAGCCCTGACTGCCTAGAGAAGTTGCTGCCTGGTTCACCTGTGCTCTCCACAGTATGGGACTGGGGACCATCTTAAGAGATGTAGGAGTGATTCAGGACAGCCCCAAAAGAGAGTAGGGTAGGAATTTCTCAATAAGGGCACAGAAGGGAGGGAATTCATATTTCATATCTCAATGCCTTAGGTTTTTTCTACCTTTGATTACAAAGTCTCTACCACTAAAATATGTTATGGGAATATTTCCTCATTATTAATAGAAGTATTATGATAGATGGTATATTTTCCTATTGTTGATATCAATTTATGCATTTGTGAACTATATCAGATTGTTCATTGTATTTATATCCTCTTCATAAATACAGTTCACATGAGTTATAGGCAGAAAGAATGCCAAAAAAAAAAACCCACCAAGAATACATGGGTGAAAAGAATTAACTTATTGAAATAAAATTAACAATAAAATGGGAGAACAACACAAGGGACTATTGTTCTCTAAAGAGGGATCCACCATATAAAATGAAATATCAGATATTAACTCTACTCTTCATCTGAGTTAACTCCTGCAAAAGTTGCCAACAACTCATAAGTAAAATAAAATATATTTGGTTCCAATGCGCCTTTGTGGTCTCTGCTGAACCTTGCTTAGTTGAACTCCAATTCTGGCTCCCTTTGATCAGATTTCCTACTACAACTCATGCCCTGATGTTGAAGTATCCTTCAACTGAAGTATAGAAAAATAGGGTCAGTTCCCTAGATTTTACTGGAAATCCCTTACACACACTTAACCAGACCATGCTTTGGTACAAATATGCCACCATCTGCTACCTATTGCCTTGGACTTTAGACCAAACTTCTTGGCTTGGAAATTGGTAGTTTTTGTATGTTTTAAGAGGATCCCAAATAATCTGACTTCATTAATACTTCTTTTCTCCATCTACCCATGTAATTTCCCACATGAACAAATTCTGCTGGTACTTATATTTAAGCCTGGATCTTTGAGTGGATCCATTCACTCTTAAAGATCTTTTCTGGTTCAGGTGAACCCACACGTTTGTGGAGGAAAATGAAGTCTAGTTGGTTGTGATACTTCTCCCTTTAAGAAATCATTTCATTCTTTTATTCATATAATCTCTCCTGAGCATCTAAAGATGGAAACCCGCCAGGTATCAGAGTAAGGACCAAATACTTCCACAAAGAGCATGCACAAGTTCCTCAGGTTTGTCCAGTTCTACCAGTCTACTTTTTTCTTTTTTCTGAATTGTGGAACGTACTGTGGTTCTATTGAAGACCCTCATTTTTAATAAACTCTAATGCAATAAACTTTCTTTGCTCAACTCTATGATGAATTCATTTATTCAACAGCCATTCACTGAGCACCTACGATATGCAAGGCACTGTGCTAGGCACTGTAGGGAATAAAAAGATGAATATGACAGAGTTCATGCCCTCAAGGAATTTACAATTTATTAAGCTCCTATTTTCACCCTGACTCCAAATTACAATTTCCTCTCTCCAACTTTCAAAGGCAAAACAACCAAATGGAATTATCAAGGTAAAACCATCTTACTGAGAAATGATTTGCTTTACTCATGAACATTCCTTATCTATTAGTTGACCACCAAACAACAGAACTATGTATCTGGGACAAGTATCCCAGCTGAAGGTCGCTTTCAAGAATAGATACACCATTGTAAGCTATACAGTATATAGTCTAAATTGTCATGGGCCATCAATAGGAAAAGCCATGGTAAGAAATGCTCCCTTCCCTCTTCCTTCCTGTCCCATGCATTCATGATCATATTTCTTCATAGAATTTAACTTCCAAGTGGTGTACTGGTTCCTCAAGAATCATAAGGGTGATATTTTGTCATTGAGAATGGTGATAGTAGAGGAGGTGGCTGGGGATGGAAAGTCACCTTGTAGATGATTCACTAAGCCATGTGCTTCCTGAGACCTGACAATTTTCTAGGGATGTCCATCTTTACATAAAAACATGTGAAGTTCTGCTATAGGATTCAAGTATTTCTCAGAGGCTGAGAGAACTCCATGTCACAATTCCACCTAGAAGGTATGTGGTCTTGTGACATTGTAACTCCAAGCCACTTTATTACTGTGGCTCCAAAGTGGATTACTATAGTGAACACAAGATCTTTCTTAGGGACTTGCAGTTCAGTCCTGTCCCTTCAAATGGATTAGCATTTTTACCAAACTAAAGTATCACAGAAGAGTTTGGAGGAGAATTGGGATTCAGATCTTAACTTTATCATGTGTGACTCAGGTAAATCACCAGATCATCTCTAAGGACCCACTGACATGGACATGCTGTGTGATTCATTTTGATTTCTGCAACCCTCCATTACACTGATTCTGGTAGTGGCTGACATGTTTATTGCTCTGACCCACTTTTCATCCTTCAAAGCACCAATCTAATGTCTCCTGGATTATGATATTATTGTCAGATCACATCTGAAATTTATACAGCTTTGCCCTATATTTCCTTTCCATCAGGGACCCTTAATTTGCTATCTTCTTTTGGAAGGTTGTAAAATCATTGGTTTGCAGACACTGAACTATAAGGGAATTCAGAGGTCTTTTATTTCAACCTCATCATTTTAAAGTTGAAGAAACAGAGGGTTAATGAGGTTAAGTTACTTGTCCAAGGCCTGATCAGTACAAGTCTGATAATCCATACTGTAGGTCAGTGATTCTTAATCTTTTGGTCTCACAACCCCACAACATTCTTAAAAACGATTGAGGACCTCCCTCACCCCTCCATGAGCTTTTGGTTTTTGTGAGTTATATCTATCAATACTTGCCACGTTGGCATTATTGTAAAAATAATTGTGACCTTATGGACCTCCTGAAAAGGTATCAGGGACTTGTAGGTGTCCTCAGACAATATTTTGAGAATCGGTGGCAGAGAAGAAGGGACAGATAGAAAAGGCAAAGTAAATACTCAATAAGGCATTCCTTCAAGTACGTCAGGTGTTTTCTAGGAGTTGTCAGCAAGGTGTTGAATCTTCTTTAGTAACTCTCACAGAATTTTCATAAAATAAATGCTTCCCTTATCTTGATCTTGCTCTATTTTGTACCAGTTGTGATCTCTGTCACCCCTAGCATAAATCCTATCTTGAACCTTCATTGGTTGTTAGCATCACCAATGGGGTAATCTCATGTACTTGATTTATATCAGTCTGACCTGAAAACTCAGGAAGTCCAAGTAGGCTTACAAAAACCAGGTAGACATTTGGCACTTAATGGGGATACAATTTTCTATGATTCCTTTTGATTCCATGCTTCTCTGATTGATTTTATGTTTATACAATTTTATCACATATTGGTATATTATATATCATTTTTCATAATTTCCTTATTGCCTTCAAGTAGGCATTCCTAAATTCCCCCTAAAATCATTCTAAGATCATCTCTCTCCTCATTCTCAACCAGAACAATGTGGTCACTAGAAAGATCATTTCTTCCGCTCCTTTGCTTCTGACATAGGTCAGCTGAAGCCCTCAGAGATATCTTTAGATCCAAATGAATACAGTAGAGCCTCTATTACCAACAAACTGGAGAGTTGTAATCAAAAAGACTAATCTTGAGAACCCACAAAATATGAATACCAATCATGCAAAAATCTAGGCCTTTAACTGTACCAATCCTAAAAACACAAAACTCTAAAGAAGGCTATGCATACCCTTTAGTGAAAGAAAGGTTTCTATGAATATTGCCAGAATTTTAGATGCAATAAGTGGTAGGATTTGGCTGTAGTCCTCTGACTTGTTCCTGGCAATAACTTGGGACCAGGGCTTGCCACAATCCTGTTTTCTAGAACTTATCCTATAGACTCTCTGACCTCCATAACTCTAGACCACACTTAACTCTCTAGATCCTTCATATTTTCCAAATGCTCCCTAATTTAGACAACCTAACTTGGTGATTCTATTACTCACAGTTCTACTTCACAGCCCTGAATAACCTCTGATCTTGAATGAATGCTATAACTCTGAAAAGATACATTTATCAAATTCACAGAAATAAACTGTCATCATTTTCTACTTTAACATAGATTTCTGCAATTTTGGGATAGGCCACTACTGATTTCTGGTCTTAAAATAATTTCCTTAATCTAAAATTGTCTGTTCAGGAAGATTAGGAATTCTAGACAAACAAGATATCTGATAACATAAACTTCCTAAATGCTGTGTGTTTGTTTTTCTCCAAAACAAAACAAAGTAACACATTGTTCAACTCATAGGAACTTAAAAATCATACATGAAAAAGATGAGAAATGAGATTTGTCTCCTTATTTACTTTGAACAATAACACTGCACATTTAAAAAATGAGTTTAGAGGGTTTTACGAGAAGCAAAAAGTCATCAAAGTAAAAAAAAAGTCATTGGCAAGACGTACAAGTACTGTTACTGACATTTATAGAAGGTGATGGATTGGTATGAAGCCTCTCAATCTCTAATCCTTAGCAAAGAGCTTCCTTTGGAAGAAATTCAATAGCTACAAATAGCCATGCAGAAGGAAAAGGGGTCCCTAAATACTATTGGCCTATTGTTGCACCTGAAGCACAGAACCTGTGATTGACCATGGGGCAACATCTGGGCAAAGATGCTTATAGATGGTTCAAGTATTTGTTGGTATTCCATCAATATCCTGAGTCCAGACTTTTTTTTTTTTAAAACCTAATTTTGACTTATTGTACTGAATGTGATGCTGATTGGACATTTTCCAGGGTTGGAAGAGGCAAGTTAGAGTGAGCAGATGCAGCTGTTTTGGAATTGGCTTAGTTCAATCTTGGATAAAACTGCTGACTTTTTTAGGCTTGTTTATTAATTCAAACTCTGAGCAAAACTTTCATTGTTCTTGCTATAACCCCAGAATATATTTCTAAGATCCTGTATTGTATCCCTCGTCAAAATTTTAAACCCAACTCAGTCCAAACAAAAATGGATATGAAGATGTGATATAGCTCCCTTATGCCATTGCAAATAAGGTTTAAATAAATACATGTACCTATATAAATTTTTATGCCTATATATAGGAGAGTGAGTGTATATGTGTTTATATAAAGTTAGGATATATACACACATACATTATCATTTACACACATCTCTTAATTATACCATTTACCTTTGTAAAATTCCAAAAAAATTTCCTTATTTTCAGAAAATCTGCATTATTCTTTTCCTAACACAATTGTTAGCCCTTATCACTTCCATTCCAAGTTTTCTTCTATGGAGCTTCCTGGCTTTCTTTGGTTGTGTTAGATTGGATCCATGGCTGCTGCCACAACCTATGACCTTAAACCCCGTTGGCAAGTATGCATGCTTTCTGAGTTCACTTGCAATGGCACTCATCTAGGCTTCTTTCACAGCTGGCACAGAAGGAAGGTAATGGAGCGTTGGATTGGCGTGGGTGCCTGCTGTCTGCAGGGCTCCAATCCCAGCTTTGACTGTAAAGCTAGCCACAGATGAGACAGGAGGGGAGCTGGTGCCCAGTTTTGTCTGAATGTTTGATTTCCCATATGGATATGTTTTCCGTTCTAAGTTTAAGGACCTGGTTTGAGAATTACTTCCATTTGCTTTTCCTTCCAGAAAATAGGTCAACATTTCACCTTTTCCCTTGACACTGACCTTCCCTCGACATGTAAATTCATAGCTACACCGCTTTAATAGCCGGTGGACTTCTTCTGTGACCTGTTGGCAAAAAGAATGAAGTGTTATTCAACAAGTATTTACTTATTATATGTTCTGCACTATGCTAGGCCCAGGGAATGCGAAGCAAAAATTGCTGGCCCTTAAAAAGGTGGGATTCTTCTTGGGGGAGTGGACAGCATGTTCACAGGTAAATGAATGCAAAATACATACAGAATAAACAGAAAACAATTTGGGAAGGTGCTTTCTTTGGTTATCAGTGATAGGATATCCATTTTATCTTATTCCTCTTTATCTTTCATTATTTTTTGTTTTTATGCACCTTCACTTTCAAATATACATTGCTTTCCCCTCCCCAGAGAGTCATGTATTATAAACAAAATAAAAAGAAATGTTGGGGGAGGGGGGAGAAAGAGAGAGAATTCAGCATGACTAACCAACACATTAACCAAAGAATATGGCCATATATTCACCCATAACTACCCATCTCCACAAAGAAGAGAAGAAGGTCTAGTTCCATTTCTATTGTTGTAGTAATTACGTATTATGCCCCTGACTCTATTTACTGTACTTATATCAATCTTCCCATATTTCTATGAATTCTTCATATTCATCATTTCTTAAGGTTTAGTTATACTCCATTACATTCATATACCACCTTTCATTTAGTCATTCCGTAAATGATAGATTATCTGCTTTACTTCCAGTTCTTTGTTACCAAAAATATTTTTTTTTAAAAAAGTTTGGGTAGGGATATTTGATTCTTTTTTTCTTTGACTTGCATGGAATATATGCCTAGGAATGGGATCACTGGGTCAAAGGGCATAGACCTTTTGGTTATTTTCTCAGGATAATTCCAAATTGTTTTCCAAAATGGCTGGATCAATTCACAGCTCCACCAACAGTTAGTGTGCCTTCAAGGGATCAGTTTGTTTTTTTTTTTTAACAGTGTTTGTAGTGGCCAATTTTTTAAGCTAAAATTACTCAAACTATTTAGTTTAATTCAATTCAACTGACATTTGTGGAAGGTTCTGCAATCACTTGGCTTTGGGGAATGCAAAGATAAAAAAAAATTGTCTTTGCCCTCAAGGCATTCACAGTCTAATGGGAGATACATGTATACAAATGAAATATGAAACAAGGTACAATGTGATAAATGAAAAGGAGAGAGACAAAATCATATAATATAAAAAAATTAAGTAATAAAAGGACATTTTTATCTGGGACAGGGGTTCTAGTTCATAACCTTATTTTACAGAAGAGGAAACTGCATAGTAAGTGGGAAGACAGTGTCATATCTCCCATTATAATTCATGAATAATACTGACCTCTAATTAAGGCCAATCCTACAAAGGTTTTTGAAAACTAATGTTCCCAGAAGACTTGTTTTAGGATACAAATAGCAATTAGTGTTTCTTATGATTTGGTGAGTGTCCAATTGAATGCCCCATCTTCAAAAAAATGATTAAGAATGTTGGGAAGATACTTCTAGAGGTGAAAGGCTAGAATCAGGATTATACCTGGAATGCTGGATGGGATCCAGCATGATCTCTAGTTTTTTGTTTGTTGTGTTTTGTTTTTTAACCAACATTGTACCAACTCTCTCTGTTGACAAAACTTTTATGCAAATGAAATTAGAACAACATAAACATTAATTCTGCACTGAACATAGGAATTCTTAACCTTTTTGTTTTGTTTGTTTCATGGCAATCTGGCATTTGGCAATCTGGTGAGGTCAATGGACAGCTTCACAGAATAATATTTTAAATGCAAAATAAAAATGCATAGAATTACAATGGAAACCAATTATGTTGAGACACATTTATCTAATATATGTATTTTAAAAGAATATGGACCACAGGTTAAGATTTCCTATTTAAAAGGGATGAGAAATCACTCAAGGTTACCATAGAGGAGGTGGTGGTAGGGAGTATTTAATTGAAGGAAGAGTTAGTTTTTTGCTTAAATCATGAGTATGAAGAGGTTTTATTTTCATAAGATCTGAATTTTTTTAAACACTAATTGAAGGAGCTGCTTCCTTCTCTACGAACCACATCTCTGACTCACTGCCTTATTAACCAATGGCAGTAAAGTGCCCTCCATCAAAACACAGAGATCAGAGCAACTGCCCCAATTTACTATATATCCTAGGGATAAATCTAGCTCAAGTGATGTTGGCTAAAATGGAAACATAGGATGGTAAGTGTTTTAATGGCATAGTAGGAATCAAGCAGGGGTCTAGCTAAGCTTGGAGATACTTCTCATCACTGCAAGGTGATATTTTTGTCACATCTCTAAGATCACCACACAAGTTGTGGATGGGCCGCCATCTGCTGGTTGGCAGAATATAGCACTTGTAAACATCACAAGTTCTTGAAGTATTGAAGAAGGATTGGGTTCCAGCTCCTTTTACAATACAGAGATGTGTTGTGAAGTCATGAATGGGATATTCCATGGGAAAAACAAGAACATCAAGGCTGAGACTGTCTCATTTTCATATCAATTATTGTTGAGAGGAATAAAGGATAATTTTAGTACAGCCAGATGTAGCACATGATACTTAGGACTGGAGTTTCATGAAGCACCAAGGGAGGGGAACACCAAATATTAATATTTGGTCAAAAGTTGTACTTTCCTCATCATGGCTATATGTATGTTGCTTGAAAGAAATAATTATATATAGCCTATTAAGCCTGTGAGGTCAAGGCATAGCTAAGGTTAATGAGCAACTCATTCCACCATCTTTAAATTGAAACTAGCAGGCAGTAACTGAGGCTTGTCAAAAATGTATTCAAAATAATTCCAGTCAAGCCTTAAATAGAAGAGTATCATTATAGCAGAAGCAAATCTAGGTCCTATTGAAGATCACTGATTGAACTAAACAAGTTATATTGGGAGGAGAAAGCAGTAAATTAGCCATGTTTTTGTCAGCTTAAATTTAGAAGGCAAGCTGAAGGAATGATGACTCAAATATTTCCTCCAAATGAGGAAGAAAATTTGAAACAGAAATCAATCAGCAGCAAGGATGGTATGATAATTTAAAAACAAGGTGGGCCTCTCATCAGGTCCAAGGGAGACCAGCAAGGTAGATCTGTTCAATAGAAGTTGTTGCAGTAAGCAGCTATTTTATTTTAAAGGAGCATCAAGTAAAGAAAATTTATATATAAAGGACATTCCAATACTTCAAAGGATCTTTGATTTCAATACCAAACTCCCTTTATCAAGAGAGTTCCCAACCTTTCCATACCTTACTAGAAGGTGTTTATGACTTGCTTTTGTTGAAAAAAAAAATGTTACCCCCATGGCCAACCTCCTAGTAATCAGCCTTTCTACATTTAGTGAGGCTGGTCCTGAAATAGCAGATTCCATACATCACTGGACCTATCAGAGTTTGAAATCCTTTGATCGTATTCTTTGAAAAATCAGAAAATGTCCATGGAATGATGAGAAAACAGAAGATGGAGACTAGAGATTACATTAACCAGACAGGAATATTGTAACAGAAGCCAGAGGCAGTGACCATAGGGATAGTGGTATGGAATAAGATGTCTCATAACACATCTTCTCCAAAGAACTTGAAAGAACAGTGACTTTTCTAAATTCCAAAGTCCATACACTTCTAGTCCAGCTAAAGCAGCAGACTGAGAGTGAAGATGATGGGCAGGAAGTCACAGAGATCTTCATCAAAACTTTAAGTTGCATCGTATGTTTCAATTGTTTGAAAAAAACAAGGAAACCATGGGCATGTTATGAGTTTCTTACTCCAGGAAAAGCTACAGAGTTTGGAGTTGGACTGTTCAGTGAATCTTTGTTCTGAGGCGGCAAAAAAGTCTATGCTCTGATCCCAGGACAGGTGGGTTATTTTGAAGGTAATGAAACACAATATGTTTGTAATGATATTCAGACCAACAGAAGCTTCCATTAGTAGTACTCCACAGCTAAACCTTTGAAGAAAAGAAGAAAGTTCCCTGAACTACTCTGTAGCTTAGAAAACTCATGCCCACTTAGAGAAAGACTAGGACAGAAACGGAATTATGGTAGCCTTCCTTGGATAAAGCATTCCATACTGGTCTTGTATCAACAACTCATTCAAACATGTAATCGTTAGAATTATGATTCTGGAAATATTTGAAATGTAGCAAAGGTTAAAAAGGCCATTGAATCTTGAATAGGTTTTGGGGTGACTTCTTTCAGTGAAGGATTTCCAAGAAGATGAGTGCACCAGCAACCAGAAACTTACGTAATCCTTCCTATGCTGTGTCCTAGAGATTAAGGAGGAAAGGATGGGGTGTGGCAATTAAGTAAGTAAATAAGATGATGTGGTCATGACTATCACATATCACTAAATTTAACACTGTTCATCTTTCTTCATAGTTGTTTTGGATTTCAGACTATTGTGAAATAGTTTGAAGCCAGAAAAAAAAAATATGTAAAAATAGCACGAATGAAAAAAAAGTTGAGTCTTATCTGAATGACAGGAGGAAAAGAAAAATGCTTTAGAAAAACTTCTTCACAGAGTAGATATCTGTTCATATTAAATAATGTCTTGTTTTTTATTTCAGCAGAGTATTCATTCATAACTCACTTATGCATTGCACTGTTTGTTCTTTAAGACTGATCACTTAAGAAGATGGAAGAAATTTTGCTGAAGGAACCAAAGGGATCAAGGACTGCTTAGCTAAAATTGACTATGGAGCACCATCTAACAGTGAACCAAGGCAACTGCAGCTTTACAGTTACTCAACTACATTACACACTGGTCTATAATTGTGACTCCTTGATCAAAAGTCTTCTATGATGATGACTTCAAAGGGATAGCCAATGGGTTATACTTGAAAAAAAAAAGGAGGGAGACAAGAAGAAAGGAAACTAGGGGGTGGGGTGGAAAAGGCATGCAGAAGGAACATGAGAATGGCTTGTAGCAGTAAATGAGCCGACATTTGGATTTAGAAGACCTGGGTCTGAATCCCAGCTCTCTGCTTTGCTACATGTATGACTTTAGGGCACCTCATTTTACGTTTCTGGGCTTTAGTCTATACAATAAGAGCACTGAGCTAGATGATGCCAAAGGTCCCTTCTAGCTCAGAACTCTTTGATTCTAGAAGGAACGATGGAGTAAATATGGCATGCAGGATTAGGGAATGGAGTTTACTAGAATAGTCTAAGAAAAAAAGAGAGAGAAAGGCATATTCAAGTTGCTTTAATGGAGATAGTAAGGTAGGATTCACAAGCTGGAAAGAAGAGCTGGAGAGAAGGATTTCCAAAAGGTAGAGCTAGGGAAATCAGATGAATTGATAGGAGGAAGAAATAAGAGGCATCATTTTCACCCAGAAGTCAATAGAGCTAGACTTAAGGTGCCAAACAGGAGATAACTTTACATAGCAAACAGAAAGGGTTGGGGAGAGGAGAGGAAGATAATAACTTGGCTGAAAAGTAACAAAAAAAATGATGAATTAGAAGAACCATAACTAAAAAATAAGTCAGGGGGTCTAGGACTCATGGATTAAGATAAAAATAGAGCTTTGATTTTGCCTAGAAGGAACTGTTTGGCATTTTGAAATACCTCCCAATCTGTACTGCATCCTTGGGATCTCATAATTTAAATGTGAGATAAATAGAACAATACACACGAATTTGTGAGAAAGCGCCTCATCTATGTATTGTTTGTGTTACATACAACATCCCCCCACCCCCCCACACAATTCCCTCACATTATACAACATCCCCCACACCATTTCCTCACATTATACAACATCTCCCACCCCCATACACCATTTCCTCACAGTTGTGTTTAGCTTTTGAACTAGGATCATAAGAAGGGGATAAAGAGAGAATTGTAATGTTTAGCAGTAACTAATTAGGGAACATGAAAGTATAACTATTTGTTTATTGCATGAAGGGAAAAATTTTTCAAAGCTCCACATATTTTCCATTGAGAACAAATAGGAACATTTATCCTAAGACCTCAGGGCCAATGGGATAAAAGATACATGTCAGTTACTCCCAGATCTGAGTTACTCCTATCTATTCACTGATCTCAGAATGAAAAACCAAGGAGTCAAATGGAAGTGGGAGGAAATTCAGTTACAATCATGAATCCTTTTCCTGAGCCAAAGGAATTTGCCCATCAAAATGAATCACTCAGAGACAGGAGTCCTACTAAAAATGCTCACTAGTGGATATGCCAATATCCAAGAGACCAAATATTTGGTCATGACCTAAAGGTAAAAGAAAAACAACCTATTTTATAGTTGAGGAAAGTAAGGCAGAGGTTAAGTGACTTGCCCAGAAGCACCTAGCTAGTAAGTGTCTGAGGTTGGATTTGAACTGAAGTCTTCTTGACTCCAGGCCCAGTGCTCTATCCACTGTGCCACTTAACTCATAACATACCTCAAGTATGTTCCCACTTCAACTAGGAGCCATTCTACCATGTTATAATAAAATCCACTTCAGTATTTCAAGGGTATGTAATGTCATGGGTGTGGAAATACTCCCTCAACCAATGCAGACTGCAAAATATTTATGCCTTACTAGATGGCTTTTGGGGTGTTGCTGGAGCCAGAAGTACAATATAACCAACCAGTTGAGGAATCTCCTAAAACTTACTTAGGGTGGTCTTCAGATGATATTCCATTTCTGGGCCAACACTTGAAGCTTTTCTACTCTGGCAAGATCTGTCAGAACTTGTGCTTTGTCAAAATACCCATCAAAATCAACTATGAAAGGCTTAGTAACTCTGATCAACACAATGATCCACCACAACTCCAAAGCACTCATGATGGAAAATGCTATCCATCTCTAAACAGAAAACTTATGGACTCAGAATGCAGACTGAAGAATTTTTTTTTTCCTTTTAAAATTTTCTCACTTTTTTCCAAAACATTGCTAAAGTGGAAATATATTTTGCAAGACTTCATATGTATAACGGGTATCACATTTCTTGCCTTCCCAGTGGATGGGAGACAGACTGGAGGGAGAGGAAAAATTTGGAACTAAAAATAAAAATTAAATTAAAAAATCAAAATTAAAAAAAAAATAACCATCAAGAATTTGAGATCATTTCAACAACACTGAAAGTAGGCCTTGGGGTAGGAATTTATTATACTTATTTATTGGTTTGGTAAGAATCATATCAGTGGCTTCATGGCAGAAAAGAAAAAAAGAAGGCAAAAGACAGGGAGAAGAAGGAAGGAGAAAAGAAGAAATCGCTGCTAACATTTATATAGAATCTATTATGTGCCAAGAACTTTACATATATTTCTCATTTGATCCTCCCAACAATTGTGGGAGATAGATACTGTTATCCCACTTTACATTTGAGGAAACTGAGACAGAGAGAAGTTAAGTGGATTGCTTGAGGTCACACAGTTAGAGGTACCTGAGGCCATATTTGGACTCAGGTCTTCCTGATTGTAGGCCTACTGCTCTAGCCACTGAGCCACCCAGATGTCATGATAACTCACTCAACCTTCATAGGCGTTAGGCAACTTCCTAGGAGTCATATTCTAAGTCACAGACACTTATGATTGACACTGTCAGAGAAATTTACAATATTGAGAGTTCCCTCATATTGATAAAATTACAGACACTTTGTGTACTCCCTCATTCATAACTACACACAATTATTTAGTGTGCTTAGATATGCAAAATAGCTCACTGAAGAAGAAATCTGGAACTAAGTTAAACAATATGGTCATTTCCTCAGAGAAGGAAAAATTTGCTGCTTTGAGATGGAGCGAAAAGTTCAGTAATCAGTCTCTTTCATCATAGGCAAGCTATAGTTGTGTCTTACACAGAGAAAACTCTGTCCTGATCCTTTAAGGAACAACTGGAAAATCAAGGCCTTCTGGGGGGAGGCCTCCATAGATTTATGATAGAGGTGGGACAAAGAACGACGGCAAAACTTTTCTTCTGTGGATGGCCATAGATTGGGATTGGGCTGAAGGATGGAGGAGGTGTGGAGGACAAGGAAGGTGAGAGAGAAAGCCAGAAGAATTTATACCTTGTAAGTCTGGAATGGCAAAATCAGGTTGAATGATTTTATAGCATTTGCTTCTTTAGGGCTCTTGTTGAATCAAGAGCATGCGTACACACTAACAAGGTAAGCTTATGGTGTAATAACCTCGTTTTTGGCTACATGAACTATATAAATATAAACAAAATGAACACAGAAACTGACAAAAATTCGTGGGGAAAATTTTCTAACAGTATCACACAAATAATGAATGCAGTTGAAAAAGTCAACAGAAAGTTTTTAAAAGTTCAGGAATATTTTATAGGACTCTTTCTGACCTACAATAGGTCGGTCCAGCTTTGATTTTTAAAAAATTTTATTTATTTACTTTTTAATTTACGAAATAAAACAAGAATTTCCAGAACATAGTTGAATAAAAAAAGATGATTGCACTTGAAAAGGTAAATCTATTATGTACAATTTGCTATACCTTTTAAATCTAAATAAGGTTATCATGTAACTTTTTTTCAAAATCCGCCCCCCCCCCCCCCCCAGTCCATCTTCTAAGGGCCACTTCAAGGACATAAGACTTGAGAAGACCTTATTCCATTAATCAATGTAAGGTAGAGTGTTTGGGTGTGGAGATATGGAGTACATGTGCATGTATGTGTGTGTGAGACAGACACAGAGACGTTATCAAAAGAAGCCAGGATAAGTAATGACCAGTAGTATCCTGAAGCTACACAAAGAAAAAAAGAAAAAAGAGAGAAAAAAAACTCTACTAGAAAGACAGTATTCATATCTTTCCACTATAAAAGCTGGTGACAGATGAACAAATTTAATATGCTTTGCCAATGACAATTTCCCTACATTTGTAGGAAATTTAAAACATAACACTAGTGATTGAAAATTCAAAATAAATTCCTTAAACTCAACAACACTGTAGAACATATTTCAAACACTTTAGAATAAACAAACCTGAATTTTCCCCTGCACTCCAGTACTATCCATTCGGCTGGCAACATTTACAGTGTTTCCCCAGATATCATATTGAGGTCTCCTGGCACCAATAACACCTGCCACTACTGGACCTACATTAATGCCTGGGAGGGGAAAAAACATATTTGTTTTACTTTGATAATGCTTCACTTAAATGTAGAACCAAACTGATCTTGTTCTAAATTACTCATTTAAAATACTCTTAACATTATTCTTGTTAGGTTAATGAGCTTTTGTTGGCTTATGACTTTCATTCAACCTACTTCCTATAATAAGAATTTCCATGATGTAACAAAAAGAGCCCTGGATTTGGAGTTGGAGGATGTGAGTCGTAATTCTGGCTCTGCTACTAATCATTACCTCTCTGACTTTGAAGAAATCATCTCTCTAGACCTCAGTTTAAGAAATATTGAACCAGGTTGGAGGGTTGGACTTTTGATCTCTTAAGATCCCTGAGAGTACCAAATTCTATTATGTTAAAAACAATTAGATGTGTCCAAAAGGGGAAATAGGATGATAAGTAATTCCTTGTTACTGAAGGTATTTGAAATATTTGTCAAGAATTTTGTTGGGGAGGATATCATACTATGCAGGGCTTTGCACTAGATTACTCCTGAGGTATTTTCCAATTTAGGATTCCATTTCTTGTAGTCCCCATATTTTGAGAGGCCAAACACATGCTTTTATGACTGTAGTATGAATTCAGAATTACATGGTACTCTCGCTTCTTTGGCTGCTACCATGTTAGGAAAAAGAGACGTAGCTAAACATACTATATTTACTTTAGAATCATAGCTTACCAACACGAAGGACAAAGTCGTTGTAAGATTGATAGTTGATTTCATCAAGGACATCGAACATCTCTATTGCAAAATCAGCTAGTGTGCTCAGATGTGAATAAATTGACTTCTTGGCCTAGGTACAAGATAATCATATTCTTAGAATGGATCTTGATATGAGAAAGGCTAACTAGTCAACCAGGGAGACATTTTGCTGGTCAGTTAACCATTTATCTGCGAATTACCAATGGCGTTCAGGATTTGTATCATATAAAGATCTCGTAACAAATAAATGGTTAAGCTTAGCATACTCCCTATCAATTGGCAGCTCCCGTGGACTAAACTAGATGCCCTCTGGACTTATTCACATCTACACCTTACCATGGGATTTTATTTCGCTCAACTAGGTATGGATTTTTAAGAAAGCCTTTGTTGCACTACATTTTTCACAGGTTTTCTGTGAAGAAAAGCTCTTTGTAAGTCTAAAAGTGCCATGTAAATGTTAGTTGTTGTTGCTATTAGATTGGTAGTATGATATCTCAGAACATTGGAGTCAGGACTTGGAGTCAGGAGAACTATGAGTCTACATTCTTCCTTTGGACCATAGGTAAGAAAGTCACTTAACCACCTTGAAACTTAGTGTACTCATCTATAAAATGAGAATAATAATACCTCTTGGTATTTGGTTTTTGGGTTCTGGGGTTTCTTTTTGGAGGAGGGAAAGCAGGGCAATTGGGGTTAAGTGACTTGCCCAAGGTCACACGGCTAATAAGTGTTAAGTATCTGAGGCCGGATTTAAACTCAGGTCCTCCTGACTCCAGGGCCAGTGCTCTATTTACTGCTCCACCTAGCTGCCCCTCACCTTACTGTTATAAGGATCAAATGAGATAGTAATTCATATAAAGTGTTTTGTGAATCTCAAGGCACAATATAAGTATCAGTTGTTATTATTCTTTTTCTAGCTCTTTATATAGGTTCCCCCTCCCTTTTTTTGTTATTCATTTAATCAAGACAGCAAGGTAAGTCATTTGGTGTGTGTGTGTGTGTGTGTGTGTGTGTGTGTGTATGTGTGTGCTTGGATGCTGTGTGCTTACATTTGTTAGTAGGGTGTTTGAGTGGTTTTTCTGAAGCAGAAAATTTAGAATTGCAATAGTATCATTTTTAAAAATGTAATTTTAATTCCATTCAAATGAGAAACATTACTATCCAGGATGGCCAAATTCTTCAAATGAAATTATTCTCTTACTGCATATATTTCTTTGGTTGAATTCTACTAATACTTGTATCTTATCCACTATGTTCTTTTGAGTTTAGCTACAATCATTGGGGCTGCTAGGGTTGAGACTATGCTGTGCTAGAGAAATATATTTTCTTTACTGTGTCCCAATAATCTGAAAAATTCCATACATTCTCTTTCTGTTCCACTTATTTTCTTTGACCCTCTCTCTACTCCCACAGTCAACCCTCCCTGAGGAAATAATACAGCAGAATCAAAATGTAATGTTTGTCCACTAAAATGAACCTAAAATGTCTAAATGAATGTTTTGGATTTGAACTTCAGATCTCCTCGAACTAGCCCAGTTCTGCCACTTTGTACCCATGTGAACTTGTAAAAGTCACAACCTTTATGCACCTCTGTTTCTTTATACATAAAATAGGAGAATGGACTTGATCTCTAAGGTCCCTTCCATTTCTAAATCCCACGATCTCTTCAGCTTTGTCATTGTAATATTAAAGAAGGTAGCATGGATTGGTGATTGAGTGCTCTGGAGAGCCACCAACATATTCAAGAAACTTTGTAGGCAGAGACATGGGCCCCAGAATTACCCATGAGCCCAAATTTTACCAGGGAACATTCTAGCACTGTAGTCTCTGCCTTATCCCTGAAAGCAGATGTTCTCCATCTTTTCAGATTTTCTTCTGTGTGTTGCCTGTGTGTGCTGAGACCTGGAAGGTATGTTGTGTATAAGCTATAGCTTTAGGCAGGGGGTCAGGGATAAAGGTAAATAACACAAAACTTGTTTTGGCCTCAATCACAACAATAGTTCATGTCAAAGACCAGCGAAGCCCGAAGCACCACGATCACAATCTGATTCTGTCTCTTAAACAGAGGGAATTAAAAACTCAGTCAATCAGAGAAATCAAACCTCCAATCTACTTTTGCCTGGATCGGTTATCTGATTTTTAGGAGATATTTTGTATATTTTTAAATTGAAATTATTCAAATGCACTTTCACTGTCCATTTATATGAAAGGATACTGCCTAAATCCGTATAGGATTTGAATAATAGGCATGAAAATTTAGCACTAAAGGAGCACTGGACTGGCATTAGACAGGCCCTGGGTTTGGATCCTCTTCTTCCTTCCCATGGGAGGTTGCTCAGGCCCTTTTATTTCTCTGCACCTGAGTTTCATCACCAGAAAAGTGGAAAAAACAGTATCTTTAGGCTTGTTTTAAGGCTCAGATGAGATATGTAAAGTACTTCAAGAACTGTAGGGTTCTATATAAATGCCAATTATTACGATAATTTTCATAGCTTCTACCCTTTGGCCTGTAATGATTTTGTCAAAGTTCTGACCCCTGCACTTTACTTCTGTATCAAAAGGATTCTTGTGAAAAATCTGCTGGGAAGTATATTTTTCCTTTCCACATCCCACTCAGGCTGAGGCAGAGACTGGAGGGGAGAACCAGAGGGTATTCTGTTGTTGGCTGATTACTAACATTAATTTTTAACTTTGGTTGCAGTTAAAAGAGAGGAATTGAGCTATTTGGATGAATGCTGAATATATAAAAGGAATCAGATGGGTGGCCAAAGAACAGCATTTAGGCTGTTGCAATCTACTTGTGTTATGTAAATATACACTGAGTCCTCAGCACATCCTGATAAAACTTTCAAACAAGTGTTTTCAATTTTGGACTAACTCACCTACACTCATTTGGCCATTGCCAAATCAAATGAGCACAAGGCAAATACCCTCTAGTAACATCACTATGCTGTGATCTGATATTGTGCTTTTTTGGGGGGGGGGGGGGTCATAGTTCAAAGGGCAATCAGCTTATTTGCCTGGAAGGATACTGACAGCAAAACTCAAGGAATTCGAGGAAACAAGTAACAATTCAAGTCTAACAAAGGAAAAATAATGGTTAACATTCATACAGTACCTAGCATTTACAAAGCAGTTTAAGATTTGCAAAGCACTTTACATATACGATCTCATTTGATCCTTGCAACAACCCTGAGGGGTAGCTGCCATTATTACCCCCATTTGATTTATGAAGAAACTGAGGTTGAAAGAGGCTAAGTGACTTGCCCAGGGTCACAAAGCTATTAAGTGTCTGAAGCAGGTTTGAACACAGGCCTACTTGAGTTCAAGTCTAAAGATCTATCCATGTACCACCTGTCTTCTAAGAGGAAGGAAGGAAGGAAGGAAGGAAGGAAGGAAGGAAGGAAGGAAGGAAGGAAGGAAGGAAGGAAGGAAGGAAAAGAAAGAAAGAAAGAAAGAAAGAAAGAAAGAAAGAAAGAAAGAAAGAAAGAAAGAAAGGGAAGGAAAACCAAAATGGAATGATTTGTGCCTCATCTATGTTTCTGTATTATTTTCCTCTTATAACATAACATAACATAGCATAATATAATATAGCATAACATAACATAGGATAACATAACATAACATAGCATAACCAAAAAAGGGGATAGGGAGAACCTCTTATCCAAGCTATAATACCCCAAGACCTAGTGTTGGACTTTGTACCCAGTTGATATTTAATGTTTATTGAAATAAATTGATATAATGAACTACTGATTATTTTGCTGCATCTCTAACAAGATGATTATCATTTGGGAACACAAGTATATCCAGTTAAAGATCTGGGCCTCCAGGATACCTTGTGACCTGCATACATTCCTCATTAGTAACTCTCATGCTTTCTGGGGCTTACCTTGGTCCCTGTGGTTGGCACCAATCCCACTGCAGCCATATAAGTACTTCCAATTGTCTTGATCTTTTCTAGGTCCTTATAAAATTCTTTGTCCATGAGCTTTGTTTAAAACATAAAACTGTTAAATATTATATAATATTTTAGAAAAGATACCACAGTTATCAGTTCTCATGTGTAATAGTATAGCAGATTAAATACACTATGAAAATCAAGTCTTAGCAGACAGGCCTATCAGTCTATGAACCTATGAAGGATTTAGGGAAATTAAAATGGGCTTGGGATGTGAACTCAAAAATATGATCATAAGGAATATATTTTTTTTTCCTCAAACAGCCGATAGCATCATAGAGGTCTTCCAGAGACTTATTATTGTAGGCTATATTATGCATTATTATTGCTGATGTTATTAGGAAAGGAGATGGAGAAGGGAAAGGTACACATGTCTTCTCCCTGTGTTTCTATGACCATATTAAAAAAAAAAAAGCCTAGGACTAAGAGTATGTGAACTCATGAAAAGTAAAGGAAAAATCAGAGTATTTCCTGATTCTAGTTTGAAAAGTATATTCTGGGGGAAAAAAAAGACCATTGATTTTGAAAAGGAATCTGAAATTAGAATCTGATGGCAGCTGTGGGGTTCAACAGGAAGGGAATACTGATTCTCAAGATTTGACAAGGGAAAATAGTAAAGAAATTCTACAAGAAAGAAGAAAATATTAACATTTCTCTCTACTCCCCCATTATTAAAAAAAATTATATCATTATGGAAATTTCTGTTGTATGCTTCCCACTATCTCAAAAGTGACTGTTGGGATAATGCAAAGTTCATAAGGTAGACACAATTTAATTGACAACAGAGAGAGAAAACTAGTTAGACATTAAATGAATAGTTAGGAATGGATCCAGAAGAAAGAAAGGCACCTGAAATAACAGATTCCAAACGGGAAGGGAACTTGCAGGACATTTTGTGTAACATTATTTTACACATGAGAAAACTAAGGCCCAATGGGATAAAATTTCCTGCCTTAAGTTATGAAGATAAATAGCATACCTGAGTTTTGAACTCAGGTCTTCTGACTCTAAATTCAGCAGCACTCTTTCATGGCACCACAACAGGAGAGAAAGAATAACCTCAGCCTGATCAAACGCAAGTTGGTCAGTGCTGCCAAAATTAAATTCATTGTAAGTAACCACCATTTGTGATACTAAAAACTTGAGGAAAGACAGTATCCTCACTGCTCAAAAAGTATGGTATGGTGGAAAGAGGGCTGGCTTTGGGGTCAGATGTCAAGGGCTCTCCTGTTTATTGTGTCTTTTTTTGGGGGGGGGGGAAGGCAGGGTATTTGGGGCTAAGTGACTTTTCCAAGGTCACACAGTAAGTGTTAAGTGTCTGAGGCTGCATTTGAACTCAGGTCTTCCTGACTCCAGGGCTGGTGCTCTATTCACTGTGCCACCTAGCTGCCCTTGCTATGTCTTTTCCCTTGGACAAATCATTTCCCATTTCTAGGCTCAATTTTCTCATCTTTAAAATGAAGAATTTGGACTAAATGAGCCCCCTCTCTTCTGGCTCTCGTTCCTGTATCAGAAGGAATTAGAAAAACAAAGTCATTCAGAAAGGAGGACTTCCTTTTCAGACTAATATGCTGGTGGGCTGGGTAACTGCTTAACCCTGCATTTCTTCCCCATACTTTGGAGTTTTCATTCCAATTTCATCAAGCAAAACCTGGGTATGTGACTGGATTAAATGCAAGATTTAACATGAAAAGAAGCTATACAATCAATTTAGAAAGTGATTCAGTATATAACTATAGAGATCTAGACCCCTCTAGCAAAATATCCAATCAACGGTATCAAAATGATTGAAAATGGAGCCATTACCTCATCAAAATCAGCAATAATTTCATTTAAGAGGCGCAAACATTCCACTCCCATGTTATTGCCATCCAGTTCGATGTAGAAATCGTTGAAATTTGGGATGGAAGCAAACATCACGCCCACTTGTGAATAGGATTGATAATAAAGGTCCTGTAATTTTAGAATCATGATTTGGCTTGCATAACAAATAAATGGGTATCACAATAAGCAGCTTGTTATTATTAGGGAGATAATGAGAATACAAAAACATGGCTTCTACAGAGATGGGTTTCCTATTGTAAGTACATATATATTACATATATGGGTGTGTGTGTGTGGGAGGGGGTAGTGCTGATGGATTCAGTTCTAGCATTTAAATATACACAAAGCTCAAACAATTCAAATGTGAAACCAGGACTTAATATGCACCTTTTTATTCCAACCTGTCAGTCTAGTAATCTTTTAAAATAATCATAATATTGATTCAGAAACACTTAACTTCTAAAAATGATGTGTTTCTCTGGCTCACTTCCTTTATTACACTTCTATTGCCTTCTTTCCTTCACCTTCTTGTCAGAGCACTGGAACCAGCCCAATTCAAATTTAAAGGTCTTGACTAAGTTGCCCTTCCATGGCCAGCATAAGTCATGGGAAAGTAACAAATGGTGTGACTTGGCATAACAGCTAAGTGAATATGTGTTTGCTGAATTAATCCTTAGTTTCCTTATGGGTTCCCCTCAGGTGTCACTTCCTACAGGAAGTCTTTCTGGATTTTCCCAGGTATAATTGTTCTCACCTTCATGCTGTCCTCTATTTATCCCAATACCGTACATTCCTATAAAGTTTGTAAGCCCTCTGAGGGCAAAGGATATTTGTTCTTTGGCTTTTTCCCTAGGATCTCTAGCACTTAGTACAACACTTTGCATATATCAGGTGCTTCATAAAAATATTCTTCCTTGGATTGCACTTAACTTCTATAAATAAGCATATAGCACTGGAAGTATGTAATATATGTAAAAAAAAAGTTATAAAAATTAATCCCACAGCTATTTTTTAAATGCAGAAAACCCAAGCTAACATAGAGGGAAATCAACACAATATTTTAAAGTTGCTTTTTTTTTTTCAAAATTTAATTTTAAATCTCTGATTTTTTTTTTCTTTTTTTCTGGTGGGAATGAGGGTTAAGTGACTTGCCCAGCATCAAACAACTAATAAATGTCTGAGGCTGGATTTAAACTGAGGTCCTCCTGATTCTAGGGCTGGTGCTCTATCCACTGTACCACCTAGCTGCCTCTAAATCTGTGATTTTCAAAAGAAAAAAAATTCTCTCTTTTAATAGAATTATGTGTCTATCTTAATTAATGCTAATTTCCTGTTCCAAAACACACAAAAGATGATCAGGGTTGTTGTAAGGGTCAAAAGTGAATGAGACTTGTAAAATGCATGAATCCAGGAAACTATAAGTGATTGCCACCATCATCACCAATGTGATCTTCTGGACTATGCCCATCACTGCCACTGCCATCATCACCAGTATCATGGCCATCACTAATAGCAGTGGAAAGTCTTAGAAAGATGACAAACTGCTATACAATATGATCCTATCTTAAGGGCAGGGCAGGTTATAAATAGGGAAAAAAGGAGTACCCAATAGGAATTAAAATCCCCATAGGAATTTCATTTCAAGCAATGGAAATTATAATTCTTTGTAATCTTAAAAAAAAAGTCACAGTATATGAATAACCATAGTCTAATTTGTGGCAGTTAGGTGGCACAGTGGATAAAGAGCCAGATCTGGAGTTCAGTCTAGCCTCAGAAACTAAGTGTGTGACCCTAGGCAAGTCACTTTCTCTGTTTGCCTCAACTTTCTCATCTGTAAAATGGGGATCATAATAGCACTTGTGAGGATCAATTGAGATGATGCAAGATGGCTTGCACATAGCAGATGTTATAAAAATGTTAACTATTATTAATAATAATTTTCCATTATGATTTATGATAGTATAGGTTCCATATTTCAGGATGGATTTTTTTTTTCAAATTTTAAGCCCAACTTTTAAAAAATAAGTTCTTTGACATCTTTGGATTTTGCACTATGGTTATTTCTGGAAATACTTTATCTCAGTGCCCTCCACACTGAGTCCTCCTTTAAAGGAAAAAAAAATGCTAAACCCACACAGTCAATAAAGCGACTGTATGTGAGAAACATTCAAAAAACCCTTTGACCTAGAAGTCTAATCTCTTTGCCAAAACAAAAACAAAAACAAAAACAAAAAAAAAAACAACAACAAAAAAATGAAACCTGTTCATTCTCTGTTCCCTGGACGATTAGCTCTTTTTCAGTTTTTTCAGAGTTTGGCTTCCTTTAAGAGGCTTTCTCAATTACATTGTCGTAGTCATTCATGGATAGTCTCACTTTGATTTCAGCATCCCAAGCCATACGGCCTAGAATGATGCTACCCATGTTGCCTGGATCATCCGCATTAGAATTTTCTGAGAGATATCCAAGCAAGTTCTCATTTCTTACCATGTTCCTGGGATTGGACATAAGAAAGTGTTGTGCAACATGGGCTGGCAAAAGGTTGAAGAGAATCCGCTTATTGTCCAGTTTCACTCTCTCCATGTCATCTCGCTCCTCTTCTGCCTGGGTTAAGGGATAATAATGTAACATTTCTCATTTTTGGGCATTCAGTGCATTTTTTCAGGCCCAGTATTTCTGAACATTGCATCACCACTCAGCAACTACTGGCAGAACGACTGTGTCAATTAAAACAAATTCTTGAGCAAATTTTCTTCCTGTTCATACCAAACAGTGGAAAGAGTACTTGACCAAATTTGAACACCTACCTTTAAATCCTACCATCTTGGGCAAGTCACTTATTCTATGCCTTAGTCATTTCATCTGTAAAATGGGGATAAGAAGACTTGACAACGTCCTGCACAGGGATGTTGTAAGGAAAGTATTTTGTTTTGTTTTTCTGCCTCCTTGAAGCTTTATAAAGTGATATATAAAGGTGAGTTGATAACCATCTATTATTATTCTAAAAGTATGTCTTGCTGATGTGAAAATGTGAAATTTCTAAAGCACAGAAGTTGTGTGATAAAACAAGCATCTTTCAAAATAAGTACACCCCCTCATTTTTTAAATGTCAATTTATAGAGCATTAACTAGGGAGGCTAGAGGGCAGATAAAGCTAATGGATAAGACAACATTTATCAATGATCACTGGAAAATAAAGATGAAGCACCTTTAAAAGGATAATTCCATGTTTAGAAAAATGTGGCTGGGTTTCTGAACATTTACTTTATATAAACCTTTTCAGTGACATACTTATTATACAAAACAAAATACAAGTAAAATTTGTTACTTTATCAGGTACTACAATGGAAGGCTACTTGGATTCAGTTACTGGGCCCTCATTCAAATATCAGTTCTATCATTTCCTGTGTATCTTTGGCCAAGTCACATAAACTCCCTGGACCTTGGTTTACTCTTCCACAGGAGTAAAGATAATAAAGTAAATTTTCTGTCATTTTCTGTCAAAGCAATCACCATACTTTTGAATGTTATTCATGCTAGAGGAGTTTCCCCTTTGTATAAAGCCTTAATTTGTCTCTGAAACTGTGACCAAACAGAGCTCTAATCCTTTCTCCACATGATATCCCCCTCAAATGCTGGAAGATAGCAGGGCAGGTTATAATGGGGAAAAAAAGGAGTGCCCAATGGGAATTAAAATCCCCATAGGAATTTCATTTCAAGCAATGGAAATTATAATTCTTTGTAATCTTAAAAAAAAAGTCACAGTATATGAATAACCATAAAGAGCCATCAGTCTAGCCTTAGAAACTAATTAAGTGTGTGACCCTGGGCAAGTCACTTTCTCTGTTTGCCTCAATTTTCTTATCTGTAAAATGGGGATCATAATAACACTTGTGAGGATCAATTGAGATGATGCAAAATGGCTTGCACATAGTAGATGCTATAAAAATGTTAACTATTATTAATAATAATTTTCCTCATTCAAATATCAGTTATAAGATAGTAAAACTTATAATGAAACAAACCTCTCACAAAACTGTTTTCAAAATGCCATGGCTTTGTAATGGCTATATACATTATTATTACTAGTAGCAATATTAGCAATTATTATTTTAAAAATATATCAGGTTGTTATTACTGATCTACAAATGCCAAAACCAAGTGAATAAAAAGTTCACTTTGTTAGACACATTAGCTGTTAGAATAAGTTGACTTGGTTCGAAGTATAGACCTACTGAGAAATGTAAAAATATGCAAACAAAAATTCCTCAAAGGCCTCCAGCAAACTGAGCTCCTTTGTGAATAATCTATGGGAGTTCATGAATAACAATCACACATCAAGAGAAGTCAAGAACAGGTTGTGACTGGCACTAAAGGAGAGCACAACCATATCAATGGGATCAGATATCCATGGACACATCATAATCTACACCATGCAGGAATCATGCTTGGCATTTCCTATATAGATGCACAATACACAGTAATCTAGGGATTCTTATTATGGCTCCAGCATGCTGATATTAAGAATCTTCATTTAGTATACACAATGCTATACATGTATATTAAATACTATATGTGAAAGAAAATTAATTTACCAGTGAAGTATGAACCTCAAGTTATAGGACATATTCTAAGTTAGCTTTCACTAAAATCTTGCCCCAATGCCTCATCTGTCACATCAGCAACACAGCACATATCTCAAACTCAATATGGTAAGGGATACCTCACTTGTTAGTGAGAATGACTAGACTTCAAAGGATCTTAATAAAATGTCATCAAGCCAACAATTGATCCTGGTTTCTTAAAGCCTATGATAATGAAATGCAATCTCCTAATGGCCAAGTCAGTGATGTATGATTTATCTGTCACCTAAGGACCCATTCAGCTAAATATGGAGCAGTTTACTATCACCTTGGCTATAGGGTGATGGCATTTTTTTTACCAAGCACAACTCTAGTTGTTCACCAAGACTCTCTACCAAGCTACAGACAGATCAGGATCTGTATTGGTGGGGGAAGTAACCTGGAAAGTGTCCAGAGGAGGGGGACAAGGATTGTAAAGGATCTTTAATCCATTTCCTATTAGGACTGAATGAAGTGGAGATGTTTAGCCTAGTGAAGAGAAGGCTTAGTAGGGGACATTATAGCTGTCTTCCAGCATTTGAGGGGGATGTCATGTGGAGAAAGGATTAGAGCTCTGTTTGGTCACAGTTTCAGAGACAAATTAAGGCTTTATACAAGGGGAAAACTCCTCTAGCATGAATAACATTCAAAAGTATGGTGATTGCTTTGACAGAAAATGAGTTCTCTCTCCCCAGATGTCTTGAAGCAAAGGATGGATGACTGTTTAGCAGATGGGTAAGAAAGAAGATTATTTTCCCTTATGGGCTGGACTAGAGGACCAGGGACATCCCTTTCAACACTGAAATTCTGTGTCTGTGATTCTGAGTATCCATGCCAATAAAACCATAGATCACTGAAGCATCAAAGGGATTTTAAAAAGTATGGCTGATTATGTTCCCATTAGGATAGAAGAATTTTTTTATTCAGTCACAAGGAATGAGTCATGACCTTGTAGACATTAGCTAGTCTTTCTCTAGCATTGAGATAACGTGTCTAAGCTTTCCTGATATTAAAACAATGCAACATCTGGCTCTTGTAGAAATTATAGCTATCCTCAAAATTCATAATGTAAACCTTAAATGAAATCACTTTTATTTTTCCCAATCTAGAGTCTCATCATAGTACTTTCTTAAAATTAAAACCTCAGGTTTCACTGGACATATTTGTTAAAAATCAGTGACACAGCACATATCTGAAACCCAATATGGCAAGAGATGCCTCACTTGTTAGTGAGAATGACTAGACTTCAAAGGATCTTAATAAAATGTCACCAAGCCAACAGAATGTTTCTCAATTTCTCAACTGTATACAACCAAGGCCAGCACCAGTGCCAGAAAACAGACTACTTTCGATGAAAACCATCATTCTAAATGAATTTATAGCATTACTAACATCTTCACCTATACTTAAAAGAAAAAAAAACATGACTTCAGGAAGTTGTGTGCCAAATATAATGAAAGACTCTGAATAAGGAAGACACAGAACATCTGGCAGAAAAATTGCCAAGAAGTCCTCTTCACTCCTTAAAAACAATGTAATCAGACAACTTATTTAACTGTAGTATTACTTTTTGGCAAAAATTTTTTAAAAAAGAAAGAAAATACATTGAGGGGAATTCTGCTTTCTTTAGAGAGAGTAACTATATGTCTCATTATCACTACTGTGGGGGAGGAAGGAAGGAATCTACTACAATTTTGAAATGTGTCATTTGCATTGAAATGGATGTGTGCCTTTCAATATGCACTCAGTCATGAGCCCGCTCCAATCCTATGTCTATCCTACATTTTCTGCACTGGACTGTAGGTGCCCAGGCACATGTTACCTTGGTGACATACAATGCATGTATTTCTAAATATAACTCTCTATTTCTAGTTTTAAAGGCTATAGCTTGCTCTAGCTGTCATAATTTCCAATGTTTCAGTGTCACCCGATATTTTTCTGCTGAAATTACATGTCAGAATAGTTCATACACTCAAAAAAGTATAAATTGGCTGGAGGGGGTTCAATTATATAAGCATGAAACAGAAAAAATGACTCTTTCCTTTCCCTCCTCCCTTTCATTCAGTCCTAGAATTATGGGGCATCAGTTCCTTATCTATAAAATGAGGGGACTGGACTAGATGACCCTAAGGGACCCTAAGTCCCCTGTTGCTTTAAATCTATAAAAGTCATCATCCCAAAATTTAACTGCTAAAGAAAAGAACACACACGTTTTATTTATTATATTTCTGTAATAGGCGATTGCTATATGCCAGGAGCAGTTCATAAAGTTTTAGTATATAGCAGCAAAAATTCTTTTGTTTTTTTTTTCCCTAGGAAATGGCCAATGTTTCAGAATCAAATATGCTATTTTTTTACATAGAAGCTAATATTTTAGAAGCATGAAAGTTATTAAATATTCATATCCTTTGACTCAGAGATTTCACTTTAACACATAGCCCAATGATCAATGACAAAATGAAAGGTTCCATATACACCAAAATATTTTGATTACTTTTTGTGACGGCAAAGAACTAGAAATAAAATGGATGTCCATAGCTGAACAAATCATGGCACGTGAACATAATGGAATATTACTGTGCTGTAAGAATATGATGTCTACAAAGAAGCACAGAAAAACATACATACACTGAAGCAAAGAGAATAGAGCCAGAAAGTGATATACATAATGACTGCAATAATGTAAATGGAAAGAAAAATGAATGCAAAACCATTTTTAAAAAATCAATGCTGCAAAATTGTAATGGCTACATTTGGCCCCAAAAAAGAGAAATGAGAAAATATGAGTTGCCCGTCTCTCCACCTCCTCCCTCTTTCCTTTGTAGAAATAGGATTGGTGGATGTACAAAATTGCTTGCAATATCATAGTTGTTTTTTTTAATTGATTGGTTTTTCCGATTTTCTTTTTGGTCTCATCTTCTTTAATAAAAGTTATCAGTTGGTTTTTTGAGAGGGGAAAAGAAAGAGATATAGGAGGAAATAAGGGATATGTAAAAACAAAAGATACCAACAAAACATCTTTTCAAAAAGTAATGTTACTGGTTATTCAAGAGAACAACAATAATCTAGAAAAGTCAACTATGGTTTAGCAGAAAGTGCTAAATGTGGAGTCAGAAGAGCAGACTTTCTTTCAGATCCAACTCTTGTCATTTTCTTCCAGTGTTATCTTGGACAAGTAACTTAACACCTCCAAGCATTAGTTTCCTCATCTGTAAAATGTGAACATTATTTTACATCATAAGGCTGATATCTGTGATCAAAAGCTAAGAGGTATGCCAAGTGCTTTATGACTACAAAACCCTAAATAAATGCCAATTATCAGCATCAGCACCATTACCATTACTGACATTTTAAACTGGTGTGGAGTGCTCTCAGGATAGACATGAGTAAGCACTAGGGGTTGTTAATTGAGTTTCTATGACTCTAAATGATCATAAACCGAAAAGAAAATGAACCATCAGAATGATGAGTGAAAAAGACAGAGTTGGAGGAATAGGAAGAGACTAGAACAAAATTAGAAGAAGAGAGAAGGAACTGTATAAAGATGGGTAATTAATCTACCAGACAGATGTTATTTCATTATTTCGTTCATTCATTCATTCATTCATTCATTCATTCATTCATTCATCAATGCAGTTTAAGCAACTACCACTTGCACAGCGCTGTGCTAGATGCTGGGGGAATCATTAAGATCTAGTCACTGACTCTAGAGTAGAGTCATAAAACGAACACAAATATATAATATTCTACAAAATATCCACGATAACTATTGTACTCTTGAATCCATATTCCTCTTGTAGTAGATGGAAGTTTGGACTTAAGAGTCAAGAAGAACTGGGTTTGAATCTTGCGTTTGATAGTTACCAGCTGTGTCACCATAGGCAAGTCACTTAAGCTCTCTGAGTCTCCATTTTTCTATCTCTAAAATGGGTAGAATAGCTATAGTATTTACTTCATAGGGTTGAACTGAGACTTTAATCTATATCAAGTGCTTTGCAGATTTTAAAGTGTGAAATGAATGCTGTTATCAGCATCAGCATCATCATCAGGCCAAGAGATTATCTTCCTAATTAGTATTATAGGATTTATAGGAAGAATGAACATCATCTATTTCAGTGCCCTCATCTTACAGATGAGGAAACTGAGGTTCACTGAGATAAAATAATTTGCTAAAGGTCATGATAATAAATTATAGGGGTGAGGATGTAAATCTGTGTTTCTTGAACAGTGGAGTCCACTTGTCACTATGGCACACTATTGCACCATTAAGCTTTAGAATACAGTGAAATCTGAGTTATAATATTTGTGTTTTTTTTCTTGAATAATCAGCTTGATGCTGGTCTATTCCACTTAGCAATTTTGCCTATGAGTGGGTAATTCTATGAAACTTCCAAGATATACCTGAAAAGAAGGCTAAAGCATAATAAAATTGTATCTTTTCCCAATAAGTTTTTAACCACAAGGGGGCAGGGGAACCACAAATAAGATCTGGAACTATGTGACTGTAAGATACTGTGATATAAGTATATAATAAGCAATTGATATAAGCATTTTTCCTGACATTTGGCTCAGAAAAATACCATTGGCAATTGAGTGTATTTTCCAAAGGGGATTTCCAAGGAAACTGTGCAATAAGATACTTTTATCTTATCTTTTTCTCCATCTTCAAGAAATGACACAATTTAGGAGAAGAGATTTGTCAGAGAAATGAATTCACTAGCAAAGCCTTTGCATTAAAGTGAAGAGGCTTAAAATGTCGCCCTGAGTAACTCAGTCTAGGAGTGCTTACAGATAAACATTTCCAAGTTTTTTACCATATAAAAGATTTGAAAATTTATTTATCCCCCCTCCCGGCCCATACGCTAATGAATTTACAGTTTTATTGATGTAAGTATGAACTCCAACTGTGGAGACTGAAACATACCAAAGTCTGCCCTCTTGTCTACTGAGCTCCCTGAAATTTACCAAAGGGTAGTTTACCCAGAATTCTTTGAAACTTCCTGGCTCTTTTCTTGACATCATGAGGACACCAATGAAGCATGCTCTTGCATTGAGCCCATCTTTTTCTATTATTCTGCTTCTTTGATAACCATACACCCATCATTTCTCTATTGTGATTTCCTATTTTGCAGTGTATTGCAGCCTGCTCAAACCTACCCCATAGCTATCCACTGCCCTTCAATTGACATTCATTTCAATTTTTTCATACTACATTTCAGTTTTAGACTATATATTTTTTTAATCAGAGAACTGGACATTCTACAGAGATAATCAATTTATTCCATGAGAGAATATGAAGAGATTTTGATTCTGAACATTAAACAGAAACAGAGTTTAAGAGATAGAAAAGGTTTGGGGACTGGGGAGATCTTACCTTTCTGTCTAGAATAGATGCTTTTAATTTTTCCTTATTCTTAACTTCAGTATTTTATAACAGTGTTTATAGATTGTGAGATTGTAGAATGGTAGAGCTGATGGGGGCTTTAGAGGTTATCTGGAGTCATTTCATTTTGCTAATGAGGAAACTGAGGATTGGAGAGGATGTGACTGCACTAAGGTCACACAATACCACATCTGGGACATTAACCCAGGTCATCCAAATCCAATGTTATTTCCACAATGTCACACTACCTTTTAAAAAGAATAAATTTATATATTTGATAACATTTTTTTCTCAAGTAAAAATAGGCGATATGACCTAACAGAGGACATTCCTCTTATAAAGCCTCATGATGAGTAAATTTTCTCTTTCTTTTTTTTTTTTTTGAGGGGGGAAGGCAAGGCAATTAGGGTTAAATGACTTGCCCAAGGTCACATAGCTAGTGTATCAAGTGTCCGAGGCTGGATTTGAACTCAAGTCCGGACTCCAGGGCCAGTGCTCTATTCACTATAAATTTTATTTTCTTGAAATCAGGCCTGCGTGAGGCTTGTTGACATATTATAAAGGAAATATCATTCCGTGTGGTGTTATCTAAGAATGTCCATCTACTACCAGAGAAAAAGGATTGATAAGGATTAACCATACATAACATTCTTAAGATCAAGTACTGTCCCATGACACATAATTTACCATCCAGTCATACACACTGTGTTTCTACCAGGGAACATCAATGAAAATCCAATCAGAGGTGTGTATTAGCCAGCTCTAGCCAGTTCTTCAGAACCAGTTGCTACATTTTCAGTTTCAGCATTTATACCTCAGAAATCAGTAATCTATAAATCACAGAATGATTTCTCATTGTTTTTTATTGTTTTTTATATGTTTTTTCAAAGTGCTAATAATGCAGATTAAACTTAAAAGATTGTGTGCATCTGTTGGTGGAGTTATGAACTGATCCAACCACTCTAGAGAACAATTTGGAACTACGGCCAAAGGGCTATAAAACTCTGCATACCCTTTGATCTAGCAAGGCACTGCTGGTCTTTATCCCAAAGAGGGAGGGAGGAAAGACGTACTTGTACAAAAATATTCATAGCAGCTCTTTTTGTGGTGGCTGAAAATTGGAAATTGAGAGGATGCTCATCAATTGCAGAATGGCTAAACAATTTGTGGTAAATGATTGTGATGGAATATTATTGTGCTATAAGGAATGACAAGGGGTAGCTAGGTGGTGCAGTGAATAGAGAACTAGTCCTGGAGTCTGGAAGAGCTGAGTTCAAATCTGATTTCAGACATTTGACATTTAGTAGCTAGGTGACCCTGAGCAAGTCACTTAACCCCTATTGCCTTGCAAAAAAAAAAGAAAAGAAAGAAAGGAAGGAAGGAAAGAAAGAAGGAAAGAAGGAAAGAAAGAAAGACAAAAAAGAAAAAGGAAAAAGAAATGACAAGAAGGATGGTTTCAGAAAAACCTGGAAAGACTTAAGTGAACTGATTCAAAGTGAAGCGCATAGAACCAGGAGAACACTGTACACAGTAACAATAATATGGTATGATGAAGATTTGTGAATGACTTAGCTATACAATGATCCAGGACAATTCCAAAGAACTTATGATGAAACATACTATCTGCCTGAACATACTATGGATGAAGGCCCTTACACTGTGAGGGATACTGAGAATTAATGTTAAAGTCTGGACTAGAATCCATGTCTTTTGACTCCTGTTCTGATGTTTTCCTCTACTGCACCATGACCACACTTTCTTCCTTCATGATATGAAAGAGAAAGAACTGACATTGTTTGAATACAGACTGAAGAATAACATTTTTTCTTCCTTCCTTCCTTCTTTCCAGTGATTAATATGAAAATGTCTTATGTGATTACATATGTATAAATTATATCGGTTTGCTTGCCACCTCAGGAAGGGAGGAGGGCAAGAAGGTAGAAAGGGGTAGAATTCAGAACTCAAAAATTAAAAAAAGTTTAAAAATTGTTTTAACCTATAATTGGGGAAAAAATAAAATGTTATATTAAAAATTGTATGAATGCATTTTTCCTCCTGGAGAACCTGGTAGTTAAACACAACACCCCTGATCCTTATCCTTCCATTATTTCCAAGAAGAAAGGTCATAGCCACAGAATGTTGTTGACAAAGTGGGACCTCAGAGATCATCTAGTGACCAAAATCTTTATTTTATATGTAATAGAATGAAGGCCTTTACACTGTGAGGGATACTGAGAATTAATGTTAAAGTCAGGACTAGAATCCATGTCTTTTGACTCCTGTTCTGATGTTTTCCTCTACTGCACCATGACCACACTTTCTTCCTTCATGATAGGAACTAAAAACAGTTAGGCTAGTCTTTAGAAGATTTTTTTCACCTTGCACCCTTCTGCCCCCAGAATATCTATGATATCAGTTGGAAATCCCATTAGTGAGGATTAATTCTTTTTGAAAGTTTTTTAATCTTTAGGAGGCTTCTATTAAAAGACAATCCTTCTTAGGAAAATAAGGCCTCAAGCTGATAAACCTGGCTAATAAATGTAGGATAGAACTAATACCTGAAAGGTAAGGGAGCCAGAGACAAACTGCCTGTTTCACAATTTTACCTGGGGATTTGGTTCTCTCCACAAAGGTACAAATAGGATTCTAAACCTTAGGACATCCTAGAGGAAAAAATGAAGGCATAGGTTTCATGCTTATTGAATCTGCAGGGGGCATGAAGTTGGGAGGTGTAAGATGACAGAAAGCAAAATAAACCTCCAAAGATCTGTCACTAGGCTTGGCCAGGAATTCTGAACTTTTTTGTGTGTCATGGACATCCTTTGTCAGTCTGGTGAAGCCTATAGACCCCTTCTAAGAAATATGGTTTTTTTTTTAATATACAGGATTACAAAGGAAAACAATCATATTGAAATATGTGTATCAAAATATTAAAGAGACAAGTTCACAAACCTCTATTCCAGGGCTAGACCAATGACTGAAATTGAAGATGAAATTGTACACACGTAAATGTAAAATCCTACATGTGAGTCCAAAAAAATCAATGGTTTAACTACAGAATACAGACTATAGAGTTAGACAAAAATTAGTATGAAAAAGATTTAGAGCATGGATACCATGAACAAAAATATGAGAATAAATAGAAAGTTTTCATAGTAAAGGCTGGTAGAATGGTGCTGCTCCTCAACTTTTGGGCCAAGATGACCTGCTGATGAGAAAGCTCCTTGGGAAGGAGATAAGCTCAGACTCATCCTTGCCTGCACCCACCCCATAATCCCAAACAGCTTACAGATATGTGCTGGAAGGCGCTCCTATCAGCTCTCTAGAAATTCATTTTCAGTGGTACCATTTACACTTCAGAAATCTGCAAATGTTATGAATCAGTGATTGATTTATTATTTTCTTGATTGTCTAGACTTTAGCAAGTAAAGGAGGAAATGTTAATGGCACAAATTAAACTTAAAAGTGTGTCAAGAATATATTTAGAGCACCGGGCCTGGAATAAGGAACATATGAATTCAAATCCAACCTCAAACATTTACTAGCTGTGTGATCCTGGGCAAGTCACTCCAGTGTTGTTGGCCTCAGTTTTCTTAACCACAAAATGGCAATAATAATTAACCTCTAACTCCTAGGGTTATGAGGATCAAATGAGATAGTGATTGGAAAGCACTTAGCACAGTGCCTGGTACTTTGTAAGTGCTATATAAATGTCAGCTATTGGCAGCTATTATTATCGCTATTTGTTTTTAGAACTGGTTGCTAAGCATTTATCAGCATGTCCCTCTGCACTGGTCACAGCTCTGACACTGGGATGAGGCATTTCTGTGACTCTGGGAAACTGAGGCTGCAGGTCTGAGCAGAGAAGCAGATTTGAGGTTTTATTGCCTCTCTGGTCACATTAGCTGCACACAGAGTAGGAAAGCTGGGGTCTAAACCCCATCTCTGAAATTCACTAGCTAGAAAGCCACAAAAATGTGACCACCTGTCTGGTCCCCAGTTCCTTTATTATATACCTCAAAAAGGAAGAATTAAAGCACTTTATAAGTCTTAAAGAATTCTGCAAATGGCCACTATATGGCCACTATCATTTGTTTTATGCTACAATTTCTGAGGTCCATCTTTGAGGATGATGTACCATACATAAAGGATCCCCTACCAACAAATTGTAATTGGCTGGGAGTCAGTCACATCAGTCATGACCCCTCCAGTCCTGATAGTATCTCTCCCTCCACCCACCTCCAACTTGTGCTTATGGGGAAAGGGACATCTCCCTGCAGCCTCCACTATAGTAACTTCCCCAAGTTCAGTCAAGTTGATGAAAAGAGAAAGGATGAAAGACCACTGAAGTTCCTAATATTGGGGAGTTGGCTCTTTTGACTCCAAGTTCAGTGCTCTTTCTGCCTTACCCATCTACTTCAAGAGATACCCCATTAATAGGGCTTTAAGACAAGGTTTTTACAACAGCATTTTTTCCTAAGGAGGGAAGTTTGGTTTGTTGACCTTCAGGGCCCAGCATTGCTTCACCCTCTCAAACTGACCTTGTTAGGGCAGTGTTTTTCAATTAGCTGGTTACAGCTTATTTATTTACTTTCCAAACATACTGATAAATGCTGTATTTTGTTTCTGACATATGGTTTCATTTTCTTTTCTTGAGAGAGTTTTTACTCAGAAATTTTTTAGTGTTTCCAACTACTTTGATGTTTCTTTTTTTTTCTCTTGACTTTTGATTCAATACAAAAGTAGGAAAAAATTCAAAATGAATTATTTGGTTTTCTCCCCAAATAGAAACTTTAGGATTACACTATCCTGGAAAGTTCTTTTGTTTTGTTTTTGCTTTTTTTCTATTAAGCACTTATATCTTCCTGGCCAAGAAATCAAAGGACCTAAGCAAACACTTTCTATATTTATTTTATCTCCAAGTTCATTGTACTCAAGTTTAAACAGTCCCCTAGGAGTTCTGTTGTTACAATGATGTCACAACAGTGGCTGGATTAACCAAGATAACAGAACTGAGGGTTAATGAACCCTTGTGTAAATAAGATCAAAATATAGTGAAGCTCTCAATCAATTTGGGTTTCTTTTTTTTCTTTTTTTAGCTTTTCAGTCCATCATAATAAATCCAAAGATATTGTAATAAATATTTATAGAAGAAAGCAGATTTCAATATAAGGATAAAGTTAGCTTTTGAAAATAGTCTATGGGGGCAGCAGTAGACGGCACATTGGTGCTGGAGTCAGGAGGACCTGAGTTCAAATTCAGTCTTAAACATTTACTGTTTGCTTTAAAAAAAAAAGAGTGTAGTGTCTACAGAGAAATGAGCAATGAAAAAATGAGAACCAAAAGACCTGAGTACTGTTCTTGGCTCTGTCAAGTACTAGCTATGTGAAGGGTTAAATTACCTCTCTGAGTCTTAGTGTTCTCATCTGCAAAATTGAGAGAGCAATGTGGCCCAAAGGATTGGGAACTGGACTTGAAGATAGGGAGACCTGAATGCAAGTTCCACTTTTGACACATACTGGCTATGTGGCATTGGGCAAGTCACTTAACTATTCTAAACTGCTGAGAAGATTCCAGCCCTCATCGGTAGAAGGAATTTCCACAGTTGGACCTTTCCTATACAAAAGAAATCACAGGTCCAATCTAGTCCCTATCCCTATCCTAATATAATGCTTGAACTAATGACTTCACAGCATTGTTGTGGGAATTCAGTGAAATATAGTATAGATTTTTCCACTACCAGCTTTGCTTGGCTTCCACTCCATGGGAAAAAAAACATCATGTCTTCCCCAGAATAAACTGATCACCTGAAATTTCATCATCATGCAGATTGACTCAGTTTTGGATATGCAACATCATCTAAACTTTCTCCGTTTCCTCTTCTCTTTGATTAAAAGGCTTCAGGGTGAAGCAATAAACTCTCCCCAATGCCTTCCATTATAGAAGACTCAGAACTTCGCTAGTAACTCTCTATTTGTCATTAGTGGCTCTGCTTGGTTTCCATGCCACAGAGTATCAGGCCCTCAGGAAAGGTACCCCCTGGTGGGTGATCCTTTCTCTCCCTCCACTCCACTTTTCAGCTTCCTTTTATATGTTGTCTTTCACCATTAGATTGTAAGCTCCTTGAGGACAGGTACTCTCTTTTTCTAATTTGTATTCCCAGCATTAAGCACAGTATCTGGCCCACAGAAGTCATTTCATAAATGTTAATGAATTGATTATAGTGCAGAAAGCTCTTTGCAAACTCTGAAGTGCCATGGAGATACCAGGTCAATTACCATTTGCTGATATTACTAGTGTAGAACTATCTTGCGCAACTTCCTGCAGTGAGGAATTCTCTGAGTGAAGGATAATCTGAAGAAAATCTGGTATGATAGAATAAATTCCTTGACTTACTCAAGACTTTTAGAAGTACAGAAAAATGGGGATAATTTTGTAAGAGTGTCATTACCTACAATGGGATGACCAAAAAAGGGAACATCCCAAAGTAAGAAGTGTGATGACTTTTTTTTTAATATTCTAGCTCAGACTGAACAACCAAACAATAATCCTCTACTTCTTCACAAATCTATCAGCTAATAAAACCAGACTATTTCTGTTTGTCCCTGTCCAAGTTGGCATGGGCTCCATACACACATAATATAATAAATTCCTGAATCTACAAATTTGATAAATATTATCCATGTAGCATCACATTATATGTTTTGATTTTGAGGCCCAAAGTGCATATGAATTGAGGAATAATATATGTTTCAGTAAATCTAGATATACCATCTCTTTTTCTTGTCCTTGGTACAAAATGCCTCATTCTCTTTCGATCAATTCAATTTCTTTCTAATTTAAAACAGGACAGGAAATTAGTAAATTAGTGGTTAGTTTGAGTATTGTGAGTTATACATTTAAAAGTTCTGTGTGTGTGTCTTTTGCCTAATAATTAACTTAAAAAAAATTGGAAGTAGGGCAGAATTAGACCAATGATTCTATTGGTAGAAAGAGCTCCTAGTTAGGAAATCCCCTCTACCAATGAAGATTAGTACCTGCTTGGCAATTTATAGTCTTAGAGGCTTGCCTTGGGATCACACAGTCAGTCTGTGCCAGAGTCAGAACTTGAACCCAAGTCTTTCTAACTCTGAGAACAACTCTCTAATATCCTATATTGTCTCACTGTAACCATCTTCTACTCCAAAAGTAATCTAAAATAAATTATCTCAACATTTCCAAAATTACCCGACTCTACATCCTGCCCTCTCCACCTACTTCTTTCATCAAAATGTTTGCAAATATTTATTTGAAGAAAATAAAAGGACTAAATATGATTGGCAATTATTAATGGAAAATTTGTGTTTGGTTTCAGTTAACCAAGGCAATGCGACATACCAGAAAGAGGCCGAGATTCAGAGGCCGTGTCAAAAGACATGGGGTTGAGGGACAGCTAGGTGGCTTAGTGAATAGAGCACCAGCCCTGGAGTCAGGAGAACCTGAATTCAAATCTAGCTTCAGACACTTAACATTTACTAGCTGTATGACCTTGGGCAAGTTATTCAACCCCAATTCCCCTGCCTTCCCCCCTCCAAAAAAAAAAAAAGACAAAAAAAAAGACATAGGGTTGAATTACGGCTTTGCTTAGTATCTATGTGGCATCGGGCCAACAATTTCACCTTTCTAGGTAAGTCTCAGTTTTCTGATCTGTAGAATAAGAGGGTGGACTGCATGATTGCCAGATTTTCTTCTAGCTCTCGATCCTAGAAGCTTCTGAATGCTCTGGAACTTCAGTAACAAACTTTTGAATTAGAGTTTTAAGATAGTGCTAGGAGTAAAATCACAATTGACTTTTTTTTCCCTTAGTAATAATTCATAACATAATTGAAAGCAAAGAAATTTCACAGATATCAGTACTTTGGAGAGTCCTTCATTAATTTCTTGGACTTCTGAGACTTTGAAGAGCTTTAGATAAACACTCAATAATTTGGATACTTATCAGTCTGAAAAGTCAAATGAATTTGTCAAATTACTTTAGATGTAATTTAAAATTTATATGAATGGTAGCTACTTAATGAGTACTATTATTAAAGTTTGTCATACAAACACACATCTGGAAATTTGCCAGTATAGAGGATCTTAGGAGTTTGAACTAGACAGACCACTGAGGTCATTTCAGGCCAGATGACCTTGTTTCATAGGACATTGAGGGCATTCTTATTCAGGTAGTTCATTTGAAGGACTGTGGCAATATAGTGAATAGAATCCTGGACATGAAGTTAGGAGGAGTTCAAAACCTGCCTAAATGCTTGTTCCCTGTGTGACCCTGGCAAAATCACCCAGCCCCTTTGGGCCTGTTTCCTTAGAGTAAAACAAGGGGGTTGGACTCTAGAATCCCTAAGGCTCTTTCTTTGTCCTTCAGCCATTCCAGTTGTGTCTCTCTCTTCATGACCCCATTTGGGTCTTATTTTGGGTTTGGTTTTTTTGCTAAGATACTTGAGTGGTTTGCCATTTCCTTCTCCAGTTCATTTTACAGATGGGGAAAACTGAGGCAATCAGGGTTAAATCACTTGTCCAGAGTCACACAGCTAGTAAGTCACACAGCTAGCTATCTGAAGCCAGATAGGTCTTCTTGCCTCCAGGCAAGCTAGCTTCTCAAAGTCCTTTGGAGGTTGGGTTAAGTAGATTCCTATATCCCTTCCAACATGAGATCTCTTCTTGTCTAATTTTTCCTAGGGTACTCCCATCTTTCCAGCCACCAGACTTGTTACTTGGTTGTCATCCTTAAGCCCTTGTTTCCTTTCACCCTAAATATCCAATTAGTTGCTAGAACTGGTCCATTCTATAGTTTCAACATCCCTCTGGCATGTATGGTCTCTCCTCTCCATTCACAGAACTATCACCCTAGTTCAGGGTCATATCACCTCTCATCTATATTATTTTAAGAGTCTCATATTCAATCTACCTGTCTCGAGCTTCTTTCCACCCCAATTCATTGTTCACATAACCACTAAAGTAATTCTTCCTGAAGTTTCAGTCTAAAGATGTCATCACCATCCCCTTCAAAAAAAAAAATCCTAACAGAAAAAAAAAATAACCTCTATGGACTCAAGGAGCAAAGATGAACTCCTTTATTAGATACTTAAAGGTCTTCAAAATCTAACCCCTTCCTACACGTCTAGTCTTCTTACCCATTACCCCTCTCCATGTACTCTTTCTAGCCATGCTGGGCTATTTTTGGTTCCTTACAAATGATACCATCTCTTCCGTCCCAATGCCTGCAGTGTGCTTCCTCATCTCAGCCTCTTGGAATCTCTAGGTTCCTTTAAAATTCAGGTTAAGCAGCACTTATTACATAAAGCCTTTCCTGTTGCCCCTCTCCCAAATGACCTCCCTCCTTTACCCAACCTCCTATTTTTCTTGTATAATGTATATACTTTTATGCATGCATACTGTTTCTCCCACCACTCTACCCCATTTAGAGTGTAATCTCTTGAAGTGAAAGACCTTTTCACAATTGTCTTTGTATACCTAGCATTAGTTTAGTACTTGGCATAAGTAAGCACTTAATAAATGTTTGACTAACTGAATCTTATAATAGTCCCATCTTCCATCTTTAAAATGGAAAAATTAAGCAACTGTGGTATAGGTTGTACTTTACTACTTGCCTGAATTATTATAATAACTTTGTTATAAGTCTTCCTGTGTCCCTTGTTCCCTCCATCAAATATATCCTTCATAACAGTGCCAGAATAGTCATGTATGTTTGTGGGTTATCTTTCTACTAGACAGTAAGGTCAATGAGCATAAGGACCAGGTTTCATCTAAATTTTGTATCTCCATCAATTCCAAAGCATATTGTTCTCACAGTACATTTCTTATAAATGAGAGTTGAAGGAATAATATTTCTGATCAGATCGTGTTCCTTTGGTATACCAATTAGGCTAGAATAGGAGTTTAGACTCCCTTTTGTGTAGTAATCCCTCTGAGCCTTAAGATCTTCTAAATTAAAATCATAAGGGCGGCTAGGTGGCACAGTGAGTAGAGTACCAGCCCTGGAGTCAAGAGAACCTGAGTTCAAATCCAGCCTCAGACACTTAACACGTACTAGCCATGTGACCTTGGGCAAGTCACTTAACCCCAACTGCCCTGTCTTCTTTCCTCCAAAAAGGAAATAATAATAATAAAATGTTAAAAAAAAATTAAAATCATATTTGCATATTATTTGGGGATATTTTTCCCTATCTCATGATAGGAAACAACAACAAACACTCAAACATATTGATTTTGATCTGCTCTAGTTTCTATCCCCATTTGGATGACCTCAGCAAAATAAGCCAGGCAGGTTACCATGATGCCATAGTACTAGAGAGAGATTCCAGGACCCACAGGTTACTGTATCATTCCACTTTACCCCAGAAGAGTCTCTAAACTGCAGGTCACCCCATTGCATGGCCTTGGGAAATTATGCCAGCTGTACTCTGGGCAATCTAGTCCTGCTTCTGTGGTAGGTACACACTGTGGTAGAGCATACACTGGCCAGTATACTCTAGGAAATGTGGTATCATAGAATTTATCAATCAGGATAACAATTCATTTTTTTTTCAAAAATTGAGTTTAGAGAACTTAACTATGTTACTTGGTTTAACACTCTAAGAAATATTCATTGCCCACCCATCCATTCCTTATAATCCAGAAGGTCATTTTGCATGCAAAAGCGACAGTGTGGCAAAGTGGGTAATGGCACTGGAGTCAACAACTCTTGGGTCTGAATCTTGCCACTGACACTTACCAGCCATTTGACTCTGAATAAGTCACTTACTCTTTCTAAGCATTAGTTTCCCTCGTCTATAAAATGGGAATCATTACATCTCTAGTATATGCATTATTTACCCTAGGATCCACAGAGTGCTGCTCCACTGGTAGATTTCAGAGAGTCTGTGAACTTTGATGAAGGAAAAAATACATCTTTACTTTTATTAACTTCTAATTAAAATTTAACATTTCTTTTAACTATGATTTTTTGGAAATTTAATAGGGGACTATAGGTTTCACTGAATTATGAAAGAAGTTCAGAACACAAAAAAGTTCAAGAACTCTTGTTTATCATGGGATTCTTGTAAGGCTTAATTAAGATGAGATGATGTACACAAAGCAACATCAGTAATAAGCTTATATGCTCCAGGTGCCTAGCATCCAAAATCATTAAAACAACAACAACAACAAAACATTATCCGAGCTACAAGAAAACATAGAGAGTTAAACACTACAGTACAGGAGACTTCAATATCTCTTTCTCCATTTTGGGTAAATTCATCAGAAAGATAAACAAAAGGGAAATAAGGAACTGAACAATTTCCCAGAGAAATTAGAGTTAAAAGACATTTCATCTTCTGAACGGGTCAGCAAAAAAATTTATGTTTCTTAGCAGCACACAGAATTTTTACAAAAACTGACAATGTAACAGGGCACAGAGATATTGCAAACAAATATAAAAAGGCAGAATATATTAATCTAAAATTTACAGATCATAACGCAATAAGAACCATAACTGGTTCAGAGACCACAAACATAAGATCCCAATGAAATGGAAACTTTACAATGGAATCCTAAATAATAAAAATGTCGAAGAAAAATCACTGAAACAATTATAAGAAAGAAAATGATAAAGCAGAAAGAATATAGCAAAATTTCTGGGAAGCGACTAAAGCAGTCCTCATGGGAAAAATCCTATCCTTACAAATATACATTAACAAAACAGAAAAAGAGAGGATTGATGAATTGAATATGTATTTGAAAATTCAGAAAGCCAACAAATAAGCAAACCTAAAATATGCATAAAGGAGTAGATATCAAAAATGAGATGGGGAAATAGATAATATTGGACATAAAAAAGAGAAATGATGAATAAAACTAAAAGCTGGTTCTTCAAAAAGACTGATAAAATTGACAAACCCTCATATAATGTTAGAAAATAAACTCAATAAAATATCAAATGAGCAAGGTAAAATCACAGTAAAACCAGAAGAAATAAAATGAATGATTAGAACATGTTATGCATAGTTATATGCTAACAAAACTGAGAATCCAAAAGAAACAGCAAAATACCTTCAAAAATATAAAATACCGAAATTATCAAAAGACTAGAAAGAGATCTTTTATAACTCAACCTCAGAAAAGGAAATAAATCCAGTTGTAAAGAAACTACAAAAGGAAATAAAAACTCCTGGTCCTGATGAACTCACAGGATAATTCTATCAAACTTTTAAACAATAGTTCCTACCCAAACTTCACAAATTACTCTAAAAAAAGAGATAGAGGTTAAAAGCATCCTGCCAGAATGCTTTTATGGCACAAATATAGTCCTAATAGCTAAACCTAGGAAAGATGAAACAGAGAAAATTATTTACTAGTATCATTAATGAACATTGACTCTAAAATTAAAAAAAAAATGTTCTCATACAGACTACAGTTATTTATCCAAGAAATAATTCATTATAACCACATGGGATGTATTCCAGGGATGCCAAGATGGTTCGTAATTAGGAAAACAATCAACATAATTAATCATAAAAAACCCCACCACCCAAAACTACATGATCATTTCAATAGATGCAGAAAAAGTCTATGACAAAATACAATATATTGCATATTGTGTATTGAGAGGAATCTTTTTAAATATCCTTTAAAGCCTCTATCTAAAACCAAAAACAAACATGGGTATACACTAGAACCTTTCCCAAGAAATACAGGAGAGAAGCAAGGATGCCTACTTTTTCCATTACTATATGAGACAGTTCTCAAAATGCTAGCACCAACAGTGGAATAAGAGGAAGAAATTAAAAGTATAAAGATAGGTAAAGAGGAACTAAAACTATCTCTATTTTCTGCTGATGATATGATGGTTTACTTGGAAAATCCTAGTCATTCACTTGGAAAATCAGTGGACATGATTGAGACAATTAGTAGTTTCAGCAAAGTTGCAGGGTACAAAATAAATTCCCCCAAATCAACACCATTTCTACATAATAATCACAAAACACAAGAAACATCATCAAAAGTGAAACCTCATTCCAAATAACTACAAAATGCATAAAATATTTGAGAACCGACCTGTCAAAGCACACAGAAAAAAACATATATATATTCAATTAGAAAATACCCTTTAAAGAAATAAAGAACAACTTAGCTGGAGTATACTCAGTACTCATGTCTAAGCTCTGTCAATGTAATAAAATGACATTACTACCAAAATTAACTTATGATTTTAAGACTAAAACAATCAAATTACCAAGGGGATACTTTATACAGGGCAGCTAGGTGGTGCAATCGATAGAATACCAGACGTGGAATCAGGAAGATGTGAGTTCAAATTCAGCCTCAGACACTTATTAGCTATATGACCCTGGGCAAGTCACTTAACCCTGTTTGTCTCAATTTCTCTCATCTGTAAAATGAACTGGAGAAGGAAATGGCAAACCATTTCAGTAAATTAGCCTAGAAAACCCCAAATGGGATCACAAAGGGTCAGACATGACTGAAAAATAACTGGACAACAACAAAAAGCACTATATATTATCTGATAAAATCATACCAAAATTCATTTGGAAAAACAAAAGATCAAGAACATTAAGGAAAATGATGAAAATAAGTAAGGACAAAGAGGAAATTAATTGCACTCCCAAATCTCAGACTATATTATAAAGCAGCAGTCAACAAAACCATCTGGTAATGGTTAAAATGTAGAGACGTATTGATGGAAGAGGCTAGGCAAGAGAGAAACAGAAACAACACAGCTCAATAACCTGGTGTTTTATAACGTAGAAAACATCAATTACCTGGCCAGGGCAGTGGTGGGGAAAGGAAAGAGGATTCCTTATCTGATAAAAACTGCTAGGAAAAATGGAAAGCAGTCTGGCAGAAATCATGCTTAGATGAACACCTTTACTTCATATTTCATAATAACATTCTAAATGGATATATAACCTTAATATTAAAGATCATACTATAAAGACAATTAGCAGAGAAACAGATCATATACCCCTTACGGCTCTGGGCAATGTGAATCCCTTAAAGGACTGAATAAGTGACAAAGAAAAAGAGTTAGTATTATAATCCTGTGACTATTTAACAATGACTTTTAAAAAGCACACTAAAACATTGATGCCTCAAATAAATGTAATATCAGTTACACATAATTTCAACACTCATTGTCATATATTCTTCAACTAAATTCTCCTCTAATGTACAGAAGGGTCCTTAAGCTCTGGGCAAGTTCTTTCAGGTTCTACTGAGTCTTGGACCTGTTCTGTCAGAAAAAAAACCAGCTCACACACAAGGAAGGCAGGTCACCAGGTGATAGGTGTTTTGTTTTGTTTTTGTTGGGGTGGGGGGGGGGGTGGGAGAAGGAAGTTTCTAGCCACAAATTTCTCTAGTCTTTATCACTCAAGGAGGCCTCCATGACCAAAAACATCCATTACTTGATGACCACCCTTCTGGCGATGTTTCAATCTGATCTTAGATAATCTAATCCTCTGTTGACAGACAGTGCAGCATGCTAACACTAATAATACCTAGTATTTATAAAACACTTTATGGTTAATAAATGATTAACACTAGCACCTACCTCACAACTATATGAGCTAGATACTGTTATTAGCCCCCATTTTATAAATCAGGAAACTGAGATTGAACACAGTTAAGTGACTTGCTCAGGGTCACACAGCTGTTAATTGTCTAGGAAAGGATTTGAACTCAGGTCATTCTGATTTCAAGTTCACTGCTCTGTCTACTGTGCCACATAGATGTTTCTACATCTTTAAGGTCCTAGGCAGCTAGGTGTCACAGTGGATTGAGTGCCAGGTTTGGAGTCAGGCTGACTCCTCTTCCTACATTCAAATCTGGCCTCAGATGCTTACTAGCTCTATAACCCTGGGCAAGTAGAGTTGAGTACTTGTCAAAGTCACTGAACATTAATAGTGGAAACTCCAAGAACATGTAAGTGCATTCACGTTATGCACTCTTGCCTTGGCACTGATAAGAATTCACCCCTAAGGGCCATCAAATACCAAAGTTATTCATGTAACATAATTAGGGATTTCAAAGGATAATGATACCAGGGGGAAAAAAATCCCTAGGCTTTTGGTTAAAGGTTGAGAAGGCAATTATATAAACATCTATTTATACATTTCTAATCTCTCATCAAATTTCAAGAAATCATTAACCACACAAGTATTTGGACTGGGAATTTAGCAATAGGTTAGGACATTCTGACAGCCTACACACGTCTACATTTTAATGTTTTCTATGGTGCAAATGGTAACTATGCATGAACAAAGTCTAAGGATTCATGGTTTTGTACAAGTTATTAGAAAAAATACATTATATACATATGTATGTGTGTATATATGTATATGTATATATATATATATATATTCATTCTATTATGCTCAACATAATAATAACTGGTCTTCCTAGTTACCCAAGCTCACAACTTGTGTCATCTTGAATCCTCACTCTTACTCTACATACCTAATCCACTGCTAAATCATGTTACAACATCTCTCATATATATCACCTACTCTGCATGAAAACAGCCACTTGAGTTCAAACTCTCATCACTTCTTGTCTGAATAAGCCATTGTCTTCTACTTGTCCTCCCTACCTCGAGCCTCTCTACACTCCAATCCATTCTCTATGCAGCTGCCAAAGTCATTTTTCTAAAGTGTAATACTGACCATATCATCTTCCCTCAGTGAGCTCCAGTGTTTCCTTGTTGCCTGCAGGATCAATTATAAAGCCTTCATTTGGGCTTTTAAAATCCTTCACAACCTAATTGCTTCTTAGTTTTAAAGTTTTCTTATACCTTACCCCCCTCTACACGCTCCATAATCAGCTAAGCTTGCTTTCTTGCTGTTCCTTGCACGTGACATTACAACTCCCATTTGAGTGTCTTTGCATTGGCTATTTGCCATGCTTGGAATCTTCTGTTCTCTTACTTCTCTTGGCTTCCTTCAGAACTAGCTCAAAGTCCACCTTTTGCAGGAAGCTTTTCTTGTTCCCCCAGGCTGCTAGCGATGCCCCTGTTAAGTATTACCTTCCATCTATTTTGAATGCATCTTGTATGTATCTAGTTAATTACACGTCATGGCCATAGGAATGTCAGTTTCTTAAGTGCTAGGATCATTACTGTATTTCTTTATATCTCTTTTCTCATACTTTTTGCCTTGGTGATGGTTTTTGTTTGCTTAAAGCCAATTATTACCCTTCTTGACTAAGGTTTTAGCCAATGGTTTTGTCACAGGTAAACACTTTTAGGAAAAGAAAAAGGCGCTTCTTGCCTGCACAGCCCAGAGGTAGTCGAGACGTAACTTCAAGTCCACCTGCCTGGCATGAAGGGCCAGAGCACAGGAAAACAGCAAAATAGCCAATATGGGTTCATATCCACGGAGGTAAAAGGCGCCACCCCTTAGGGGAAAAGACAAGCTCAAATTAGTGATCAGTTCCTGAAGTTAACACTTGAGCTTAATATAAAAGAAACTTTTTTGAGTAATATCATAAATGCAATTACTCTGGAGATACCTATTCCTAGACATCACAGATAGAATCTATTCTCCTTAATTCAAGGATTCTAATGTTTTTAATGGCCTTTAATGTTCCACTGGTTTAACAGTTTTATCCACATTGAGTTTGTCATTTTGTGCTTAAAAGGACATACTCTGGTTAATTTTTTAATGTGCAAAAATTTGGTCAGTCAGAATACATTTGTTGAACACTTACTATGTAATCTTATTAATTAATAATATTATGTGCCAGGCACTGCTTAAGAGTACTGATTTGTTCTTTTAGAATTTAGACTATATTGGTGACAGTGGAAGAGGTTGCCACACTGAATGACAGCATCTTGAAAAATGTTTTTATTGTTTTAAAAATATAGCTTTATTTTTTAAAATTATATTTATGGTAAAGCCAAAATATAAAAGACACTTAATTTATTAATTTTAATAAAGAAACCTCAGTCCTTCAAAATACATTTTCTTCCTTATTAGTATGTCCCAGGTTACTTTAAAATCCTTCAACATACTGAAAGAAGACTTGATATTTTTTTCCTGAACTGTATTTCCCTAAGTATAACACTAGAGTGTCAATAAAGTCATTGTCTTTTTCTATTTTAATTTTTTTTTTTTACTAAACAAATATATATTCTCACCCTCTTACTTACTTCCCCTCCTACTGTTGAGGAAGAAAGAGAATAAGAAAAAAAAAACAACTTGTAACAAATATTCACAGTCAAGCAAAACAAATTCATGCATTTGTCATGTCCAAGAAATAAACTTATCATTTTTCACCCTAAGTTCTCACTTCTCTGACAGAGATGGAAAACTGGATTCATCACTGGTACTTTGGAATCCTTGACACTACAATGATCAGAATTTTTAACTGAAAGACTTGGAAACTATGATCAATTAAATGACCAAATCTTAACTCCAGAGGACTTATGGTGAAACATAGAACCAACTTCCAGATGGAAAGGTGATGGATTCAGAGTGCATATTGAGCCATTGTTTTTGGAGGGCGGAGGGAGAGGAATTTGGATAATATGGGAATTTGTTTTGCTTGACTCTGTATGTCTGTAATTGTTTTTTTTTTTCTTGCTTTCTCAATGTGGTGGGAGGAGGTGGGAAGGAGAAAATTCAGAGCTGAAAATTTCTAAAAACTTATTAAAAAGTAACTATTGTATTAAGAATTGGAACTACACTGGAGTTATCAACAAATGATAGACAGCCTCCAAGGAGATCCATCAGACCTCCTCCCCTACTGATATTCCATTAAGTTCACTTACCCCACTACTGATATTCCAGTAAGTTCACTTACCCCACTGCTTTTCTGTACCCACTGAGCTCCAAAACAAGTATATACAAGACCGTAACAAAAAAGAGAAGGATCATTTTTGGCAATGAAGAGACACGGAGAAATATTGCCAGTGTCAAAGTTCCCACAATGCAGGAGAGAAACGTGTGATGGGCTGTATCACAGGGTAGGACATTCTTTGTCTTATTCATTCCTCCAGAAGAAATAATCACTAAGGATCTGCTGGAATTAGTGTTCCATGACCAAGGCATGCAGCCCACCTGGAAGAGTAGGAAGAAAGGGATACAGAAAAGAAAATTTTGTAAAATAATAATCCATTCTGAACACACACACATTATCAAACACAGCCCTAGTATCTTATCTGTTAAAATATATTTAATTTAGAATAGGTATCTAGTTGTAACTGATCATTTATGAAGCTCCTACTTCATGTGGTTATAATGAGTTTTGCATATTTTATCTCATTCAATGCTTAAAACAGTGCTGTAAGCCTCTATATTATCCATATTTTACAGATGAGACAGGAAAATAATAAAAACTCATATTTATCTAGTGCTTCAAGACTTACAAAGGACGCTTCCTCCAACAACCAGGTGAGGCACATAAGGCAAATGCCATTATTCTTATTTTATCAGTCAGGAAAATGAGACTCAAATAGATTGATGTTCTCAATGTTTCATAGTAAGCAAATTTTTCCTAGAGTATATCCCCACTCCCAATACATACCCCAACATACATATAGAAATACACATTATACCATGATGCCAATGCACCTGCCTCTCTGAAACAAGGACTGACACCAGTTACCCTTTCCACTCAGTGAAATCTATTCTACTTCTGGGACATACTTATAGCATAACATTCTATCAGTTAACTCCCTGTCCCTTCTACATGAAAGTCATGGTGGCAATTAGCTCTCACTCTCCATCTTTCCTCCAGAGGCTAAATAGGGCAGAATCTACTGCTTCCATCTTACCTTGTTTATTAGAAAACCCACAGAGGTGATCTTTGAGAAGATTCACTACAATGAAAGATTCATTGTGTTTTGTTTCTTTATAAGGGGTTATTAAGTAAAATGAAAAAGGACCAAATTGGTAAACAAAATTTACAAAGTTGGACAAAGTTGAATAATCTTGCCTATTATTGTGTGTGTATATATAAATGAAATAACTAGGTCCAGATTATTTGAACATATTTTTGAGGCATCATTTCAGTTAAATGTCTTCACTCTGTCCATAAAACGAGCAGTCAAAGACAATTATTTAGGTACGCATTGAATACCCAGTGTTAGCTGAATTGAATTTAGTTTACTCAGATATTTCATCTCCCCAACAAAGAGCCTGTCTACTCTGTATATGTCTTGTATGTATCTATCTTTTTACATCTACATTTTCTTTCTGATTAGAATGTAAGCTCCTTGGGGGGTGGGAGTAGCTTTTACCTTTCTTTGTATAACCATAGTACTTGCACATAGTAAATACTTAATAAACTCACATAGACTGGTCAGCACTCTAACTATAATCTTAGAAATGATTAATATCTCCAATTCTTCTATTAAATAATTTTTGCATCAGTTCCATCCTTTATTTCCTAGATTTTCCTCCAAGAAAGACTGTATCTTGTTCAGGTTTGCATACCCAATGTCACAATAACTTGCATGGTGCCTTTCATAGACACCATAGTCCAATAAATGTTGACTGTTGACTGGAACTGAAATTAATTACATTTTTTTTTTAAAAGCACTAACACTTTTATCATTTGAATGAAAGATCCCATAAACTAAAGGACTCTTAAAAATGGATATTTGGCAGAAAAAATTCCATTTCTCACTCCCAACTCTTTCTTTAGACATGTTTATGTATATGTGTATTTGTTTATATATATATATATGGGTGTGTGTGTATGTATATATACATTAATGTATCTATAATATAATATTTTACTGTTCTCTATGACTGGGGCCTTAGCCGAGAATTCTGAGACCTGGGGACAAATTTAGTTTGAGGAGAATGTGGTACACAAAGGAATTTTTCCCCTAGTCAAATACTGTTATACCTACAGAGAGGATTGCCAATCTCCTGAATATTCTATCCCCAGCTCCTGAAACATGGCTAACCCTTGGGAAGATATTAGTTTAGGATGCAGTTGTGTGGGGGGGAGGGATGGTACTTCCCAAAAGAGGGGCAGGAACCTGAGAGACAATACTCAGACAGTGCAGTGACCATAAAGGACCCTGAGGCATGAGGTGAGAGACTTCTGTGGGGGAAGAAGTAAATTTCCCACTCAATATCAGAGCGCTTTGGTGAATTCCAATCACCTCACCCTCATTACTGCTCTATCCATAACCTTGCTGTCCCATGGGTCAACAAGGATGGAAATAGTGTTACTGAGGTCATGCCAATATAATGCAAAGATAATGGGTTGAAAATTTTAAAAGGTAATTAGTTAACTGGGTTGTTTTTTTTTTGCCTTCAAAAAGCCAAAAAAAAAGTTTTCATAGTATTGCAATGTAATATAGTTGAAATAACATTGGAATTGGATTCACTAAAGATCTGAGTTTGAATCCTGGCTTAGACATTTATTTCCTACGTGACCCCTAGGTAAGTCACTTAATCACTCCGAAACTCTGTTTCCTTATATATACTACCTATTTACCTCATAGGGGAATTGTAAAGAAAGCACATTGGAGGCCCTGAAGTACTATATGAATGCCAATTATTATTCCTTGCAGATATTTTCCACTTAATTCACTTTTTTTAGACTTGTTGCAGATAGTTTTTGTGCCTACCCCACTGATACTCTTTGAGCATGTACAAGTCTAAATCAATTTTTAAAAATATGACTGACACGTTCCCTACCTTTATATTTCTTTGCTGTCAAGTTAATCCAATTTTAGAACAAGAAAAAAGGGATATGCATAAAGAATGAACTGCAATAATGCTGGTGATAGGGAACCAAGTATGATACCACTATACAGGTTGTCTGTATTATAATAAGTCTTACGGACTTGATATGCACATCCACATATGCTTAGGGACAGGGTCTGACCCACGGTATAACTGAAACTATGCCATTAAGAAACACTTTGAAGTAGGGATTAATATTTTATTAAAGCTTTGGCATAAAATGTAATTTCCAGATATCTGCCAGTGAAAGAATCTCAGGTTTTAAATTTGCTTTTATTTCAATTATTTACTTACATAGAGGAACTCAAGATATTTGATGGGATTTAGGCAAACTGAAGGTTGTTGTGAGGCAGGTGACAACAAAGAAAATGAACTAAACATTTTAAAATTGCTGAATCTGTGACACGGAAATATGCCTTGCTTACAGTCACGAAGAGAGTGAAATGAATTTGAAACAAACACTGTGACTTTTACCTAACCTTGCAAGTTTCAGTGATTTTCATTTTTCCGGAACTCTACAAAGAATCCAGAGTCTGAAGTCGACTCCACACTAGTCTAGGTAGGTTATAGTATTTGTGGCTGATATGTAGCAGTATGAACATACCTGTAATACTTCTAACAAAATTTAAGGCCTTGAAAAAAAGAACAACAACCAAATATTTATCTAATACCTACTAGGTGCTGGGCATTGTGCTAAGCGTTTTACAAACATTATCTTATTTAATCCGCACAATAACCCTGGGAGAAAGGTGTACTATTATCTCTAATTCATAGTTGAGGAAATTGAGACAGAGTCAGGTAAAGTGACTTGTTCAGTGCAACACAGCTCATAAGTGTCTGAGATCAAATTTGAACTCAAGTCTTTCTGACTGCGCAATTTATATCAGTGGGGAAGAATAATGTTATTTTTACAGGGCTGTGGAGATGTTTCAATGGCAAAATGTTCACTGTATACAGACTCTTAATCACAGAGCTAAAAAAGATCACCAAGAGTTCCTTATTGCCACATTTTTCAGATGAGGAAACTGAGTCTCAAAGACACTGAATAATTTCCCAATGGTCATAAAATGAGTTAGTGGCAGAGCCAGGATTAGGACCCAGACTTCTGACTGTATTGTGTCCCCCACCTTTTTTTTTTTAACCATACAACAACTGCTTCTAGCTATCAAAAATTGGGCAGCATATCCTTTGGAATTCTTTAGAAAGAATTAAAATTATGTCCTAAGAAGGGATGCCTAAATGCTAGCAAACATACAATCACATCATCTAATGATACAAAGACATGGCTCCTTCCACCACAGTTAGGGGGTGCAGTAGATAAAACCTCAAAGTCAGGAAGACTTGAATTCAAAATCAGCTTTAGACTCTTACTAGTTTTTTGATCCTGGGCAATTCATTAATCTCTATTTGCTTCAGTTGCCTCATCTGTGAAATGGGAATTATAATAACACAACCTCCCAGCTCAAATGTGATAAAACGCATAAAGAATTTAATGCACAGTAGACACTTAAGAAATGCTTATTCTCTTCCTCTTTTCCCCTTTTCTGCATGCATATGCAGCTCTACTTGGCTTTAAGAGTAAGGGCTGGAGCTGCATTTGTGTTTTAAGCACACACATTTACTTGCACGTGCACGCATACACACATGATCCTTCATGCAGAAAGAAGAAAGTGAAATTCCTGCCAACATTTGATTTATCCCCAGAATTAAAATGAGAATATTCTTCCCATCTCCCTATTCACTGATATGTCATAGTGTATATATGTATATATCATAGCGTATATATGTATATATCATAACGATGATAACAGCCTCTACCTCACAGGAGGGAAAAACACTGAGGCCGAGAGGTTATGACTTCTCCAGAGTCACATAGCTATTATACATCTAAGGCAAGATTTGAATTCAGATTTTCTGATTCCCAGTCCAGACACAAAACTACCTAGCTGGCTTGTTTTCTGTTTCTATTTCTCATGATATCCTTCAGGCCATCGAGTGCCTTCTAAACCATCATATATTAACATATGTTGAGGACATTTTAGTCTTGAGTGTATTTTTACTGTAACTCTCTGAAAGTTGGTCATTTATGTATGATTTTGATGGCAAGTTTTCATGATGAAGTATATTCCATTGACCAGGCTGTTCCTTTCTTTAGTTCTGCTGAATTTAGAGTTTATACACACTGGAGAAAGACTTGTTGTTGCTCAGTCATTCTGGTCATGTCCTACTCTTTGTGACATAATTTGAGTTTTCTTGTCAAAGATATTAAAGTGGCTTCCATTTCCTTCTCTAGCTCATTTTACAGATAAGGAACTGAAACAAACAGGGTTAAGTGACTTGCTCAGGCTCTGATATCTAGTGAGCATCTGAGAGTAGATTTGAATTCATGAAAATGAGTCTTCTTGATTCTAAGACCAAGTATTTTGAAAGATGCATGCTCCAAAAGTATATTCTAGAAATGGATTTAGGCCTATATAGGTAGATGCAAATGTATGGTATTGTTTAGGAAGTCAAAAGGCAGAAATTACAAGTTTTTGTTTCTTAAGGAGTCAAACTATGTTTAAGAAAATAACTCCGTAGGAGAATGCATCTTTCCGTCTATTAAAACGCTATGTTCGACTCTAAAATTAGACTCTATAGTGGTCTGACCAGAGGCTACTAGACTTGAAGAGTTATTGAAAATGTATAATTCTATTTATAATTATATTGTTGAAATTCTGTCTTTGCATTACAAAGTTAAATACTCACCACACATCCTTGAGCCACAGAGTAAAGTAAAATCACGATGAAAACACATAAAACAGTACGGATTTGAATTGTCAGGCACCCTGGAAAACACTAAAGAAACAAAACCATTATCACTCTTAACAAACATTGTTTAAATCACATTTTAAAATATTCTCTAAATGAGAACATGGAAGAAAGCCAGAATTTTACATCTTTCTATCTAGTTTCTCCTCCATTAAGTAACTTCCAACTTTCTGAGTGATCTTCTTCTATCCCCTGGTTCTAAGGACATACTTTGGAAAACAACAGTGTGGTACCTTGGGAAGAACAATTATGGAGATGAAGAAGCGGCATTCAGATCCTAGGTCACCTATGTGTGACTTTGGGAAATTGGTTTCACTGATTTTTTTTGGTTTTTATATTTTGCCTTTATCATTCCTCCCTGTACCACCATTCCCTCTTTCTCGTGACAAGAAAACAATATAGCAAATATATTTGTTATAAGGAAAAAAAAGACTTGTTTGATAATGTCTATAATATTCTACATTAATAGCCCCCTGCCTTTCTTCTGTGAGCAACACTCTTCTCTAGGATATTGATCATTAGTCTTTTAAACTCAAAACTCAACTTCCTTTTGGAGATCTTTCTATTTACACTGTGGTTATTCTGCATATTTTTCTCTTGGTTCTGTTTGTCTTCCTTTACACTGGATCATATACATCTTCTAATGATTCCCTATCATTTCTTATGGCCAAATAAGTCCATTATATTGTAACCAGAGGCTCAAAGTCCATTTACATAGGTCTCTCCTCATCGGTGGAGACTGATTGATTACTCAATGATCTGCAACTAAGTGAGGGGTTGAGTTGGAAAGAACTTGGGAGAAGAGAAATCTCAGGTTTCTGATTTCCAGTTTAGAGAGATAAGAAACATGGAACTAGATTCTCTTCAGGGAGAAGTCTCTGAGGGGAGAAAAAGATTGGGAAGAAGTCAATATAGGAGTAGGCATTTCAATCATGTCTCTGTCACCAGTTGGGAGCACATAAGTTTGTCTAGTGTAGAGGCATGGTCATGAAGTCTGGAAGCCAGGAACAAGGCTAGGAAGGGAAGGAAGGCCATCTTGGTCTCCTCCAAAAAATGGAGACCCTAAGAAGAACACCAGAATGGGAGAAAGAGAAAGGCCTTACAGAAGAATATTCCAGGTTGGAAGGCATAGGGAGGGTTGTATGTTCAAGGTTTCTGAGGGAAGTTCCAGGTTAAGACAGAGGCAGAAATATGGTACTGAAGTCTGAAAGCAAGAACAAAGCCAGGAGGCTGACATGTAACAGTATGAACACACCTGTAATACTGCTAACATCCTTATGTGTACCAGCTTTACATACAATTCTTTGTTCCCATAAAAAGTGCTACTATGAATTTTTTCTTAGATTATCGTTCAGTCATTCAGTTATGTCTGAATCTCCGTGAACCATAGCATATCAGGCAAATACTGTCTATGGGGTTTTCTTGGCAAAGATACTGGAATAGTTTGCCATTTCCTCCTCCAGTGGGTCACCTTTTGTTACATCATTCCTTTATTTCTGACTTTGATGTCCTAAGCCAAGTCCATCATTTTACACATAAGGAAATTTAGTTTCAGAAAAGTGGTGTGACTTAGCCATGTCATATAGATGGGCAGGATCAGAGGCAAGATTCAACCCAATTTCTCCATCTCTAAATGTAATATTTTTTTTTCCACTACAAGGCAGAGGTTTTTGATGCAGAAATCAAAAGTTGCTTTTATCCCTTATCTAGGGCAAGGGAAAACAGATCCCAATCAGCAACAGAAGCTTTAGAATTCTTAACCAGACGTCTGCAGACTTGTTTTTTAAAGCATCTTTTGAAAACTGTATTTCAATATAATTGGTTTCCTTTATAATCCTATTTTATATTATGCATTCTAAAATAATGTTTTGAGAAGAGGTCCCCAGACTTTAACAAAATGTCAAATATCACAAATATCACACACACACACACACACACACACATGCTCTTGATACTCACATGCACATACATAAACACATAGGGTTTAAGAACACTTGCTTTACATAAAAAAAAAATCCAAGGATAAATACTGGGGAGAAAGGAATTAGAGTGAGACAAATTATCAAAGCTGATATTTTTTAATATATGTGCCTACTTACTCTTCACTAAAACTTCTCAGACCTTCTGCTTTTTATGTGTGCCTTTCAATCTCCAGAAACTAGAGTTTAGAACTGATGGGAGAAAAATTATCAGCTTTTGGGAGTTAAAAGGAGATTTTACTGGAAAAGTAATCCAAAAGCACATTTAGATTATTATTTTTGTTCCTATATTTAAAAACTCAATTGCTATATTTTCCCTCTTGGTGATAATTAGTGGTTCTTTTGGGGGAGTCATAGGGAGGGACATACTGAGAAACAAGTTATATAAAAACAAAAGATAGTAATTTTTAAAGCATTAAAATGAACTTAATGGGGCAGCTAGGTGGCTCAGTGAATACAGTACCAGCCCTGGAGTCAGAGGGCCCGAGTTCAAATCTGGCTTCAGACACTTAACACTAGCTGTGTGACCTTGGGCAAGTCACTAAACTCCAACTGCCCAGCCTTCCTCCCTCCAAAAAGCAAAAATAAAATAAAACAAAATGACCTTATTTAATGCTTTCAAATTGTTCCTTTTTAGTTTCAGATCAGCCTCCAGTTTCTTATATTTCAAATCAAACATTAGCAATTTTCTTTTAAAGTGAATACTAATAATTTCTCAGGAACTTCTGAAGCTTCCTCTTTGTATAAAAATTACATAAAATTGTGCTTTCCTCTTAGGTTTGTTCTGCATAGCTAAAGTCATCAGAAGCCAGTTTAATTTTTTGTCTTTACGAGACCTACTTTGAAGTATGTTGACTCTGGGGCCAATGGCCTGGTTATCAGGCTACAGATCTTATTGGTAAAGAGTTGTATTTCTAAAAATATTCATTCGAAAGATCAATGTATATAGTTGAACATACAAAAAGAGAATCTTAGAAGAAAGAATGATGCCTCTATAACATGAATTATTAAGAACCTATTATACAGTACATGGCCCAAAGTGCTAAACTCAATGACGGGACTTGAAATCATCTAGTTTGGCTGAAACATGGCAGATGCATACAAGAATAGTGAGGCATTTGGATATAGTTCAAAAGGCAGTGGAGAGCCATTACAAGTTCTGGACAATGAAGTGACGTTATTAGAGTGGTGTTTTAAGATAATTAATGTGACATCTGTATGTAATATGGACTGGTAGGCGAGGGACTGGAGCTAGGAAGCTATTACAGCAATTTAGGAGAGAGATGTTGGAGATCCGAAAGAGGAAAATGACAAGAGGAATGGAAAAGAGGAATAAATGTTGCTATAAAAATCAAGACATACTGAGGATGGAGAATCTATAGGATTTGGTGACTGAAAAGAACTGAAGCAAAGGACAGGGAAGAGTTAAAAAATTCCTGATGTTCAGAGTTTACATGACTGGAGAAAAATTGTAAAGCCTAATAGAAATAGGGTATGCAGGAAAAAGATCTGATTTTGAGGAAAAGATGAATTTACTTTTGGACACGCTGAGTTTCAGGTACAATGATATCTTCAGGTGGAGAAGACAAATAGATGTAAATGTTGGCCTAGAGCTTGGAAGAGATGAAGGCAGGCTTTCTGACTTATCTAGCTGGACCTTTTATCAAGTTTTTTATTAACAGTCTGAGGGAAACTAGATATATAGGGAGGCATATCATGGAAGCCCAAGTATAGTTTAGTTGAAAAATAAAATCTCCATATTCAGTTTTGTAAATTTTAACCCCTTAGTTGCCCCATAAAATTCCTTTTGAGAAATCCCAACCTTGTTTCAGAACTAAGGAGATAGTTGTGGAGGGGGGGAGGAAAATGTAGGGGAACTTAGAAACTGGCCATGATTCAGATAAAAATTAAGAATAGGGAGAGAAGCAGCTGGGCAACTAAGTAATACAACGGATCAAGGGCCAGGCCTGGACTCAGGAAGACTTCAAATCCAGCCCCAGACACTTATTAGCTGTGTGACCCTGGGCAAGTCACTTAACCCTGTTTGTCTCATTTTCTTCATCTGTAAAATGAGCTGGAGAAGAAAATGGCAAACCATTCCGGCATCTTTGCCAAGAAAATCCCAAACAGGGTCACAGAGAGTCAGATATTACCAAAAAATGACTGAACTGAAAAGAAGCAAAAGGTCAGGAGTAATTGTTGATGTCTTCTCCCTCACAACGGTTTTGAATCCACAATTGGGGTAATATGATGTAGACAAACTCCCCTGATGTGCTGAGGCAGAATAGTTTATATTTCTTGTTTGTGAAGAAAGGAACCTAGTAAATGCTTGATGAATGATTTATGATTCATTGGTCAACATATTCTCCTAAAATATACTGGGCCACAGAGTAATTAAGATATTTTCTTCTTAAAAACTATATTTTCAGCAAAAATTTTCAACAAGGATGTGCTTCTTATATTCTAATGATTATGCTTTCTAAAAACTAGCCATGTGTCCTTGGGCAAGTCACTTAACCCCAATTGCCCTGCCTTCCTCCCTCCAAAAAGCAAAAAAAAATATATAAAAATAAAAACAAAAACATTCCTAGCCTATGAAACAACATGAAAATGGAGCTAGCTATCTCTGAGCATTCTCAAAAAAACAGGCAAGCTAGGCAATGCAGTGGTCTGGAACGTCAGACTTGGAGTCAGGTAGACCTGAATTCAAATTCTGCCACAGATAGCTGTGTGACCCAGAGTACTTTCCCCATCTGTGAAAGGGGATGATAAATAATAGTACTGATTTTATAGGGCTGCTGTGAAAATCAAATGAGATAATATATGAAAAGTGCTTTGCAATCTTTAAAGGGTTTCATAAGTGCTACTTATTATTATTACTAATCAAGTTCCTAGGATTTAAAAGAAGTGACTTTGGAGACAGTTTGGTTCAGCCTTTTCTTTTTTATGATTGAGGTAACTGAGGGCCAGGAAGGAAAAGTGACTTTTTTTTTTTTTTGCCCTTTTTTTTTGGGGGGGGGTGAGGGCAACAGGCATTAAGTGACTTGCCCAAGGTCACACAGCTAGTAAGTGTTAAGTATCTGAGGCCAGATTTGAACTCAGGTCCTCCTGACTCCAGGGCCAGCACTCTATTCACTGTGCCACCTAGCTGCCCCTGGAAAAGTGACTTCTTGCCCAAATTCACAGTAAGGGGCAAAGTTGAAATCTGAACCCAGAGGCTTTGATTATATAGATCACCCTTTCTACTATCCTGTGAAATATAATACAAGGTTGTTATTGTTATTTTTAATTGCTTATTTGGATCTGTTTGTGTAACATGTATAACACTAAGACATCCTTTATTATGAAAGGAAGCAGAGTGTGCTGCTGTGGAGAAAAGGGGTAGCTTTCTCTAGTACGTACAAAAGGAAAATCCCCCAGGAACATGACCCACAATTACCTCAACATCAACACAGTAGGTTGCTGGGAACATGCGTCCAAGCATATTCTCAACAAATGCAGAAATGACACTACCACCATTCTTTAAAGTTTCTGAAATAATGGCATGTCAGCATCTCAGAGCTGGAAACGGAGAGGAAATGGCATTTCAAAGGTGCTGGAAGCCTTAAGAAGAGGATGTCAACAGTGTGACAAGCACGATCAAGTATAATTGGGGAAACAGTTTAAATCTTTGAACAAAACACCTGCTTCTTATAGAACAAAGGCCATTGCACAATGCACTAGGGGTAGTACAGCAGAGTAGAGGGAGGAGCAAGAAGGGATCATTCTTTGACAAAGGAATCAATTCCATCATATTTTCACTCAGCACACTCTAAGGGCAATCCCAGTTTCAGGAAAATGTACCTGAGAAGAGAGCTCCTTTTTCGTTCCTTCATGATTCATTTGCAAAATTCAGATGGAACAGATTAATTTAATAAAAGCAGAGAAGGATTCAACCTTTAAAACCTTATCTGGTTTTCATTGGCTTGTTTTGATTAGGAAAAAGAACTAGGTTTCTTACCGTTGCATCTCCACAATATCTTAGTCATGATGGTCAAGTTGGGTGATGAGGGGGCAGGCCCCACATGTGTAAGAGCAGAACTGATACAGGCAAATTTTATAAGTTACAAATATCCCAGGGTGCTGAAAGAACTCCAAGGTATGATCTCAGAGATAGTGCCCATAATACTTAGTGCTTTATACATGATAGTTTTTCAGTAAAGGTTGTTTTGACCCTGTACACCATCAATGAAGTTGCCATGTTTTCCAATTTGTATTCCCAGCATGGTGACTGGCATGTAATAAGTACTTAATGTATTTTTTTTCTTCTTCTATTTACTTGTTTCTTCACTCATTAGAGAAATATTAGGAGAGAAGCCTACCAGATACGGTAGGCAGGGGTGGGGAACTTGTGACCTCAAGGCCACAGGTGGCCCTCTAGATCCTCAAGTGCAGCCCTTTGACTGAATCTAAACTTCACAGAACAAATTCCCTTCATAAAAGGATTTGTTCTGTAAAACTTGGACTCAGTCAAAAGGCTGCACCCAAGGACCTAGAGGACCACATGTGTGGCCTCAAGGTCACAAGTTCCCTGTCCCTGGGGGGAAAGCATGTTAGATTTGAAGGGAAAGGGTTTTAAATCCCAGTTCTGCCTGTATAAATTTGGGGGAGTGGTTTGTCCTCTCTGAGATTCTGTTTGTTTCCTTACTTATAGCATAAAGTATTAGAGGACTTCTGACACCCCCTTCAGCTATACTTCTATGTTCAGTGTAGATATTTAAATTGTATACCAATGTGAAGTGGAAGGGAGTGAGGCGGGATTGGGAGGGTGGGATGTAGACTAGAAAGGTCAACAATAATCCCTGAAAAAATTCTACAGCAGAGAGTGACAGACTCCCAACCCAGAGAGGTGCCTAGTTGGGTCGGGGCAGGGAGAACAGAGCGCGCGGGAGTGGCGCCAGCGAGGACCGGGGAGCGGACGGAGCGCGGCGGTCTGGGAGGCCCCACCCAGCAGATTCCCCCAGCTGGAGGCCCCTACAGCCCTCTCACTACCCAGGTGAGAATCGAGGGAACTGGATAGAGGGGAGCGCAGAGTGTGTAGCAGGGTCGCGGTCTTTCCGGGGGCTAGCAACCCACGGCTTGGATTCTTGAAGCTACATGCTC
>CM053590.1:63602578-63628448 GCA_028646515.1 Pseudochirops corinnae
CCCTTCCCCCCCCCCCCCATGGTGGCGTGCAATCATGTATAGGATCTGCAAATACTTTCACATTGTACAATAGTTCGGTCATATAGAAGGGCTGTAACCAGTGAGTGATCACTGGGAAAAGAAAAAAAAAAAAAGCAAAACCAGGATTGTCCAGTCTTAGTAAAACTAGGAGCTCAGAAACTCTGAAGATGTCAAGAAGCTGACCCTAAAAGCCATCAATATATTCTTCTCACTCAAAAAAAAAATATATATTTAGAAAATATTCTGGTCTCTGTATCTCCCCACACATTGTATTTATATTTAAATGCTCACTTTGGCTAATCTTTCATTTGACTTTGAATTAATCCCAAGACCTATGTAATGCAAGTATTGTCATTACCCCCATTTGACAGATGAAGAAACTAAGTCTATTGGTAATGAAGTGCCTTTGCCCAAGTTGACACCTCTACTAAGCAGAAGAGGGGAGACTCAAACCAAAGTCCTTTGTCTCTGAATACAGGGTTCTGCAACCACATCAAACTATTCCTCACGTCAAATATGCAGGAACCATACTTGCTGTAGTTTCTTTGTTGAGAATCAGTTATACACTTTGCAAAGATAATTACTTATGTGATTGTGATATGTGGCCTAAATGATGAGATTGATGTTGACTGGAGACAAAAGAACCCTAACCAGTTTCTTGTTTTTCTCTTTGTAGGTATGAAAACAAACCTGTAATGCAGAGGAGACTGGAAATCAACCTGGAAATTAACATGGGTATCTTTTTAAAAAATGTTTACTTGAGGGCACAAATTTAAGTATCAATTCTGTCATGGGTCATACAATATGATTGGCTTTTATAGAATTTTGATATTTAGAGTCAGATAGGATGTTATGGATCATGTAATCTAGAGTTCACCCATCTTAATTTTGGGCTTTGCAACATATCCTCCATGACAAAGGTGAATGTGTATTTCTCTGTTCTAAGACTTCAGTTGACAATGATGTTTTATTAGTGGATCATTTTCTTGTATGTCATTTCCATTTCCTCATGAGTTGTGAGAAAGAAGTATTTTAAAGGAAGTCATGAAGGTCAATGGATATCCAAGCTAGTCAGAAAAAGAGAGTCAGAAAATAAGAGGCAGATGGCAGGAACATTGCACTGGTATCCCTGGAAGAGTAAAAGACCTAGAGGACTTAGAATAATAACTAGCATTTATGGAACACCTGAAAGTTAGCAAAGCATTTTTACAGATGTTAATTCACGGGATCTTCCCAACAATCCTGTGAGGTAGGTGCTACTATCACCCCTATTTTACAAAGGAAGAAACTAAGCCTGGAAGAATTTCAGTGACCTGGCCCAGAGTCATAAAACTAATGAGAAATTCAGGACTTCCCGATTCCAGGTCCAGCTCTCTATCCAACACATGACCTAGCTGCTGGATGAAGGAAGGATTCTGGTATAGTGAGTAGATTCTCTACAGAGAATGTATGGGCATGACCAAAACAAGATGAAAGGATATGACTAATTGTGATCAGGACCAATGGAGGACACACTTACCCCAGTGAGATCACAAGTTGATTTAATTATTGAAAGTGACTTCTTTCATTTCCTCTTTCCCTCAGGTCTCAGAAGACAAAGTCCTTCTCCTTTCCCAAAACTAACTAACTGCTCCCACTATTCTCCCATTTTTCTCTCATCTCTCTCTCTCTCCCCCACTCTCCCTCTACTATGTGTCAGGCCTTGTGCTAAGCACCATAACAAAAACAACAACAGTAATAATTATAATAACAATGACTATATTCATATAGCATTTGTTACATGTCAGCAATGTACTAAACATATTACAATGATTATTTCATTAATCTCACAACAACTGTTGGAGGTAAGTGCTATTATCATCCCCATTTTACAGATGAAGATACTGAAGCAAAACGAGATTAAGTGACTTGCACAGGTTCACACAGCTAGTAAGTATCTGATGTCAGATTTGAACTCAGGTCTTCCTGACTCCAGAGCCCAGTGCTCTATTTACTGTATCAATTGGCTTCCTCAACATCATGCATCAGCTGCCATCTCTCTATTGAATTCTCCTTAGCACCTGGGACATTCATCCTTCCCTAGGGCCTTCTCATTCTGGAATATTTCTCTATCATGCTGGCCTTCTTCTTCCATTGGTTAGCCCCTTCTAGGGTCTCCATTTGGGGAAGAGGTCCATGTTAGTCAACCTTCATTCCTTTCCTGCCTCTGCTTCTGACTTGCTGGACATTGATACCTTACCTCCATGGTGGTACCTATCCCCATCTCCCACCTTTATCACAGCTTCCCTTTTGTGTGTTATCTCCCTCCGTTAGAAGCTAAACTACTTGAGGGCCTTTGTATCTGCGATGCTCACCCAGTGCCTGAAACACAATCCATACTTCATCAATGCTTGTTGCCTTATTGCTTGGTTTTTTACCCCACTATTCCCAGTTCCTAGCAGATAGTGACCATTTAATATATGCTTGGAATCTGAAATACTGAAGATAAGTTGCTATCTCAAGAATCCCTTACATTCTACAGAAAAGGATCCTTTCTGTTTGGAATTTTGGTTTTTGTTCCTATTTTTGTTCCGTTGTTTTACTTTTCCCACAGCAGAAGATTCTTCCTGTTTTTCTTCCCATGCTTGTTTGTTTGTTTTCTTGTAACTAAACACTAAGCATCTCGAATGAATAAATCTGGGCAAAACTAACCACCTGGCAAAACTCCTGCTACCTAAATATCTACCTGACTCTAAACAACAATTATATATAGATACAGATGATGTAGACACAGATGTACCCACCAAGTCTTGGCTTTAGTCAAACAGAATTTGGGGCTGAATTGAAAACTTAACACTTAAGGACAACCCGGGCAGCCCCTGGGATGTTGGAAGTTAGAAAGAGATGAGAAAACTCAGCTGTCATTTCCACATCAACTTTTGTATTTAAGTGTAACCATATGTCTCAAAGTTGTTGCAAGCCTTTTTTGCTGGCTGTTTTTTACTTACAAAAAGGTGACAGATGGGGCTAAGCAAGTGGAGGAAATAATGACTTTGTCCCCTAGACTTCGTATTGTATCTGCCTTTCGTTACCCACTTAGCTCTATGGTAGAACAAAAGAGGCTTGGGGTTTGAAAACTAGGGAACTCTAACCTTCAGAAATGTTTGGTAAGAATTAGGCAAATAACCATTATCCTGATTTATAACCTAACCCTGAAAGATTGAGATTGGGAGGCATACTTACCATTGGTGAAATCCTAACAAAGCTGTCCCCAGCCCCACCTCAACGGTTGTGGGCAGTTTTGGGCATCCTTGGGTTTAAACCACAACACCATGAGCTAGAGTAATGTTATTACTCATGGAGACCCTAAGCTCAGGGGCAAAGAAGTTGAGTCCAAAGAAAAGATTGAAGCCTTAGCTTACTGGGAAGACCATGCTATTTACTTTAATGAACATGGTGCCTATGGCTGAGGGGATGCAAGATTTGGTAGCCATAACTCTTAGGAAACAAGACAGGGGAATATGAGGGCAGACTTTTCTTTGTCTCAGGCAAGGGTTTCTGCCACTTATTTTTTAAAAATGAAGAAAAAGTCAGCGGCTTTAAGCTAAAGGGTCATGGTAGCATCTACTCTACTCAAGGAGGACATAGCAAAGGATTTCAGTGGATCCAGAAGCTGGAGGCAGGGAATCCAAGTGAGCAGAATTCAGTCAAGTAGCATCTGTCAGAAACTACAAGGTGAGCCATGGATCAATAAAGCATCCAGAAAAAGCAATAAAAGAGTGCTCACCAGAGCAGGGTCTAGAAGGAACTATACACCCCAACTAGCAGTGTTCAGTTGAACAGCTTCCAGAAGAGGCTGACTGGCCAAAAAACAGCCCATACAACAGTATCCAGAGGAGAGCAGGAGACCAGCAGAGAGCAGGCCTAGCGGGAACACGGTACCATCACTAGAAGATGTCAGCAGCTCTAAATTGTTGGAGTCCTGCAGTGCACCTCACTCCAGGTGTCCCCTACATGTGCTCTCTGTTCACACATGTCCTTTAGATATGATCCCTGGGTACCTCTACTCTTGAGTGTATATATGAGGGAGAGTGTACCCCTCTTTTACTAGGGAAGTGAGTTATTGTTACTTATTATGCTCTTTCACTAAATGCTTTAACTTAGAGCTAACTGAAACCTCTAGATGACCATCAAAGGCAAGCACATCAACAGGAGTTCTGAGCAATGGTTTTAGGAGATATACAGGATGTCCCTAAAGCTTGGACACCTAGGAAATCTCATTAACTATGCATATTTTCAAGAAATTTCATGAAATTTTCAACAATACTTTATTTAATTAGCATAAATTTTAGCCATGACAATTTCATATGAAATAAAAGCTTTCATTAGCTACTAGGGACTATTTTCCACATTAATGAGACTAATTTAATTTATTAATGAGATTTCCTATGTGTCGTCTATGTCTTCCTATGAAATCTCATTTATGCTAATTAAGTGTTGTTGAAAATTTCACTAAATAATTTGGGCTTTCTCAAGCTAGTACAAGCTGGCTTCAGCACATCCCTGATTTAGACACACAGAATACCTTGTATCTGAGGGACTTACCATGTGAGGAAAAAGAAGTAGAAAGAGGGGAGTTAATGATTATAGGAGGCTTAGGCTCTGGGTCCAGGCACTAGCCACGCTTTGTTGCTACTATCCTTGATACTGGAGAGTTATGTAAAGTTATAGTTCTTGGGCTAGAAAATCAGTCAGTACTTCTCTCCTAAATAATGGTTTCCATTTCTACTGAACGTTAGGGCCCACTCTCCGCATAATTCTTCTGTGAGCTAGGTAGTACATATGTTATTATTATCACCTTCACATGTGAAAGAATGTCTGAGACCTTTGGTATCTGAAGTACCTCCATTTTCAGAGTAGATTTATTGCAATCTCCTAATAGCCTCTGGCTTGTGGAACTGAAGATAGAATAATTAGATCCCTCTGGCTTTCCTACACCACTCTGCTGCTGCTCTCTCCACTCTATAGAATATTATCTATCAAAGTGGTCTCTGATTGTAAAGAGCAATAGGCCATGTGCACAAAAATTCAAAGAAAGAGAGAGAAATAAAGCTAGCTTCATAGTTAAGCATTTCATTAGGGTTTCCCCTTTCTCTTTCATTCTAAATGTACATATGTCCCTGTGTACCACATTCTAAAGTTGAAGTGTTAAGTATTAACTTGTTTTGTGTCTGCCAGTAAACCACCTATTTAAAACAGGCTGCCTTCCATCTGTCAACCCAGACCTTTCTCCACAGACAAGAAACTGTAAAAAGCTTACAAGCAATCTATAGGAAAGGAAAGGAAATGAGAATGGTAATAAGGCAGAAAAAAAGATCTAGGGGTGAACATTCATTTCCAGAATTTTTCCCTAGTAGCAAGTCAGAGCTCATAATCTAATTGTACAATGACTTCGATAAGATCAATCATTTCCATTTCTATTTGTGCTGGATGTAGTCATTATCCAACCCAAGGAATAGGTTATAACCTTGGTTATTGCTGACACTGAGAAAAATGTGTTTCTTATAAAATTCAGGGGTGGTAAAGATTTAAATCTGCGGATTTTTGGCAATAGGGTAGTTTCTTGCTATGATTGACATTTTAGTTTCAAAGTTTCTGGGAGCCAGAAACACTAAAAGGACTTGTGGAAATGGGGTCTAAGAACTACCAGAAGTCCCAGGTCTTTTGGAGCCAGAAATATTAAAGGACCTTCAAGAGACCTCAGAACTGCCAGTCACTGGGAGCTGAGAACAGGCTCTGCCATTCAGGAAAATTCAATAATCAGTTATTTTTACTGACTCATGCTCAGATGGATCTTTCTCTTCCCCAGGCATTTCAGAGAACAAATTCACCATTAGTCAGTCAGTTAATAGGCATTATTTAAGTTCCTGCTGTGTGCTAGGCAATGTGCTAAGTGCTAGGGATACAAAGAAAGACAAAGGACCACCTCTGCCCTCAGGGATCTTATAATCTAATAGGGGAGACAAAATGCAGACCACTATGTACTAACCAGCTACTATACTAGACAAATAGGAAATGAACAATTGAGGGAAAGTACTACATTAAGAAAGACATCCTGTGGAAGGTGGGATTTTATCTAGGACTTAAAGGAAGCCAGGGAAACTGGAGGAAGAAATGGGGAAGGAGATAGGAATGGCAGATAACCAATGAAATTGTCCATAGTTGAGAGGCAGAACTTGTCATTTGAAAAATAGGAAGGGGTACAGTGTCACTGAATCAAAGAATAAGGGGATGGGGGTAGTATAAGATGTAAGAAGATTGGAAGGGGTGGAGGCCAGTGAACCTAAGTTATGAAGGGCTTTGAACATCAGAGAACTTTTATATTTGATATTGTGGGTTATGGGAATCTCTGAGATTTATTGATGGGAGAGGGGGTTGTGACATGGTCTACAGAACTCTGTGACCATGATAGCACCACTTCAATGATGCTTTAACATCCTATGCCTAACAAATGTCAACTTTCTCCCCTCCTAATCCCTGTGATTCCTCCTTAATTGCTCTTGGTATCTAGTCTCTCATCAATCTACCTTAGCCCTATTGCTCTTGAATCTCCATCTAATTCTGCCCTCCCATTTTGTTAACCTTTCTGCTACATTCTCCTCCCCCTGAATCCTATCCTTGTGTTAACAAACTTTCTTTAGCCTTTGACCCTGTTCTCTGATACTATCTCCCATGTCCTTGCACTAATGGAAACCTGGCTCCCTGTAGAAAACAATGTCTTTCTGGACACTGTTTCAAGGGACAGAAGCACCTTTTCTTCCATTTTTAGGCTGGTAATATTTGGAACAATAGACCAGGAATGAGAGTATAAAACTTCTTGCTCTTCATTGCCATTTTCTGCTGCCATAATTGAATGACCATTTTTCCTTTGGCATTCAATCCATTCATCACTCTATCCCAAAGGTTTTTAACATGAGTGTGTGTGTGTGTGTGTGTGTGTGTGTGTGTGTGTGTGGGTGTGTGAGTGAGAGAGTGTGTGTGTGTGTGTGTGTGTGTGTGTGTGAGAGAGAGAGAGAGAGAGAGAGAGAGAGAGATGGATCCCTTTAATACTCTGTTGAAGACTACAGAATCTTTTTCAGAAAAACAATTTTTAAAATCATAATTCAAGGAAATAGTAAATTTCAGATAGAAATTATTGAGAATAAAGCTGATATTTTTTTCATTTGCGCTCATATGGATCCCAGGTTAAGAAGCTTTTCCTATCTTGCCACTGTCATCTGCCAACCTTCAAGACCCTCTCCTTCCTTTCTCTATGAATTCAGTACCTGAATCATAGTTTTCCTTTCCACACAAACCCTTACTATCAAGTCTGGGAACTTCAAATGCTTGTTGTTGACTAATGATTGATTGATTCAGTGTTGATGTCCTCTCAAACATCATGGCTCTCTAGTTCATCAGCCTCCCTGACTCCATTATCCACATCTGAATGTTAAGTCTGAACAGGGGTGGTCATAACCTTGACCCTCTAATCCAATCTGAGGCCCATAAGAGCCTTTTCCAAGGGAATGGAGGTAGAAACAATATTTAAAAAGCTCTAATGTCTATACTGCTTGAAGATTTACATATTATTTTATACGCTTTTTCTTACTTAATCCTGACAATGGCCCTGTGAAGCAGATGGTAAAAATATATTATTAACTTCATTTTAGAGATGAGGAATCTGATTCAGAACAGAAAACTGACCATTTAGCTAGTGAATTTTACCACTAAGATTCAAATCCTATTCTTCGGACTCCAAATCTAAGGCTCTTTTCCCTATAGCACACTTCTTATTTATCCTTTTTTCTACTGTGGCTTGAGTCTAGATTCAGCCCCAGAGCATTTTAATAAACTTGGTCCAGTATAAACAGAATAAGATTAGATATAGGCACTGGGCCCAAGGTCATCAAGCAAACCACAAGTTCTGCTGATGCATCCTCCTCCTTTCCTTTCTCTCCAGCTCCTTGTGACTTCCTGAATTTGCTCCTATATTTCTTTCCCTGCTACACTATCAAACATTCCTGAATTTTCCATTTTGCAATTTCCCATTCCCTTGGACACAAAGGCCCTCAAATCTGAGTACCCTTCTTGTATTTCAGTAATAGTGGTAGTGTGGATGCAAGATATAGGAGAAGAGGATGGTAAGGACATCATCTAGTTCTTAGGCTGCCAAAGAAACACTAATTTAACTATTGGCCCTCAATATATCTTTGTGCAACAACCAAGTTGACACTCTTGGAGAAACTAAATTGCATTGATAGTAACATTCTCAGGAGCAAAGAAACCAGAAGCCCTTAAAATGGAAGGCAGCTTGGCAGATACACCTTAGAGAAACTAATAAGGGAGTTGGCTGTATTAGCTGGCTTCCTCATGAATATTGAAGGCTGTAGCAGAACTTGAAGAAAGAAAGCCTGGTTCAACTTGCTCACTAGCTGTATGACCCAGAACAATTCCTTTAACCTCTTTGTTCCTCAATATTCTCATCTGTAAATTAGGAAGGGTTAGATTTCATGGCTTTTAAGTTTCCATCCAGTTCTAAATCTATGATCGGATGAGTTGAACCTAGGTCCCATTCTCTGATATATTAATTACGATGGACTCTTTATTTCTCTGACCTCAGTTTCCTCAAATGCAAGAAGAAAGGGTAGGATTAGAAGATTTCATAGGTCCATTTCAACTCTAAACCAAGATCTCTCCTGTACTTCCCCAGGACTACAATACCTTTTTGAAGATCTTCGCAGTGATGCAGATCATCCTTGTCCCTGCCCATCACCCCACCCCTCACTGGCTTCTGCTACCTTGTTTTAAACGTACCAGTGCACAGTGTCTTAGCTTGTGATGACTGTGAGGATTTCCATAGTTTTATTGGAAGGCATTGGTCAGTTTGCAACAGGGACTTTGAGAAATGAGTTTTACCACAAGGGTTTAAAGACGAGCTTAACTACCTGCTATGGTAGCATAAAGAAGCTGTATATTCACAGTTATTCAGGTGAAAAGGTCTAAGAGTTTGATATAAATACAAGATTTGAAAAGCTAATGGTGTAATATAAGTACCAGCTTTTTCAATCTCAGGTTGTATTGCATCAAAAGATATATAGTATTCAGATCATGGGGACTTATAGCCCCAGTGGAGTTTGTAATGGACAACGCAATGTACAGAATTCCCAGTATTTTATATCTGGTATCAGGTCTAGTTTGGAGGTGCCATATTTAAAGAAAGACATTGGCAATTTAAAGTTTATTCAAAAAAGGGTCAAAAACACAAAACCATGCCATATAAGAAATGATTGAGAGAAGTAAGGATGCTTAGCTTGGAGAAGGAAGGGTCTAGAAAGCAGAAATGAAACCTTTCTTCCAAAGACTGAGGGTCTGTCATCATATTTAAGTCAGAAAGAGGCAAGTAGCCAGGTGGTGACATGGATAAAGCTTGGGACTTGGTGACCTGAGTTTGAATCCTACCTCAAATACATATTAGCCGTATATCCCTTGTCAAAGCATTTAGTCATTTTCTGCTCAGTTTCCTCATCTAGAAAATGGGGGTGAATAATAGTGCCTACTTTACAGGGTTATTGTAATGATTCAAGGGAGTTAACATATGGAAAATACTTTGTAAAGCTTAAAGCTCTACATAAATGCCGGCAATTATTATCAGTGTACTTTTTCTGCGTGTCTCCAGAGATCTGTTGAAAGTCAGAGAGAAACAAAATCTGTTTTCAAAAAAGAAAAATAATTAGAATTGTTCAAAATTTGAATGGGTTAGTGGGAGTTAGTGAGATTCCCCTCACTAGACATCTTAAAATAAAGGATGGATGCTCACCTGCTGGAGAATGGAGAGCACATCTTTCTTCCAGTATATTTTAAATGAGATGACCTTTCAACCTTCAGGCAGTACTAGGAGTTAGCTTCAGTTATGGATACTCCCAGCATCCTATAAATCTCTCCCTATTCCAACTTGGGTCCACATGCTAGTGTAGCAAATTATACTGCACTGGTGATCTTACTGACCACCTTCTTCAGTCATGAGGAACATCAAATCCAATGGAGAGATTATTGCTTGGAGCTCTTATTTCCAAAGCCATGGAATCCCTGAGGATAAGGGCTTCCAGATGGGTAAGTAGAATTAAAAATTCGAAAAATATTTTTAAGTACCTATTATATGTAGCACTTTGTGTGGTAGGTGCTAGGCGAGGCACAAAGTTCAGTGAAGACATGGGAAAAAGTAAAACAAAATGTGAATATTAAACCATCTTCTAATATAAAATTCTTGATGAGAATTTGCTTTGAAAACTGCCAAACCCTATAACATGAAAAGTCAAATGAATATTACTATTTAGGGTAACTGGTCACATCCTAACACTGACAAATTGAGCCATTTCTTTTTACACTTTTCAAAATCTTTCAATAGAATCAGAGGTAAAGATCACTGGAATGGCAGCTCCCAAATACCTCCTCTGTGGCTCAGAAGTCAAGCATCAGGTGACATAAGAACCCCATCTACTAGCATAGAAAATGAAGTGATAGCATCTTGGACTCTTCCAGCCATAATTTCATACCTAAATTTCTGGTTAGGTTAATGTCCATGAAACTTTTCTAAGAACACTTTGGGGGTCTCTTGCCTTTATAATGCACATTCTACCTTACATTGTGTGTGGGTATATATGTGTGTGTGTGTGTGTGTGTGTGTGTGCAGATATGTATGTGTATATATGTATATGTATGTGTATATATGTATACATATATAATGTATATATGTATATATGTATATAATATATATGTGTATGTACATATATGTACGTACAACATATTCCCTCTGTAGACCAAAAGCTACTTGGAGGGAAGGGCTATGTCCTTCTAAATGTTATCTCAATATTATTAGCACTTAGCACCACATCTTGAACACAGAAAGTAGTAATTAAATGTTTGATAAGAGGCTGGCAGGCTGCAGAATGTTAACATAAACATTCCCTAAATAGGAATGGATCTTGTCTCAAAAGTTGATTTGCCAGTCAATTGCTTGAAATTCATAGGATGAATGGTAATTAGGCTTCCGGACTATCCCACAAAAGATTCAAGAACACATTGTAAGGAGTGAAATACTGCACATGTACAAAAGCAGAAAAGAATGTGTAAAAACTAAAGTGTTTTGTGTCTTCCTGTCACCTTGGGTGACAAGACCTAGCATATGAGGGAAGGGAGAAATGTTAAAAGTGATATTAAACAGGGCAGGACTGCTTTAGTGTAGAGAGAACAGAAGATTAAAAAAAAAAGATCTGAGAGTTAAATGGGGATTACACTGTAAATAAGAGTAAGAACATGGAGGAATATCCATGGACTAGAATGTATCTTACAGGCCTATTGATAAGATTTCATCTCACTGTATTCTGATTTTGTCCCTATTTGAATATAGGCGCTGAGTAATTTGGATGTTATAACAATATTTTCCTTATCCACCAGGTGGCGTAGTGGATAGAAAGATGAACTTGGCATCAGGAAGATCAGAGTTCAAATGGTACCCACGTATTAGCGGTATGCCGCTAGGATCACTGAACATCTCTCAGCCTCTTCATCCTCATCTGTAAAAATGGAAATAATAATGGCACCTAACTCACATTGTTGTTGTAAAGATCCAGTGACAAAATCTATATAAAGTGTTTTGCAAGTTTTGCTTTATAAATAAACTTCATACATATTTTAAGTGCTATATAAATAACTATTATTTTTATTATTATTTTACTTATTTTGAATACAATTCTCATTCATTAAGAGTGATTATTTAATTTTCCTCTTAGGTTGAGAGCCATTGGCAAATATGAGGAAGGTCTAGTGGATGACATGTTGTTATGTCCTATTTTGATAGGGATAAATCTATTATTTCATTGATATAATGAATTTCCAGGTGAGGGAACTCCCTCTACCAATGCAGGTTAGCATCTTTTGCAAATTATAGACTTATAGAGTTAATTAGACATTAATTGACTTACTCCCGGTCATACAGCCAGGATGTGTCTAGAGACATGACTTGAACCTGGGTTTTCTTGGCTTTGAAATCAGCTATCTATTCATTGTACTGTGCTACCTTTAGGCCATTCTAAATAATGTTAATTCTAAGTCCTTTATTCTGGTAAACTAGAATAGGAAATTAAATAGCCGAGGGACATAAAAGATGGCTCAAAATTATGTCCCTTACACATTCTGCCATTCTGGGATTTATTTGAGTTAAGGGACTTTTCTTTCTGAATACAATACTGCAAGGATAGTTAAACCAATCTCATTCCTGTTCTAATGTCAATTCCTTTAATAGCCAGAATAGGGATAATGGAAGCCAGCTAGTGAACAAGAGGTTTTAGTGGGAAATGGGGAATAATTCTGAAGACATTTCAGCAGAAAACACGCCAGGGAAAGGTTATAGATAATATAGGTTTAGATAATATAGGTTTCTTGCTTGGAGCTCTTATTTTCAAAGCCAGGGGATCTCTAAGGATAAAGACTTCCAGATGGGTAAGTGAAAACTAAAATTTCACCAAATATTTTCTGTGCAGGTCCTTGGGAAAAATGGGGGAAGAAAGAAATAGATTATGGAGGAAAGAATAAAATTCCGATTTAATATTGTCCAGTATTTCTATTATGCTGGATTATTTCACTTTTTTTTTTTTTTTTAGCACTTTAAGGTTTATAAAGAGTTTTCCTCATAACAGTCCTGAATGGTATATAGTACCTATATCTTGGCAGTAGGGAGAATGAAGTACAGATGAGTTTGAGAACTCATAATTAACTTGCTCCATGACACTCAGCTAGAGAGGTAAGGCATGAAAGCAGATCTCTGATCCAAGATCAATACTCTTTTTCTTACACATACTCTTCAATGCTATAGACTGATATGAAAACCATTTCTGTATCTGCCATAGGTAGCCGATGGTTGAATTATGATATTGGGGCTTTTGGGGGGACTGGGGTAGAGGGATCTGAGTGGGGTTCGGGAAGAAGAGACTACAAATCTTACCTTGCCTCGGATTATACAGTTCAGTCTATTCTCCTCTATCCAGTATAACTTAATCTAACACAATACAGTCCAGTAGATGCTCACCAGTTGCCCTTTCCTGTCACTCTTAGTGGAGAGAAGAATGTAAGATATATATACTTTCATCACTGGGAAAAAAAGTAGTTTCTACTCCTTTCAAGTGATCCTTCTCCATTCCCTGTACTTTCACACCCTCCTACACACACACACACACACACACACACACACACACACACACACACACACACACTTTGTTTGACCTCTTGATTTTTTAAGTTAGATATCTGAAGATTAATCCTCCCAATACCCTAGTTTACAGGGACCTCAACAATCTTAAAAATGTGATGGCTAGAAGGGGCTTTAGAGGTAACGTAGTCCACCTTTATCTCCTTCATTTTGTGATGAAGAAACAAAGGCCCAAAGAAATTTTGGTCAAGGTGCTAAATTGTAAATTATAGTCAGGACTCACATCCAATTCTTCTGAATTAAAGTCTGCTGATTTTTCAATCTATCTTTCTAGAACTCATCACCTAAAGAGGGCCTTTATGCATAGTGCATAGTACCATGACCTTTAGAGCTGAAAAAAAAAATTAGACATACAAGAAAACCTTCTCAGTTTATTGCTGTTGTTCAATTGTTTCGGTCACATCCAACTCTTAGTCACCCCAGTTGGAATTTTCTTGGCACAGGTACTGGAGTAGTTTGCCATTTTCTTTTCCAGCTCATTTTATAAATGAGGAAACCAAGGTAAACAGGGTTAAGTGACTTGTCGAGGGTCACACAGCTAGTTAAATGATTTGTCTATGGTCATAAAGGCAGGATTTTAACCCTGGCCATCTTCCTTTAAACACAAAATTCTGTCCAATTTGGGGTTCTATTATTTAAAGAATAACTTATGGAAAAATTAAAGAAGAACAATTATTTAAAAATTGGAAAGTAACTCCCTATGAAGAAAGCATAAGAGAAACAGATTTACTTAAAGAGACAAGTTTAAAGACTTTATGATATGATTCAAAACATTTTTCAAACAGATAATGTGTGATGATTAATAACATTTATGGTTGTCATTTTGTTTTTCTTCAGACAGTATAAAAAGCATAATTAATTGGCAGCTCTCAGGAGGGTGGCCTAGATGGTTATATTTTCCTTTCTCTGAGGAGAAGGAATTTATTCCCCTTCCAGTATAGAAAAAAAATTATCCCTGACCAGGAGAGATTCTCCACTCCTAATCCCATCCCACTCCTCAATACAGAAGAAATCAAGGAGGTTTTTCTCTTCTGATCAGCTTATTTGTAAAAGTCCCCTCCGCCCATGCCCCATGCATTGATAATGCATCTACATGGAGACAGTATGACTGGGAGCCACAGGGGAAAGAAACTGGTTAAAAGACCAGGCATGCTGAGATGAGCCAGGGGAATGACAATGTTAAAGCACAGTCTCAGTCTTTCATTGAAGTATCCTGCCCCAGGGACAAGAAAATAATACCTTCTAGCTACCCAGAGGTAGTCTAGAGCCTAAATAAGCTTTTACAACTTGATTCTCAAGTTATAGAGAAGCTGCTTTTCCTTGGCTTCTCTGGGAAGAATCAATAATAATGTTGAATTAATTTGGAAATAAAAATTAAGACATTTTCTTTATATTTATTTCTTTGTGGTTCTATCCCAATTAAATATTTCGCCATTTTAATGTATGGTTCCTAGTTGATCTGTTAATAGTAGTAAGCTGGATATCTAGACCCAAGTATGACAATAGAGGTTCCCAGATTCAGTGAGATGTGGGCTCAAGCCCAAAAATATAATTATTATCCTCTTAATACCTCTACACTGAATCCACATTCATGAAAAATACAGAGTGGAAACACATAATTGCAACAAAAAACTTCACATCTTAGAATGCAATTTAAGGGTAACAAAGAAGAACTTCCTAATTGCAAGTTAGGGAAAATTTGTAAAGGTTTTAAGATATTATTAAAAGGAATTTTCTGAATCCCCTTTCCTGAAGTTTTTTTTTTCTTTTAAATTTAGATAAATATATTTTGACCACAACCCTATTCAGAGTCATGGACTAGAAAGGAGTTCTCTCTTTTCTTTCTAATCTCTTTATCACTATCTGAAGCAGAAATGGGCAACCCACAGACAGATCACTGGAAGTCTCTTTACTACCTTGTCATCATCCTCACAGGTCATGACATTGGAGAATGGGATTTCTGCTTTAAACATCTTTCGACAGTGCATTAGCTGGACCAATAAGTAACAGACCGTTTTGAACTTCATCCTTTTGGCTGGTTTTATATCCGAGAGAATAAGTCCAGGAAATATCTGTGCAAACAAATAAGAGGTAAAAAAAAAAAGAAACATTAAAATAAGCCATAACAATAAACATTGATAAATGTAGATAGCTAATACATTAATCTCTCCATGAATAAAAATGGATTCTAAAGACACTTTCTTGTCAGAACCCTTATTATCAGAAGCAAAAAAACCATAAAGCAATATGGATACATTCCTTCTAGAATGTCAAATAACAAAGGAGGATACCAGAGAAACATATCATTAAATGCTAACAAAAATAATACTAAAAATGGTGAAGAATATAAAATCGACATGTGAGAGCACTGGGACAGAGGAAAACATGGTTCAGGTTTATGTAAAAGTCAGAATGAAGCTCAAATTGTTCTCAAATAGATAGGTAGGGAATAGAGAGGAGGTGACTAAATGGTTGCAAGGAGTCTGTGAAAGGGTACGTTTCAAGGAATAACTGACAAGGGATATTTCCTCCCCCCTGTAGTTTCTGGGAATAGGCCTCTAGTGATAGCTGAGAAAACAGAGAGGTAAGGGGGTGACAATTCAGCTGTGTGCCCTTAAATGGATTGCTATTCTCCGCTCCTAAAAATCCCTTTGCACCTGATTGTTGGTTTCTGTAAATACCTTAAAAGGATAAAATAGACAGATCTATAGAGAAATCTATACCCCTCTAGATAAAAAGAGCTAAACCACGAATGTTAATTAAGGTATCACAGTGAAATTTATTCACATGAGTGCTTCCAACTGTAACCCAAACATTTTGCCTCCTAGGTCACTAACATATTTATCATGGATAATACGTGGTGTGCCACTGTCTATACGGGACAATACTGTTCATACTGGGTCCAGGATGAGTCACCCCTATATCAGACTAGACTTTCCATGAGGATGATGGGCTATTATCATATCCAGATCCATACATGGTATGACTCCATACTCCGAGCATCTCACAGTGTTAATGGTACATTCTTCAAAAATGTTTGTTGAATTGAGTTGAAACTAATTGAAATAAAACAACCAATAACATAGCTCAATAACGAAACTATTCCCTGTCTGAATAGGTTAGAATAAAGTGAAATGAATAAATAAGGGGGAAAAAAAACAGGTCCAGGAAACAGTGGTCAGATTATTTATACCTTTCCCTAGGGTCAGTCTTAGGACTGGTATTTTTTTTTTTTTGCTTTATTTTATTTTATTTTTTTACTTTCTTTGTAATCTCAGCACTTTGCACAGTGTAAGGCAGATAGTCAGTGATTAATAAATGTCTGTTGACTGAGTGACCATCAACTGGAGTGTGAGAGAGAGTAGAGGAGAGAACAACAACAACAAAAAGGATATAGAGGGATATGTAGGTGTTACGAAGGTGTAATGATGGCCTCGTCCTTAAAGCGTGAGCAATATTCCCTAACTTTCAATCTAATCCTGGGCACATGATGAACCTTCTTCAGTCATGAATGACTGAGGAAATGTGCTGTGTTGTTGATGAAGAATTTCTAACTGGCTTCAGAGACTATGGTGCTGCCTTAACAGAGGCTGAGACAGAATCGAGTGAACACAAAATGTTTGAGTAAATGATGTCTTTCTTGCTTGGAAGCAGGAAAAGCAAGAACTAACGTGAGTTGCTGGATGGGGAAATCCCTCCTCCAGCCAACCACCATGTATCCATGAATAAATGGTGCCTCTTTCTTTTGTCTCCTGTGGTTATTCTTTCCTGATCATAGGTGACTGGATACTCAGAAATGAAATCAATTAGGTTACCATTTTGTGAGCTTTGCAAAGCTGGAAGAGACATTAGACACCCAGCAAATGGAGCTGGTAGCAGGGTCGGCCAGTAGTTGCAGCAGCTGAGTCCAATGAGGACCTTGAGCAGCAGCCAAGAACTCTGCTTGACCCAAACCACAGTGGAGTGAGTGGTCCATCAGCTCAGACACCGCATTCTTGAAGGAACCATCCCAGCTGATCAATGGAGTGTCTTCTCTGTCCTTCAATATCTCATTCTGAAACTAACTAGGTAGGGACCCTGTGAGGGAAGAAAAGGACTCATATGGCCAAGAGGTATCCCTTTAAACCACGTGCTCTCTACATTGTGGTTCAGTAACTTTGTGCTTCAAATTTTAAGCCCATGGATAAATGAGCCTTTCAGTTTGGGGAGATGTTTTTGTAATTCCAGTCCTTGTTATACTTGCTCAGTAAATATTCCTTTGTAAAAGCAAATTCGTGTCAAATGTTTAATTGATATTGAGGACATGCTATATGGGGCCCATGCTTGATATTATTAGAACATTTCAGTCTCTCAGAATTACCATTAGAACTCTCAGGATACAATAGTCAGCTACTCTCTGCGGCTTCAATCACTAGCAGTGGTTGACAGAATGAATTCAGAAGGGATGCTAAGTGAGCATTCACTTAGAAGCAGCATTGCACACAGAAAACCAGCCTTGAAGGCAGGAAGACTTGAGCTCTGCTCCATGCTGGTTGTATGACCCTGGGTAAATCACTTAGTCCTTCAGTGCTATGGGCACTTTAAGGTGAGAAAGTGCTGGCCTGAGCTAGTAGGAGAAATTTCCTTACTTGGGATTCTGCTCTACCAATGAAATCACAAGTCAAGTACCTCTGCTCACCTGAGAGAAGGATTCCTAATATAGATTTTATTACACTGCAGTATTCTTTCTAGGATATTTATTAACTAAGCTTTTGCTGTATTTTAATTATTATTCACATACATTATTTTTACCCATCATTCCTCAACACAAGGTGTCTATACTATTAATAAATACAAAAATGAAGAATGTCTCATTTCCATAGTGCTTAAAGGATTATAAAAGCATTTACTTCAAAGTAAAGTGAAGTACAAAAAAGAATCCTAATCCCAATACTATTTCATATGAAGCCATCAGTGGGGTTGTTGTTAAGTTGTTTTCAGTCACATCTAACTGTTCATGATATGCTTCTGGGAAAAATAAAAAAGATACTGTCACTTAAATAATTTGCCTGGGGTGGGGATCCTATAGCCAAATAGTCTACCCATGTCAAGCTTGAAACCCTGGGTCTGGATAATTCATATCAGAACTCAATCAATTTCTGCATAATGAGCATTGAAAAATGATGGAAAAAATCAAGTTTCCATTTCAGCAATGACGACTTCATGCTTCCCTTGCCAGCAAAGGGAGGAAAAACGAGTGCCTTTTTAGCCTATGAGCTGATTAGAATGCTTCAAGATCAGAAGGAAGAGAGTCATGAAGGTACATTCACAGCACTGGAAAGATACCTGCCCATCTTTTACTCCTCTATTACCAGCTGGAGAAGGGGACAATTGGGGAAGGGAGGTCTGTAGGGTAGTTTAGAAGTGTCTGGGAACAGGCAGATTGTTGTTTTGGGGATCTGGTGGTAGATGTTGGGATCAGCCTTGGGAAAGAGAAAATGGAATGTTAATAGATCATTTGGAGATTCTAGGTTAGGGAGAGTGATGAGTGGAGAGCTTTATTGGATGCCAAAAGACTGAGTGAATAAAAACGGAGAGTGGGAGAATCTGTTCAAATGTTACTAAAGCTTTTGTCTTGGGTTTCCCTCCTGTGGTGGGAGGGAAGGGAATGGTAATAGATATTTGTCTCAACTGGACTTAGTGGCTACACTAGTCCCACTCAGCATATACCACCATGGGACTAAATGATGGTGACAGCTATGGGATCAGATATGGTCTAGTCTCCTTATCAATTGTACCATCTGAGCTTGCTTCTGGCTCCTGTCTGAAGAGCACAATGGTGGCTGTGGGCAAGCTACCTTTGAAAGCCTTTGAAAGATTGATTGATTAGTAAATGGAGAAATAGATATGGATCAGTGTAGCCCTGTCACAAGTATGGACTCAGAGTTGGGGGAAGACTTTAAAAAAGACCTGATTCAGAACTCAATCCAATGCAAGAATCCCTTCTATGCTACTCCTGGCTATCCAGTCTCTGTTTACATATCTCTAGGATCAGGGAATCAGAAAGATCTTGGTTTCAGTTCCGCCTGAAACACTTGTGAAATGGGAATAATAATACCTCTGGTATCTCCTTTATAGGGTTGTGATGAGGCACGAATATGAGCAAAGCCTTTTTTTAAACTTTGAAGTGCTATACACATGTCTGTTTTTATTACTGAGATGACCCTGGCTCCCATGTTGGCTGCCAGCCCCCATCAACAGGCAAGATTATTACAGACCAGCCTTTATGAATATGCCTAGCTGTCACCTACTGTAACAGAAAGGGGAAGCCAGGTAACACAATGGATAGAGTGCCAGACGTGGAGTCAGGAAGACTAATCTTTCTGAGTTCAAATCTGGCCTCAGACACTTGCTCAGATCCTGGCAAGTCACTTAACCCTGTTTGCCTCAGTTTCCTGTAAAATAAGCTGGAAATGGCAAACCACTCCAATCTCTTTGCCAAGAAAATCCCAAAAAGGAACACAAAGAGTCAGACATCTAAAAAACAACTCAACAATACAACTATACCAGAGAAGCCCCCTTCCTCACCAAGAGACAGGCTAGAATACACAGTCTGCCATCAGCATGGATATAAATTAGGAAGCTGATCAGGTCATCTCTAAGGTCTCTTTTGGATAAGATAAGAAAACACTAGGATCACAGGTGTGAGATCTGGAAGATTTATTGATATCCCCCCCACACACCCAACTTATCAAAATACATAACACAACACTTTCATTTTACTGATAAGGAAACTGAGGCCCCCAGAGGTTAAGTAACTGGTCCAAGCTTTCCTGCCAGGTTGCTTCACTTGAAGCTCTCTCTCTGATCTCTTCCCCTTTTTCCCAGGCTGTCATGCTCCCCTGGGGATTACACAAAGAAGCCTCCAGACTAATTTGTGAGTCTCTGCCTAGACCTACCATACTATGAGAAGCACCAGCCATGCTGCTCCATTCACCTCCAGATGACTCTAATCTAAGCCTGCACACCAGCTGCCTAGCCTCCATGTAGGTACTCTCCGTCTCTCCCCTACCTCCTTTTCATCTGTTTTTTTTTTTTTACCTGACTTCCTCTATCAGAATATAGGCCCCTTGTGAGTAGAGTTTTTTTTTTTCCTTATTTTAGGACTTCCAGTACTTAGCACAGTGGTTGGCACATGCTAAGTGCTTCGTAAAAGCTTTCTCTATCACGGATATTTAGTCCAGAGATGGGATTCACATCTGTATCTCCTGATTCTAAGATTTGTCTTCTTTTAGAATACCACCTTGCCTTTCCCTATGGTTACTGGTGGATATATTTGTTTTGCTTTTTTTTTTTTTTTTTGGAGGGCAATTGGGGTTACTTAAGTGACTTGATCAAAGTCACACAGCTAGTAAGTGTTAGGTGTCTGAGGCCAGATTTGAACTCAGGTCCTCCTGACTCCAGGGTGGTGCTCTATTCACTGCACCACCTAGCTGCCCCACTGATGGATCTCATTTACGTTAAAAATATATGTTTGCCTTAGAAATGTAAGATTTTGATGTTAAAGCAGTAGGGGACTTCATTAGCCATTCAGCTTAACTATACCTGGTAACCAATAGATCACAAGTCAACAAGTAAAAAATTATGATTCCTCTCAATATGCTATGCATTAGGATCTCCCCTTTCAATAATGTATGGGGTGCAGAGTGGGAGATGAGGGTGATGGTGGTGCTGGAGCTTAAAGGGTCCGGCTTAGCATCAAATCATTTCCAGGACCATCTACAAGGGAGGTTGGTTTTTTTATCTCCTCCCCTGTAAGTTTATGTTCCCCTTCAGTGGCCTTGAATTAAAAGGATTCTTCATCAAAACCTGATCTGTAGAACAATTAAAATACTAACCCAATTCCTATGTTCCTTAACCTCTTTGGGACTAAAAGAACACAAGGCTGCTAGTCTAAACCCACTTACTATGACTGGCAAATGAAATGGAACCCCACTGGAAAGCCCAGGCCTTGGCTAACTCACCAAGGCAACAGTTCCTGATTGGCTATAGGAACTTAGTATAAAACTCATTCAATTTGCAACATTCAGCTATGAGTGATGCTTTCAATTTAACTAGGTTCTAATTGCCCAAAACTATATTGAATGGACCAATTTAAAACACATATTAGGAGACTAAGTATCTCATTACAACACAAATCAAAGAAATTGCCTTTTGATAGAGACCGTCTTTAAGTTATTATGTAAAATGTTTTGCATACAACATTAACTTGAGGAATCATTAACAAAACAGACATACACACAGACACATATCATGCATATATAGACAAGTATAGACATACATACATATGTACACATGCATATGTGTTCCTAAGAATTAACAAATTAACAAAACACACTCTACCTGACCTGGAACCCCTGTCTCCCAGGCTTCTTTGCTTGTGAAGAAATGTTTATTTTCACATTTCACACTTCCATTTCATTTGGCAGTCATAGTAAGTGGGTTTAGACTAGCAGCTCTGTGTTCCCTTAGTCCCAAAGAGCTTAAGGAGCCTAGGAATTGGGGTAATAACTCAGTTGTTCTATAGATCAGGTTTTGACTAAGAATCCTTTTAATTCAAGGCCACTGAAGAGGAAAATAAACTTCTAGGGGAGAAGATAGAAAAACCAACCTCCCTTGTACGTGGTCCTGGGAATGATTTGATAAGTCCTTCCTGGTATTTTTGCTTGGGTGCTAAATGTGAAAACTTACACTTCTATACAGTATCCTTTATTAAGTGGCACAGTGGATAGAGTGCAAGACTTGGAGTCCGGTCAAGAAGACCCAAGTTCAAATCTTGGTTTAGATACTTACTACCTGGGTATATCACAGTCTCTGCTTGCCTCAGTTTCCTCATTTGTAATATGAAATAATAATAGCACCAACCTTACAGAGTTGTTCTGAGGATTGAATGAGATATTTGTAAAAGTACTCTGCCAATTTTAAAGTGCAATATAAGTGCTAGTTATTATTATTAAATCTCAGATTGGCTTTAGAAATGTAATTTTGTTATACAGTGGTTTGGCTGGGTCTTCAAAAAAGATTTCACCACCAATTTTATATTATCAATAATTCATTGATAAAGAATAACCTTTCCTATGGATAAAAATGTAAAACAATAGTGAACCATATTTATGATTCCATTAAAATATGCATATATGTATATATGTATACATATATAAACATATATGTGTATATATATATAAACATATAAAGCTAGGATGCCATTGTGTCTGCATATTTGAGGATTTAAGTAACATCTCAAACAGATCATTTGTTTTCTTGTTTTTAGGTGATCAGGAATGATGCAGAATATCAATACAGAATTCCAAAATCATCCCCAAATTTTCTTTCTCTTGATCCCTTTTTAATTCTTACACTGACTTTGAAGTCTTTTTTTCTAATAAAGAAATGTTTTTTTTCCTCACAGGCTAGGGACTACATACACACCCACACACATACACACACACCCACACACATATATTGGTTGTTCTTCAGTCATTTTTCAGTCGTATCTGACTCTTCGTGACCCCTTTTGGGGTTTTCTTGGCAAAGATACTGGAGTGGATTCCATTTCTTTCTCCAGCTCATTTTACAGATGAGAAATCTAAGGCAAAGAGGGTTAAGTGACTTGCCCAGGGTCACACAGTTAGTGAGCATCTGAGGCCACACTTAGGAAGAGGAGTCATTTTGACTCCAGGCCTAGCACTCTATGCACTGTACCACCTAGCTGCCCTATATCTATATACTTACGTGATTTTAACAGATTTTGCCCATACTATTATTTACGTTTGAATCACAGATAGCATATAGCTTTACATCATAAATAGCTTATAATTCTAGCTACATGCTACAATCAGACAAGTAGTCATTTGAAACCCCTTACTATTCAATGAAAAATGCCCACTTATATGATCCCCTTAATCCAGAAATTCTGGCAATCTGCTAGAAACTGATGTACCAATAAAAAATATTTTGGAAAATAATTTCAATGGTATATTTCCTTCTAACCATAGAATAAACACTATTTGATATTTGATTATCATCTAATATTAAGTAGTCATCATGTTTTCACTTCAGTTTTCTAGGAATACCTTCCTTACTAGAGCAGCTAATGGTGATTGCAAAGTCAGAATGCCTTTCATTGGCATAAGCTACTGTTATTTATTTTCTAGGTCTACATACATAACTCAGAGAAGAAAAAGCACGATGTCTTTTTTTCAATAGAGCAATTGTACATGAGATGTTTCCTTAATATCCTTCATTTAGTGGCAGGTTGGAAATCCAGTTTTGTTTTTGCCAGCTGCAAAAACACAATAATCACAACCCAATTTTGATAACCAGTACCATATTTCTAAGAACCATTGCCAAATGAACGTTGGGTTAAGGTAAAAAGCAACAGAATGAACACTCCAGTGGTTCTCTATTACCTCTTGGATCAAATATAAAATCTTCTGTTTAACTTTCAATGCCCTTTACAACCTGCCACCTTCCTACCTTTCTAGTCTTCTTATATCTTCCTTTTATCTACTGCTCTCCTTATACTTCCTTTCTACTCTGCAATCCGGTGACACTGGCCCCTTTTCTATTCCTCATAAAAGACACTCTATCTCCCAACTCCAAGCAATTTCACTGGCTGTCCTTGCTTCAAATGCTCTTCCTCCTCAATTCAATCTCCTGGCTTTTCTGGCTTCCTTCAAGCCTCAATTAAAGCCCCACTGTCTGGGGGCCATCTCCAGTCATCCTCAACTAAATCTGGCCACTGGATCCAGATGACTCTGGAAGAGAAAGTGAGGCTGACTCTGCACAGCTCTCCTTCACTTAAATCCGATTCACTTTTGAATCATGGCGAAACCTTTCTGACTTCAAGGCCCACTTCAAGAACAGGAACAAGGACAAACAACAGAATCTCACCTTCTAAGAGGACCTTTTCCTAATTCCCCTTAATGCTAATGCCTTCCCCCAGAGATTATCTCTAATTTGTCCTGTGTATATCCTATTTGTAAATAGTTCTTTACATACTATCTTCCCCATTAGACTATGAATTCCTTAAGGACAGGGACTGTTTTGACTTTTCTTTCTAGGGCTTAGCATACATTAGATCATGGTTCTCAACTTTCCTAATGCCCTTTAATAGTAGTATGTGGGGGGTCTACATGTGGGCAGACAGAGATTCCTAAGACCATGGGAAATATGTGTTTTCCCATGGTCTTAGGGGACCTCTGTGACCCCTGTGAAAGGGTCCTTCGACCCCAAAGGGGTCGGGACCCACAGGTTGAGAACCACTGCATTAGATGTTTAATAATTATGTATTGACGAGTAGGATGAAACAATGTAACCAGGCCCTTCGAGCATCTTCATTAGAGTCCAAATTAAATTTGTGTTAAACCCACTGCAAGTGAGCTCTTAAGAGATGGTTATTTGAAAATTCTGGGGGAGAATCATTTGGTTTCCATTCTTCTCAAACAGAGAGGGAATTTTATTGTCCTCATTTCTGAGGAAGACTGAACATTAGATTAGGTTACACTCCCTTTTCCCCAATCTTTTGCTTTAACAAAGTGAAACAGTTCCACATCAGCAAAATCAGGAAACTTGAAGGCTTAAGTTTAGAATGGTACAGTGAATTTAATTCAGTATTTCTGGAAGGGGCTCCTCAAATGCCTTAAAAAAAAGTGCTCTTACTAATAATTAGGCCAAGCTGGGAAAATTGTCTCAGTGACTTTATAGAAGGAAGAGTAAAATGAATATCTAATCTCTTATCTTTGGGGTATGTATGGAAGATGGCTGTTCCCCAAGAGTTTCATTCCATAAGGATAAGGGCTGGATCGATGATTTTATTGGCATAGGGAACTCCCACGTAAGGAAATTCTCATGTCAGACCTTCCCTGCCATTTATAGTGTCAGAGAGTTGCCAAGAACACTGAGAGGTAAGGGACTTGTCTAGGATTCCACAGTCAGTATGTGTCAGATGTGAGTCTTGAACATAGGATTTCTTGGCTTCTAAATCACCTCTTCACCATAGAACCACCCTGTTTTTTAGAATGAAAAAATGCATAGATGGCATTCAGAGAACTTGGGCTGGGCATGATGGCAAACCTGGGTAGAGAATTCCCTAAGGCCCCAGTCCTGACAGGAAGTAGAAGGGGCAATGAGTGTGCACTCTGCCTACAATTCTATGTGCCCGTGAGTAAAAGCTGAAATAATGAACACATAACGCATTTGAAACTATAGTGTTAATGGTTTAAGTAAAAAACAAACAAACAAAATCCAGAGAATATTTTGACATCTAATTTCAGAATAATCAGTAGGTGGTTCTGAAGCGGTGCCTCTGTATCATTTTGGGGAGTTTTTGTACCTCAGTTTATAAAAATCTCACTTGTGGTTGGGTAATTATGTATGTAACATCAGTTTGTAACAAGCCTGTGCCATTAAGCTGTAAAAGTCACACTTTCTTTCAGCCATAAAGGCATTAGCTCTGCCTCTCCCCTGCCCCCAGCCTCAAAGTCTTTTCCCAAGCTAGCAGTCAGTCTGCTTAGTTTCCCATGCTTT
>CM053590.1:63628548-63674738 GCA_028646515.1 Pseudochirops corinnae
TCCCTCCTAAGATGGTCTCTAATCAGTCTAGCTTCCAAACTTGGCACATCAAGCCTATCCTCCCAGCAGCCATATTGGACCTATGTCATTCATCCTTGACCAAAAAGTTACCTAGTGACGTGTCAAGGCAAAAACCACACATCACGCTCCCCAACCCCTTTGATTTCTCCCAGTGAATTATGGGCAATACGCCTGTGCAGTTGATATTAAAAATGCATGTCCCTTTAAGCACTAGTCACTCCCTTACTCCTCCCAAACTCCTTCCTAATCCCACCTTTGCCCACCTAGTCAGCGTAATGAACCTATGACTGACAGTTTTATGTCTTTAAAAACTGCATCTCTAGCCCCACACTTTGCAGGCTTTTTTCTATCACACCTTCTGCCCACTGAAAAGCGTAACTTTATAACTCTGCCTTAAATCCCTGTCAGCTTGCAGGTCCCCTTATCTCTTCCCCTTGCCTCAGTGTAACAATAAACTGTTAAAACCCTGACAAAAGACAGCTGAGTCCAGTAATTCTTTTCAGATGACGAACCTAGAAAGGATTTCGTTAGAAATCCCCCCTACGTATACCTCTTCAGTTCATTTGTAACATGTGCTGGCTTTCCATTTTGAGACACAAAAACACTTGGGAGAACTACTCGGAAGAACCAAAACTACTTTTTGGGAGAAAGTAGGGATAATTTAACCTCCACATTGCCAAAACATAAAATGAGTATGTGTGACCTTAACAGAGGTTTGGTTCTCTCTGTACTGGCTTTTGTGCTTCATTGCATTACATTCATTCTTCCTATTTTAGGGTAAATGTAAGAGACAGGCAAAAGAAAAATGGCATTCTCATATATGACCATATTTTAGTGGTGAAGAGTGGGGAAGAAAACATGAGTCACTTCCCTCCATAAGTGTCCACTCCCCAGTCATTAAAATGGACACATTCGGAATCTGGTTTATTTAGCTGTCACATCTATTGTACTAAGTAGATTCTTCTTCACTCAGTGGTATGAATACAGTTTCCAAAAGTGTCCAACAGCTGAGGGAAGAGAAGAATTTGTTCTCTGTTAAACAATAAAAGTTGACATCTTGATTTAGCTAGATAAATTATCTAGATTTTTATGATCCTTCTTCCCTTCCTTTATCCATGGCAATCAACTAAAGTAACATTTGGCAATGAATCCTGCCTGTGTAAACTTGGGCACATTGTTGTCCTTCTCTGGGTCTCAATTTCTATATCTGTAAGAATTAAAAGTTGGGATTAGGAGACTAAGGTCCTTTCCAGCTCTTAAGTGTGTATAAGTCTACAATTGTGTTCTGCCATAGGAAATATCACATTGATAAATATTTATCGATCATCTTTTAAGGCCAAGATATTATTCTGTATTAAATGTAAGGCATGGTTTCAGCCCTCCAGAAGTTTTTAAGTCTGTAGAATGAAACATTACTCTGATTGATGCACAATATCGTCAAAAATGTCTGTTATTCAGTGGTGAGTTGCAAAGTGACATATTGACTACTCTGTGACCTTGTTGGTAAAGGCTATCCATAGGAGGGCAATTCTTGAAGAAATTCTTCTGCCAATCTGGGAGATTCTTCAGGATAGAAACCAGGTTGCTCAGGTCATTAGACATATTGGGCAGAAATGTTTACCATTTCCACAAATCAGTCACTGACACAACCATGGGGAAGCTAATACTTGCATTCCATAGTCTTATGACAAGTCAAGCAGTAAATCTTGTTGGTGGACTAGTTTCAAAGTACAAATATATGAGTGTCTATTCAGCTTCCATTAACTTCCTGAAAAATAGATGGATATTGATTCGGGTACCTTTGCAAAGGTATCTGAAATAAGCCAAAAAAGCATTTGCCTATTGCAATATAGTAGAGCAATCATGTCATTCAGGCAAATGCTGCATAGAAGAAAGGGTCTGTCTAATAAGCTAGGTAAACATTTGGCTTTTGGAGCACGCTTTTACTTGCCATTCACTAGACTTTAAACAGAAAAGTTGTATTTTCTCTGGTAGGTATGATGCTATGTGGTCTAAATCAGCCAGGTATTTTTGTCAATGTACCATGATTTGTGCTGCAATGTAATCAAAGATGTAATACGCTTCTCTCCAAGGCCTTCTAATAATCTGGAAAAGACCTAAAGCCAAAGCTGTAATACTAACATATTTCTCAAGCACTTTAAGATTTATAAACCACCATCAAGCTAATATTATTATCACCATTTTACAGATGAGGAAACAGAGGTTTATTGAGGTTAAGAGAGTTGACTAAGATTAAAAAGTTGGTGGCAGTACTAATTATTTAATTCTTCACTTCATTAGACATACGTTGGACATCATTTTTATTCGCAAGAATGAATAGCTGTTACGATATTGTTTTATTCCTAAACCATGCTTTACATTTAATTTTTTTTATTCCTAAAATAAATATGTAAATATGATAAATGCATGTACTTAATAATATGTTGATAACATTTTAATGTTTATAATTTTACATTCATGGATTATCATTTCTGCTTTAGAAATGGAGAAACTTAGGCTCAGAGGGTTTAAGTGATTTGCCCATTATAATCCAGCTAGTTTAGTGTGACTTGAAGTCCACTATGCCAAGTTATAGACCTTAAAGAGGTGTTCCATTGTGTATCAGGTGTGATGATTTCATATACGTAAAAAAAGGAAATTCCATGGGTTGAATTCTAGAGATATTATCAGTCTCTTTCTTCATATGTAGACACTAAGGCTTGCTGTTGAGAAGTTGGAAGAGCTACAAATTTGAAAATATAGGCAGACACATAAAAAAAAAAACAACAAACTTCAAACAGGCATTTCACCATTATAGAAGAAGCAAGAATTTGCTTACCTTTCTCCGATGGGATGGTACAATAAAAAAGGTTTCGATATTATGTTTTTTCAAAAAACTGTTCCTCTCGTGTCCAAAACCTGGTTCTACCTCGTAGTCCCCATTTAGGCACTCTAAGGTCGTCTTTGTGATATGAACCTTCCTAGAAAAAAGGAGGCAGATGTTTTGAAAGGAAAAACATTACAAGAGCTCCTGGCTATTTCAAAACTCAATTCCTGCTACTTTGAATGCTCCATTGGAAGCACTGTTATCAGGCTAGGTTAAAACATTTTGAGACTTTACCTTATGTAAAGTATAAGAAGGTCCATAAATTGAGTATTGCTTTCACAGGAGGGCCATGGTAACTAATAAGTTTAGTATTCATCTTTCCATATATACAAAGGTGAGTCGCCTTAAAGAAAGAGGAGGAGGGGGTAGGTAAAGCACAAAGCAAAGAGATATAAAAGAGAAAAGAGAAAGGAAAAAGAAGAAATAAGGAAGGAATAAAAGAAAGTGACTTTTGCAGAAGTATTAAAAAAAAAATTGAGGAGTAGCTAGGTGATGCATTGAATAGAGCACCAGCTCTGGAGTCAGGAGTTCAAACCCAGCCTCAGACACTTGACACTAGCTGTGTGACCTTGGGCAAGTCACTTAACCCCAATTGCCTCGCTGGCCCCCTCAAAAAAAAAAACAACACAACTGAGCATGGCCCCAGTGAGGAGACAGGAGAAGATACTCCACTCTTTGCAGAGTTGGGAGGTCCACAGGTGGAGAACATTGCATATCTTTATAGATATTTTTAGTGTACTCATCAGTTTTACTGATTTTTTTTCCCTTTTCTACCTCTTTTTCTTTAAAAAAATATTCTTAGTGACAAAGGATGACTTTCAGGGAGAGGGGAAGATAGGGATGTTGGGATAAAGTTGGACAATATTAAAACATTTGATTAATTATTTAAATATTAATTAATATTAAATATTAAAACAAAATGTATCCTTGAAATTAACTTAAAAATACACAAGAGAAAAAAAGAGAGCAGAAAGTGGAATAAAAAGGGGAATCATGAGAAAAATGGTGGAGGAGGCTAAGAAAAAGGAACAAAGCAAAACCATTTCACTACATAGGCTGGGAAATCCCATTAAGGCTTTCCAACCAGAACACAGTTACTCCAAAATGATAGGAGCTCTCCTTTCCCTCCTCATAATCCCTTAGAAATTCTGACACCTGGCATAAATTCTTTAAAAACCACGTGGGAAAGGGGAGGGTCTTAAGTCAAGAACAATTATTCTCCCTTAGGAAAATGGATTAAGGTAAGTAGGTAGCACCATGGACAAAGTGCTGAGTTTAGAGTCAGGAAGAACCAAGTTCAAATCTCGCCTCAGATAATTAAGCAAGTCATGGCATCTCTGCCTCAGTCTCCTCATCTGTAAAATGGGAACAATAATAGCAACTACTTCCCAGGGTTGTTGTGAAAATAAAATGAAATAATCCTTGTAAATTGCTTTACAAACTTTAAAGCGCCATATAAAGCCATTACTGACATTATCATCACTACTACTATTACTATTAACGGCACCTAACTTTTTAAGACAGTAACTTTTGTCCTGTTCCTTAGTGCTAAGATCTATCATCTTCCAATGAAAAGGGCTACAGGGGTGGGGAATCTGTGATTTTGAGGCCACATGTGGTTCTCTATGTCCTTAAGTGCGGCCCTCTGACTGAATCCAAACTTCACAGAACAAATCCTTTTATTGAGATTTGTTGGGATTTGTGGTTGGGATTTAATTGAGATTTGTTCTGTGAAGTTTGGATTCAGTCAAAGGGCCGCACTTAAGGACATAGAGAACCACATGTGGCCTTGAGGCCCCAGGCTCCCCACCCTTAGAAGATATGGAAGAGAAGTCTTTTTGTTTGCTCCAGGAGAGAAAGGAGCAGCCCAGCTGACTTGGTTATTTATTCAATTCAACAATTATCCTTGAATATTAACCCAGGCTATATTTTAACATATATTTTTCTTCCTCAAGATTCCTATCCAAGAGTACGGAATTAGCATTAATATTTTTTTCTTTGACAAACCAAGTTGTTTTTTTTTTATTAATGGTCAACTCATTATTGTGTCTAAGATTATATGGGAAAATATTTCAAAGAGAAAAAATTACAGTCTTTGTTTTTGTATTCTCTTCAGAGGGAAGAAGGCCTTTCATCCTGTGGGGTTGGGATTAGCTCCCGAATGCTAGCCAAAAAAGAGAGCTACAATCAATTTACAGATTCACTCCTGTGCTGAAAAATGGAAAGAGCTGGAAGGCAGCCCTAAATGTGCTGTTATCTCAGCAGCCTGAAGTGTGACTATTTGAAGCCTCCAATCACCTAACCTGCTACTAAGTAGTTCCTTTGGCACTAGGGGACAACCTTGCTAACAAAAACATTTCTCCCTAACTCACTAATCCTCAGGCCCATGGATAGAGAAATTATGTAATGAGTTCTGCCAAATTATTCTGTCTGGCAACTTGAGTTCTTAGTCTTCTTGCTCTGTGGCTCTTTTGTTTGGGACAAGGGCAGGGCAAGGAAGAGGGGTCTGGAATATGGCAACAGGGAAAGAAGAGGATAGAGGAATGGGGAAAGGAATGGGGAAAAAGGAAAGGGGAGGGGAGGAGAGGGTAAGGGAGGGAGGAAAATAGAAGTAACATTAAGTAGATACACAAGGAGGGAGAGAGGAAAAGAAGGTGGAGAAAAAAAGAGAGAAGAAAATGAAGGAAGAAAAGGGGAGGGAGAAAAAAAGAGCAAAACAAAAAGGAAATGCACGTAGATTCTCTTTACTGGGAAGTGCCCCAGCAGCTATGTGGCTCAGTAGATAAAGCACTGGGCTTGGAAACAGGAACATTTATCCCTTCATGAGTTCAAATCTGGCCTCAGACACTTACTAGCTGTGTGGAGAAGTCACTTAACCTTGTTTGCCTCAGTTCCTCATCTGTAAAAGGAGCTGGAGAAAGAAATGGCAAAACCACGCCACTATCTTTGCTAAGAAAACACCAAAAGGGGTCATGAAAAGTCAGGCATGACCAAAATAAATGGACAAAAGCCCCAGAACTTGTTGGGTTTGGAATACCACTGTGAACATTCCACTGAGTGGAAACCAGCTCAATGGGGTTTGGAAGTTAGAAGATCTATATTCAAATCCCTGCTTGGCCACTTAATTACCTATGTTATCTTGGGCAATTCATTTACTATTTCTGGGTCTCAGTTTCTTCATCTGTAAAACTGGGTGTTTAGGATTACAATATCTCTAAGTCATTTTCCAGTTCCATATAATATGATACTACTGTCTTACAGATTGAATATGATCAGAAAATCAGGAAGAGGAAGAAAAAGAGTCAGCCTCAGAGACAGGCTGTGTTACCACACACTGCTTCCCTATAAGGGAAGAAGGACCTGTGTTAGAAGGAGCAAAGGATTAATAAAGGCATCTGTGCTGCCCAGAACTTGTCTATGAGAAGATTAAAGATGTGATCATGTGATCAGTGATCAATAGGGGGGAGAAATATGTGACTGTTTAAAATGGAAATCTACTTTTGTTAATCATATTCTCTAGCTCTTAACAAAAATCCTTCCTAGTAAATTTCATAATCTCCAGTCTAGGAAATATTAACTTATATCCACCTATGATAAATATTGCCCACTGAATGAAACATAGACATCACATATATTGTAGAGAAAATATTCTCTCCAGGTTCAAATCTTGATATCACACACACACACACACACACACACACACACACACACACACACTTGCATGTATGTGCACATACACACATCCCATAAAACAAAATTCCAGATTCAATCTCAACATACCTTGGATAACACACACAACTCAGACATATATCTAAGGAACTTCATAAGAGCATGTGCAGGTCCTGTCTTATTATTCTAATAAATACTCATGAAGATTCTCTGGCTGACCACTGATTGACTACTCTGGTTCTATTTTCATCTAAGAATGCTAGGACAAAAGTGGGGATTGTTCCATGAGAGATGTGAGAAGCAGTGAAAATAATAATCAATTACTACTACGTGCCATTCACTAAACACTATACAACTATCTCAGTTGATTCTAAAAACAATCCTGAAATGCAGGTGCTATTAAGACCCCCGTTTTACAGTTGAGAACATTGAGGTAGACAACCAGAGTCACACAGCTAGTAAGTATATGAATTTGCATTTGAACTCAAGTATTCATGGCTCCAGGTCCAGGGCTCTATTAATTGTTCCACCTACCTAAGAAGAAGGAAAAGAAGGTCAGTGATAGAACAAGACATGAAGGGCTGAGAAAAATGTATCCATGAAGGAGAAGTCTATGGAATCTATGACCCTTTTAGGGAAAAAAAAAAAGTTGGGTGGAGAGGAGGTGGGAATTAAATGAGGCATAACCATCATTCCTGCCAAGGGCAACCATGATGCTGGTTTCTAGGAAATACAGAGATTATCTGGTTTCAAAACTCAATGAAACTACAGCCCTGAGGATATTTCATCTAACTTTAATACCTTCAGGCCCACAAAACATAGGTAGGAGGAGGCAAATTTTATACTTGCCAGGTGTTGTTTCCTTTCCATAGATAAAACTGGAGATAGACACTTAACTTGTCCTAAGAAATGAGCCAAGAACAGAACAATAATTTCCTGATCCATGTCTTGGCTTTAACCAGGCAAAGGCATAAATGTTTTCGGACTGTTCATCCTGACCAAAAAGGTCAACATGGCTTATAGTTCAGATGAGGCCCCCTGTTCAATTCAGGATGAAAATCATACTCTTGTATCATTCCTTTTTCCCACTGTCCTCATGAGGCACATGAGTAGATATAACAACTTGCTTAAGGTCATGTGGAAAGTCAATGGCAAAGCCTCTAAAAGAACTCGAGATTCCTTCTTCCCATTCAACCCTGGTAAACTAAATGAACAAGGATGCTGGAGCACATTTAGGCATTTAGGTGATAGTCATTCAGAATGTTTGCTTAAGGAGGCTTAATGCATACACTTATTGTTGATGCCTTTTTATTGTTTTGATTTTTTTCTCAATTCCTATTGTAACAAACCAAAAACTACACACACACACACACACACACACACACACACACACACACACACACCCACACCCGCCAAGTTTGTTTCTGATTTTAATCCTACCCTTAAATGATGACTAATCATATGTTTGGACACTCAGATTTATAGTAATTAGGTCATGAACAGAAAGAGTTAATGCATTTTCCTAAGTGAGCAATTTGCTTTTAAGACTTTTTAAATTAACATTAGGGACAGAATTGTACACAATGTCAAAGAAAGCATCACAACAGAGAAAGCTGACTCTGAGAAGGGTGTATGCATTAGGACATATACATTGTAGTATCCAACACAGATCATAGCACACCTGGAAAGGCAAGAAGGAAAACATGTTGACTCTATTCCTAATCATAGGCATGTGTATGTATGTGTGTGTTTTTATATGTGGGCCTCTTGAAGATTTAAACATTTTGAGCCTTTTGTTGCTAGAAGTATTTTAGTTATTTATTTGTGGGGAGTAGGCGGGGGTAGAGGAGAAAGAGGAGAAGGGAGTTCCAAATCTGTAATTTCATGTAATTTCCACTCCCTGAAGATCTGTCTCTTCAGTCTTAGAGACATGCCTCAGGCACAGAGAGAAATGGTTCTCAACCTGTGGGTCACAACACCTTTGGGGGTCGAACAACCCTTTCACAGGGGTCGCCTAAGACCATCGGAAAACACATATTTCTGATGGTCTTAGGAACCCAGACACGGCTCCTCTATCTGTCTCCAGGCAGGTCCACCCACATGCAGATACTCCCACATACGAGTATAAAAGGGTCGCGCCATTAGGAAGGTTGAGAACCACTGCAGTGATTTGCCTAAGGTCATAAAGCAAGTATGGGTCAGAGATTGGACTTGAACCTAGCTAGGTCTTTCTGATTGCAAGGCCAGAGCTCTATTGACTACACTAAGCTTTTGGTTTAATCAAAAGATAAATGAGACTAAAGGAAAGATGTTAAAATGAGGTGCGCAAAGCATTATTTGTTTTTTTGTTCTAGACCTTAGCACAATTCACACCACCTAGTAGGCACTGAATCAATACTTATTGATTGACTTTATATGAACAAATAAATTAGTAATAACTTTAGAAAGTCCATAGGAATGAGTTCTAATTTATTTAAAAGATAGAATGTGCCTGTAATTAATTTCTAAAATAAATTATATGTATGTGTCTATAAATGTATATGTATGTACACACTCATATATATGTCTATGCATTTTTTGGGGGGGGGTTTCCCCCTAACATTTAAAGATTTAACTTCACACTAACGTTTTTGAAAATCATATCTAAGTTCTACATTTATGTACAAAAATCTATCAAAGAACCCCAATAAACAATCTTGAAACACTGTGATCAGTATAGTTTTCTGAGACTTACCCAGGTAATCCCCCAGTCTCCATAACGTTTGCCAGAGTCACATCATTTGACCAGACATCATATTGCCACTTTCGAAGTCCCAGCACCCCACATAGGACACGGCCTGTATGTAGGCCCACTCTCATATTGAGGTCAACTTCAGTGGCTTCCGCAACAGACCTGAAATGGACAACAGGAGACCTTAGTTCCTTAGAGATCACTTTAATTTTTATTTCTTGTGGAATAGTGATGCTATATCCTGTTTTCTAAAATATTGTGTTACAGAGATTGTTTCATGGTTGTAAGAATTTAATTTTTGAGATCTCCCCCTCGAATCAGATTTCCCTCCAGGATTTTTAGGTCATGGGGTTGTATCTCTCAAAGAAATCTTCAAAATTCTCTGTTATAAAATCTGGAGTGTGTTAGATTATGTTCGGTTTTCTCTTTATCATGGATTCTAAGATGCGTTGGTTACTTCCTCCTAAAGACTTTATCATGTCTACTTTAGAAACCAATTACTTCTGATTATTTCTTCTTCTAATTTTCAAAGAACTAGATTATTATCAAGGCAAGCCAAAAATTATCAAACGCTCTCATTTGATCAAAAAGCAAGCACCAGTAAGATGTCTGGATATTTGAAGCCCACATAAGCACCATATCACACTTTCATGATACATCATAATATGTTTCCTGATCTCCATCTACTTTCTCTTTCTGGACAAGGGGTCTATTGTATGTATATTCCCACAATTATACTGCTTCTCTCTGTCCCTTCACAGATTTAACTCAAATATTCTCCAAGTACACTTCTCCTCCAGTTCCTAAATGTCCTTGCATGAGTGTATTTTTTTTTTTAAAGAATGCAACTCCATTGTCCCTTTTACCTCTTTAGAGGAGAAGCTCCTTCTTCCTATCCAGCAGTTCCAACTCCTCTACAAGAAGAGCATGATATCTAGAATATGGCTCCAAAGTTTTATCAGTCCTTCCCTTTCTTCTTGCTATGTCATAGTCTCTCATTCTATCAAAGGACTCTTCACTCTCCTTGAGAGCTTACACAACAGGTATGCATTCTTCTGGCCAGTTATCCTCTCCATTTGGAAGGTCATATTTGATTTTGTTCGCAAACAGCTCTTACTTGAAACAGGCACAAAAACAAACAAAATACTCTTTCTGCAAAATTCCCCTTGCCTTCTATACTTGAAGACAATAGCAAGGTTTTTAATTCTTAGTTGTTCTTGTGGCTAACTCTCATGGAAAACTACCTAAATGCAACACTCTTTAGCTACTATGGGGGCAATCTTACCTACTTAAGAAAAAAAAAATTACAGTAGTCTTTACCTGGGGATAGGACATGAGTGTGCTCAGCTAATATTGGGGCACAATTAGCAGATTCCTGTCTAAGTCCTAATAAAAAAAAGTGCTCAATTGCCTATGGGAAGGAGAAATTGACTTTTAGTTGCCTCTTACCTCTTTCTACTAATTGGACTTCCACTAATTTCCTGTTTTGCCATTTATTCGCATATGTATATATGTGTGTATACACACAATATATGAAATCACACATGCATGCATATGTGAATGTTTTATTTGCATATATCTACATATACATGTATACATATATGCATGCACATATATTTGTATTTATGTGCATATGTGTCCATATATGTATATATGCATACATATATACTGTCATCTCTCAACATTTGCATATTTCACATTCCCAGTTTGGGTTATTCATGGGTTGATTATTGGTAATAAAAGGGGAATTTATGGACATTTGTCACATACTGCAGAAAATTGCAGATGGTACATATGTGAAAAAAACCTAAAAAACAATTTAGTAAGTCATAAATGCATAAATACTACATATTACTAATCCATTTTATCATTTACTACCACAAATATACATAAACACAGAAGTTTATACACACATATGTATACATACATAAATTTATTATAAACAGTTAAATTTCATTAAAAGTTCCAGTGTGTGCTAAAGAACTATAGGCTATGCATCTCTCTTTGGGAATGCCTCTTCTTTTACTCTCTACCATCCAGACACAGCCACGTGATTTTCTCCTGCAATGATCTTTGTATCTTGCATTTTGGGTAGGAGAAGGAAATCAGTGAAGCAGTTGCCACAACTACAGCAGTGGCTGTGAAGACTCTGTTAAGTGTGCAAGATACTAATCTCTCTTGAGCAGAAACTGCAACTTTTTTATGGGTTCTACATGTTGTTTTACTTGTTTTCTTTGTGGGTGTATGTCAAATTAATATCAGAATTATTAAAAATAAAGGTTTGATAGTTTTTTTACATCGTTGGAGGTCCTACACCCCTAATCTCCACAGATGTCAAGGTATGGCTGTAAGAGATATGCACATACATAAAAACAAAGATCAGGAGGAGAGCAGGTTTGGGAAAGTATATGTCTATATAAGTATGCATGTATGTATATGTATATGCATATATATGTATATATGTGTATGTGTGTGTGTGTGTGTGTGTATAAACATATCCAAACTTTATCTTTATTGCAGCCCTCGGGGGGGGCATATTTTATATATATATATATATATATATATATATATATGTGCATATACATATATTTATAGCTATAAAGAAACATATCTACACTTTATTATGGCCTTCTTGAGGCTTGGGAAAAAAAGAAAAAAGTAAAAAAGTACACAACAGAGAACAAAAGAAAATTCACAAGGAAGCAATGAAAAAATGGACAACTCTCAACACAATGAGTATTATTTATCATATAGGCTTTCTTGAAATGAAAATTTACTATTACATATTTTGAATCCTCTCTTATGTTCTGCTATACATATGACATGCTTTTTTTTTTTTTTTTACCTAACTTTGTATTTAAGCTCCAATATTTAAGTTTATGATATGTTTTTCTTCTCTATTCTGCATTTATATTTTGGCATTTGAGTCTAAAATAAAATTTTGAAAAAAAAGCACGTATATGCATGTGTGTGTATATGCCATCACTCTCTACTCATATGTGTTGTCTCCGCTACTAGAATGTAAGATTTTTGAGAGTAAGGCCTGACTTACTTTTCTATTTATATGCCCAGTGTTTACTTACCACAGGGCTTTGCATACAGTAAGTGGTAAATAAATGTTTCATTCATTCATTCATTCATTCATTCATTCATTTTAACACACCTTGTACTTTCACATCTCCACGACTCTTACTGACCCTGTTCTCTATTCCTGGGATTTGCTTCCTCCTTACCTTCATTGGCTGAAATCTACCCTCATTTAAAGGCCAATTAAAATGGTGCTATCAAATCTATGAAGCCAATCTGTATCCCCATCCCCCATATCCAGCTGGTAAAAGACTTTCCCCTCAGATCTTATCTTACTCCTTGTTTTACAATTTCTTAATGTACTTATCATGTTGCCGAAACTTTGTATTTCGTTGCTTTCCTAGCTGGTATGCTCATGCCTAACCTAAGCTCTGTATATTCCTTTATAGCAGTGGGAGAGTTTTGTGGATGACTGGGGCTTTAACAGACACCTGCTGAATAATGAATGTGACCATATATTCAATCATGGCCCAAAGTCTGGAGTATTTGTTTAATCGAGTATTATTTACTGCCAGTTAACCTTAAATATAATTTTTTCAAAGCATAGAAACTATAAGTAAAGCCATCTTTTTAAATGTCTTATATGTAGTAGTGAGCTAGGTCATAATAAGAAAGAAAAAGCATCAAAACATCTTATTCCTGAAATTACAATTTTTTCAATAAATTCACATACATTCCTATACTCCAGAGCACAACTAAATTCAGTGTGTCATAAATCACATTCTAGAGACAATGCTCCCAATTCTTTCTCTATTTTACTTCAAATTTCTATAGCCAGAGCTGTAGAATAATTAGGAAGAATTATTATTTAAGGAATTTGTACAGTATAGGAAACTTGAAATACTTGACCTGTAAGTAGAAAATTGCAATTCAACACACTAATTATAGATCCTGCATGCACCCACCCCTCAATCATTGAACAACTGCCCAGACTATTACTTCAAGCCAGCCCTTCGGTTCAATCCTTGTGGGTCTTTATTGCCATCATCCAGGCTTCCATGAAGTAATTTTATCAACTAGCTGATACTGTTAACACCTTGGATTCCCAAAATAAAGATGCTAGCTTTGGAGTGAGACATCCTTTAAAAAGAACATCTGGGACCTCCAAATGTGATGAATAAGAAGGCAAACGAGCAGGCATTTGCCTTGGCTTCAAAGCCATAAGGCTTTCTGCTGTGGCAGCTGCCACATATTGATGAGAAAAAAGAACATAGCAAAGGTAGATTGAATTACTTGAATACTCAAAAAACCGAGCTCCAGGCATACACTTATATTGACAGGAACGACTTTAGCAGAGAAGCTTCAGTTTTAAAATCAGTCCACTATGTAGTTCTAAAGGCAGTTGGAAATAATGCTAACTTTTTAAAAAAATGTACTAATAGCAAATCATACACTGTTTCCATCTACATATGAAGAAAATATGCCATATGAATGTGGTGACCAGTCCTAATTTGAGGATAAATGGAACATACATAGTGGGACATAATTCTTTTGGAATTTCCATTTGTCTAAATACTTCCAGGAATGTGCTCTACTGTTCTTTGCCTTAGTCAGACCATGTTTGGAGTATTCTATTCAGATCTGGATACCACACTTACAGCAGGACAATGATAAACTGGAGAGTTTCCAGAGAAAGAAAGTCAGAATGGTAAAAAGCCTCAAGGCCATGTCCTGGGATTATTATTTGAAGGAACTAGGGTTATTTAGCTCAGGGAAGAGCAGCTTCTATGAGAATAAGAGAGCTGTTTTTAAGTACTTGAAATGCTCTCATGTAGAAGAGGGATCATTTGGTCCTAGAATGCAGAATTAGGAGGAATGAGTGCAAGTTGCAAAGAGGTACAAGAGATGTGGGCTATCTGGAGAGGTAATAGAAACCTTTGAAGGAATCTGAATGACTAGTTGGATAGTCTTGAATGATTGCTGTTCAGGTACAGACTGGAGTAAGAGCAGTACTGCCTAACAGAAAAAAAAAAATATGGCTCTGTTGGATGTAGGGAAAACTCTCCTCTTTGGGAGATACGGAATCAGGCTGCATCAAGAAGGGATGATTTCCCCATTACTGGAAATCTTTCAATTGGAGACTAGATGGCTATTTGTCAGTGATATTATAGAGGGCATGCCGATCAGGTTTGGGTTAGTAATAAATGATGTCTGAGTCCCCTTCTACCTTGAACAATCAATAAGCAGTTATTTGAATAAAGATAAGCATAAAATTCAAATTTAATTAGACCAGATTTTAAATCCCTTTTTAACAAGTCATATCTATATAATGGTTAGAAGATTAATAAACCAGGACCTTGGAGAAGCATATCACCATATAACATGCTTTTGACTAAGACTGACTCTTTGGCAAGTGAAAGAAGAGACATTCCAGAGGCTCAGTAGAAGTCATGGTGTTTATAATTTTGGAGCAGAGGGTCTTAACTTGGGGTCCGTGAACTTAATTTTTTTTAATAACTGTATTTCAGTATAACTGCTTTTCTCGGTAATCCTATGTATTTTGCTTCATAATCCTTTGTATCTGTGCATTTTAAAATATTATTCTGAGAAGGGATCCATAGACTTCATCAGACTGCCAGATGGGTCCATAACACCAAAAAAAGGTTAATAACTCTTGTTTTTAGAGGAAGTAACATTTTTCATTCCCCTAGGTCTCCTCTGAGATCTGGCCTTTGCTGGTTGGGATTATGTGAACTGGTGGCAAGCTTGAACTGGTCTAGAGGAAGAGGGGGGAAAGAGTACAGCAGAAGGAGAAAGAGAGAGTTGCGGCAGGAGTCACGGGATGGCTAAAGTGATTGAGATTGGGGCTGGCAGCAGCTTCTCTCAGCTTCTACTTATTGACGAGAACTTAGACTGCGTCTTACTGAAAGAAACCCATTCCAGGGGCAGCTAGGTGGCACAGTGAATAGAGTACCAGCCCTGGAGTCAGAAGGACGTGTGTTCAAATTCAGCCTCAGACACTTGACTACACTTACTAGTCCTGTGACCTTGGGCAAGTCACTTAACCCCAATTGTCTTGCCTTCCCCCCTCCAAAAAGGCAAAAAAAAAAAAAAAAAAAAAAAAAGAAAGAAAAGAAAAAAGAAACCCATTCCTCAGTGAAAACTATGAGGAAACCCTGCAAAGGTCACTCTTTCCCACTTTCTCTCCCTCCCCCTAACCAAGTGCCATCAAGAGCACTTTTCTCATTTATTTTTTTGCTACATACTACAATATTTCTCCATGTTGATTTTGGCTCTTTTCCACATAAAATTTTATGCTCTATCATTAAATTGGTGTATTTTGTGTACTTTGGTAACTTCTGGAGAACGCAGAGAGGAATAACTTTAACTATGTAGAATCTAACAGACTAAAAAAAGTTTCTTTTTCAGCCCAGGGACTAGCTGCCACCTAGGGGAATGATAAGCTGCTTTAAAAAAAATAATAATGATTCCATAAACTTCTCATAAGCAGAACTTCATTATAAAATGTGAAGTAGGAAGTTGGATCATTGAAGATCCTGCTATGTAAAGGTAAATGTTATATAGTGGGAAAGACTGCTAGATTTAGAGCCAGAGAATGAATTCAAGTACAACTCTGCCATGGTTACCTGGATAACTTTACCTCTGGATAGTTTCTATTGGCTTCAATTTATAAATTTATAAAAGGAGAGAGTGTTAGCAAGATGTCTGCTGGAGTTCTTTCTAGCTCTAAATGTATGGTCCTAATCATCTATGTAGGTCTAACGGAACAGAAAACTGACCCAATTAGATAAATACATTTTGTAGTCTGCTTTTGAGAAAAGACAATTCAATCTTGGTAATTTGGATTATCTCAAAGATTCAAACCCACTAGAAAGTTATGAAATCTTATAATTATGAGAATTCTGAACTCTCCATCCTATTTTGTCCTTCATTAAGAAAATTTCCATTTTCATTCCTTCTGTTCTATGAATCTTAAGGAAACTACTTCCCCTGCCGTCTCAATGAATGGCTTATGTTTATCAGAAAACAGCATCAAAAAACACTGCACCTGGAGTCAGGAAGGTCTAAATTCAAATCTGACCTCAGAGTTTGCTACCTGTGACTCTGAGTTAACTTAACCTCTATTTGCCTCAGTTTCCTCAAATGTAAAATAGGAATGATAATAGCACCTATTGCCCAAGGTTGTTGTGAGCATCAAATGAGATAAAAACTGTAAAACCCTTAGCTCAGTGCCTGGCACATGGTAAACGCTCTATAAATGCTACTTATTATTATTATTATTATTATTATTATTATTATTATTATTAAAAGAATTCCTACATGGGTCTTTAGGCAAGTTGAAATGTAGCTGTTGTTACTATAGTTATAAATCACTATAGCTATAGCTAGCATGAAATTACTCCAATCTAATGCATAGAACTGTGGCAGCAACCCATCTAGACTCAGTTATATGGTTCAATTTCCTTACTCTGGGTGCTCATTAATTCATTTATTTATTTATTTGCCCTAAGCACATATTACAAAAAATTAAGATGGGATGCACGTCAAAATAGTTGCTACTTCAAGAGAAACCATATCAGGTTTAAACTTTTCTTTTTCAACATAAACTGAGAAAACTAAATGTCTCTAGCTTCCTGTCCCTTAAACTTGGTAGCCTTGAAACATACATTATGTGAAGATGGGAAAGTCAATCCATGTCTCATCCTCATTTCTTCATGTATAAAATCTGGAAAATAATGTTTTCAATATTTATCTCAGTGTTTTGTGAGGAAAGTGCTTTGCAACCCTTAAAGTTCTACAGAAATGTGACCCATTATAAAATCATTTTAATTATTCTTTTGGTAAAGTAATAAATTTTTTAAGTGAAGCTGAATCTGAAGAGAATATAGTTGCATGTCTTTTGTAACTCTTCTAATGAAGTTACCCATAGTTATGCTTGATGTTTGGAAAAAGAACACACATGCACCCTAATTAAACAGTGTTTCATGATGCTTTTGTTGGACAGATAATTTAACAAAGGTTGCTCCTATTAAAATATGAATTAGTCCTATGATGGGACCACTACAATGAGAAAATTCTTTATTTTGAAAAAAAAAAAACAACTCCCTCCATCAGGAGAGAGTAATTAGCAATTACTAGGTGACAAGTACAATATGTATGAGTCAATGGAATAAAATGGCTACCCCTAAAGTTAATGGGATCTGAAGTAGCATAAGTATTATAGTATCCAGAGAGAGAAAGGTTAAGCTTTGCTGTATTCACTCTGTCCTGCTCACATTTCTTCTTTTGTACACTGTTCAGATGAATCCCACAATAGTCTAAACTCTCCTAGTTTCCTTGTACCTTATTCATCCTGGAAGACTTTTTTTTTTCCTACTCTACTTATCTTCCTTTTACATATGGCATGCTTAGCGCAGCTATTTTCCCATGAGTCAGTCTGCAATGAAAGTAGGTTTGTATGAGAATATCCCTGTGTTTTAAGGTTAGAGAAAGAGAAATGCTAAATATTTTTATGAACATATTCCCAAGAAATGAGCATCTGAATCCTCTGACAGAAGATCATTTCCTTCTGGTTAAATATTAAAAATGCACTTGATTCAAACACTCAAATGTGTAGTCAACACAGGCCCATGATTCACAAGCATTTACTACAATTTCTCTCTCTACTTTAACATTTACTTCATTCAATTTCTCTTTCAAAGGAATGATGGGAAATTCATCTTACCTTTCAGGAAAAAAAATCTGCATAATACTTGAAAGCATCTAAATTGATTGTCGTGTTTCAGAAAGGCAAGATATACTCATGAGAGTGTTGTCAATGAGCCATTAGCTTACAATGAAAGGCTGAAAATGTTGGTCAAATACTGACATATGGGAAGATAGCAGTGAGTATTTCCTTCCTTTTCTGTAGTATGCTGGAGTATACATGAAGGATGAACATGCTTTTTGCAAATCAGCTTAATATATTTTTATGTACATAGATTTCAACACACCCTTCTCTGGGAGGAGGAGGAAGAAGGCAGGAAGCCAGGGATATGGGAGGCTCTGGACCCATGGTTTCTTCAGAGTGTGTTACCATTGATTAATTATTTAAAGCCACAGGAAGTCCCTTAAAACTTAAAAGTGATAACAAGTTTTTAATCTGCACCTATTCACATATCTCAAAAATACATAGGGTGATCTATAAGAAAAGTTGTTAATCTATACGTATTCATATATATCTCACAAATGCATATGTTGATCTATAAATGTATCAATGTATGTGGTTATGTATATACAAAGTGATTTGTTTAAATGGCACTTGCTTGTATTGAATCCTTTCTTAAATATGTCAAATTTAAGAACATATGCTAATTCAAAATGGAGAATGAAAAATACATTTTAGGACATGGACAGATCAAGGAATTTATTTTGCTTGACTTTGCAAGCTTTTTACAAAGAATTTTTTTCTTTTAAATTGTGAGACAGAGAAAAAAAGAAACTGCTTGTTCAGTTGAAAAATCAAAATTTTAAAAAGATCATGTTATAATGCTAATTGTCAGTATTTCCCAAATTCTCAAAATTTCAGAGACAGTTAGATGAATTAAAATTAACTTTTGTTAAATGTCATGTTGTGCTTCCTTAAGTTCTGATCAAAACCAATGGATTGAGCATAACATCACCTGGGATCTCCCAGAACCACCACCAATAGGAATAGGGTTCTAGATTCGGGACAGGAGCTTTAAATAGGATACATATTGTTCCAAATCCAAAGGACTTGACCAAACTGGTTGTAGGAGCACAATGAGCTACATCATAATTACATCAGTCAATTTCATAGGTAGTTCTGCATCTAAACATCTCCCCACAAAGTCTCCACTTTTACCACAAATACAGGAAGAAAACTCTATTCCCAGTGGCAAGGGGCAGCTTTGGCAAATAAGTGATTACAGAATCCTTGCTGCTCTTGAATGTGTTTTCTCCCTTACAGAGGAATCCAGCTGGGACCTAAAAAAACCCAACAAGTTGGTCCAATACACTTCACCAAAATATCTTCTCAGGCTAAATTAGAAATGTCCATTTCTAATGAAAATGGAACACCCTATCATGGTAACTAGGAACTAGTAAGTCATCCCCACTGTAATTTCAGAGTATATTACTTTATGGATAAAAGCATGCCATGGAAACAATACTAAATAGTATAAACTGAGATTGAAAGACGACTTAAAACTACAGTTTATGGCACATAACAGATTTCCACATGTCTTTCACATGAACATCAGAAGTCACTTATAATACAGAAATTGTTCCATGAGCCCATGAGGGGAGAGTGGTGACAGATAATGGGATCTGAAAGAGAAAGGTCCATTAAAAATGTTAAATGGGATCATCTCTTATGAGAAGATATCTCTTACTGGGAAAATATATTGTTCAGAATGATGTCATCTTCTAAGCACAGGGGTTATTTTTCCTGTGAAGCCCTTATGGCTCCCCTTCTGAGATACTCACGTGATAGTATCAATCATGTCCAGCCCCATTTCGACACAGCAATGGGCATGGTCGGTTTTGGGCTGGGTCAGTCCTGACACGCAATAGTAGCAGTCCCCCAGGATTTTAATTCTTCTGCAGTGGTTTTCCTTTTGTAATAAAAAACAGAAACATATGTCTTAAGATTGTGACAGAAGCGAAAATGTCTCATAGCAAATTCTTTACCCCAAAATGGATAAAATTGCAAAGAAAATTCAACAAAGCTTCATCACTCTCTTCAGCTACATCATTAATCCCTCTTTTCTTTAGTTTCACTGAAGCCCCTAAGTTAATTATGTTAACATTGGCATTAATAGATCCCATGTTTAAGGAGAAATAGTAAAATCAGTCATAGAATAACAAAATTTAGAATTGGAGGGGACATTGGGATCATTCAATCAGCATAGGATCATGGATCAACAGTTGGAAAGGACCTCAGACAACATCCAGAAAAGCCTCCTCATTTTACAGGTGAGGAAACTGAGGCTGATGAAGGTTAAATGATTTGCCCAAGGTCATACAGGAAACAAATATCACAGGCATAATTTGAACCCGGATCCTCTGACAGGGCTAGTGCTCTGTCTACTTTACCATACTATCTCATAGTCCCAATCTCTTGTTTTAGAGATGAGGAAGTGATCTGGTTAAAGTTACACAGGTCATATTATTAACCCAGAATAGAGGGACAGAAGATGTGATTTTGTTGATATAAGGAACTCTCCAGTGAGGAAACTATCTCTACTAGTTTAAGCCAGCATCTTCTTTCTAACCAAGAACCTGACCACAAAAAATAACTACTGCAGTGGCAGGAAAAACTGAGACACTAACTCAGAAGAAGAAAATATGAAAACAATTACAAAGTCCCAAAGAAAAAATACAAAGTGTATACAAGACCAACAAGACTTTCTGGAAGAGTTAAAGAGATAAGAGTGAAAGAGGAAAAACTGGAAAAAGAAATGTGAGTGACGCAAGGAAATTCTAAAAAAGAGAATTAATAGCTTGGTTTAAAAAAAAAGCCACACCAAAAAAGAAAAATACTGAAGAAAATAACACTTAAAAAAAAATTGGCCAAATGGTAAAAGAGACACAAAAATTCACAAAGAAAATAACTTTTTAAAAAGAATTGGTAAAATGGGAAAAGAGGTACAAAAATGCATTGGAGAAAATGATTCTTTAAAAATCTAAATTTGGCAAGCAGAAGCTAATGACTCCATGGGACATTTTGTTGTTGTTTAGTTATTTTCAGTCATATCTGACACTTCATGACTTCTTTGGGGGTTTTCTTACAAAGATACTGGAATGGTTCATCATTTCCTTCTCCAGCTCATTGTAACTGGGGCAAACAGGATTATGTGACTTGCCCGAGATCATATAGTTATTAAATGTCTGAAGTTGGATTTGAACTCAGGTCTTCCTGACTCCAGGCCCAGCTCTCTATCTACTATGTCACCCAGTTGCCCTCTAGAAGACATTAAGAAATAATAAAACAGAGTCAAAAGAATAAAAAATAGAAGAAAATGTAAAATATTTCATTGGAAAAACAACCATGCTGGACAGTAGATCAAAGAGAAATAATGTAAGAATTACTGGAGTACCTGAAAGTCATGATCAAAGAAAGAGCCTATTTCAAGAAATTATAAAGGAAAACTGCTCTGAAATCTTAGAATCAGAAGGTAAAATAGAAATTAAAAGAATCTACCAATCACCTCTGCCAAATTCAAGAACTCCTAGGTATGGGAGAAAATACTGCAAGCAGGCAGGAAGAATTCAAATGTTATGGAGCCACCATCAGACTCACGCAAGATTTGCAGCTTCCACATTAAAGAAGCAGAGAACTTGAAACGTGATATTCCAGAAGTCAAAAGGGCTAGGATTACAATCAAGAATAACTGACCCCACAAAACTGAATATAACCCTTCAGGAGAAAAAAAATGTCCACTTTATTTTTTTTTTTTTTAAAGAAAATAAGTCAGGAAGAAAAGCAGGAAAGAAGGAAGGCAGGCAGGAAGGAAGGAAGAGGGAGGGAGGAAGCATTTAAGTAGATACTGATAGACAGGTACTACTATTTTTCCCTTTTTTGTAGTTTTCCAGTCATTTCTTCACAGATGTGGAAACTAAATCATTAAGAGGTTAAGTTACTTGACCAGGGTCACATAGCTAGCAAGTGAGGTCAGATTTTAAATTCGTATCTTCCTAACTCAAGGACCAGTATTCTATAGTCTGTGTCACTTAACTTTTTCCTTGATATTTATCTTGTAAATAAAAATAGTTTACCTTATATCACTGGAATTTGTCCATTTCCAGGCATATCTGTACACACACACACACACACACACCCACCAAAAAATCAGACAAATTCCACACCTAGGTTGTATATACACATAGAACAAACTTATCCCATTTTTAGCCTTTTGATGCCCAGGAGATAGAGACATAGTATGTATGATCATTTCTAGAAGTCAGTCTCAAATCTATCCATAACACTGAGAGGGGTGAAAATTGTATCTGTGAATGTGTATTATTGTGTGTATAACACACATATAAACATATATTTTGTTAAGGAGCATGCTTTATTATAATAAGGAAAAATCTTTCTATTCCCATACTTTATTAATATTTTTAATATCCTTACTCATTCGCATTTTAACATAAATGAGTGTTGTATTTAACCAAAGGTTTTTTCCCTACATTTACTGATGTAGTCACCAAATTTTTATTATTTTATTAATGATCTATTATATTAATTATTTTCTAATATTGAACCATTCTGCCCTTTTGCTATAAATTTAACTTAATCAAAATGAAATTTTAAAATGTATTACTATATATTACTAGGCAGTATTCTACATTTTTCCCTTCGGAAATTTGGTATTCATTCATGATATTGGTCTATAATTCCCTTTCTCTGCCTATCTTTTCCTAGTTTGGGAATGAGAATCATATTTAGCTCATAGTAAGCATGACCAAAAGCAAAACCATTCTACTGCGTAGAATGCTGTCTGTCTCTATTTTTGAAAATGCCTTATATAGCTAAAGAAAGTTTGATATAATTCACTAATGAATGAATATGTCTTTCTTATCATGATATCTCACAAATCGTGTACTCCACATTTCTGATATTGAATTATTGGAATTATCTATTTGTGGTTTTGCCAATGTGAATATTTCATATTTTTATTGATAATCATTAATTTCTTTTATATTTTCTGTTTGATGAAATTTGCTTATTATATTCTCTAAGAAAAAAACCTCCTTCACTATCTGTTATGGTCTCTCCCCTCTTGTTTTTAATTTTTTGTTGATTTAGTTTTCTTCTCTTTTTGTTTCAGTTAAATTAGTCAACAGTATGCAAACTATAGCGGCATTGGAAAAATAAAGCGGCTTTACGTTTTGCTCACTAATTTTACAATGCTGGGTGAGTATTACTTTCCCCCCCTTTCAATTCTGTTAATTTGCCATTCGATTACAGCAATCAAGTCTTTTTTTCAGCTAATTGTGATTGAAATAATATGCCAGCTTTCTAAAATATATAATGTGCAATGAAAACACATTGTTTCTTTTCTCCTTTATTAATATAGTCAAACAAATAAATTTGTCTCTAAGAACTCTTTTAGCTATATTGCATAAATGTTTATAGGTTGTATTTGTCATTATTGTCATTACCTTTAATACAGTTTATTATCTCTTTAATTGGGAATTTGACCCAATCATTCTTTTTTTTTTGGGGGGGGGGTTATTCTTTTTTTTTTTTTTGAATGACTTATTTATTTACTTTTAGTTTACAAGATTCAGTTCCACAATCCCTTGAGTTTCAGATTTTCTCCCCTCCCTTCCCCTCTCCCCCATGGTGACTGTACAGGATCTGCAAATACTTCCACACTGTACAACAGTTTGGTTATATAGAAGGGTTGTAACCAATGAGTGATCGCTGGGGGAAAAAAGCAAAACCAAACATGAAAAAGAACAATAGCATGTTTTGCTTCAGTCTCCATTTAAACTATAGTCTTTCTATATCTTTCTTTGAGTTTAGATATCTCTTTCCATCCTGAGGCTTGTAGAGTTGTCTTTTAGCTGTGCGTTGTTGAGGATAGTCCAGTTTATCAAGGTTGGTCATCATATGTACAATGTGTCTGTGATTGTGTACAGATTTTTCCTGGTTCTGCTCTTCTCACTTAGCATCAATTTATATAAGCCTCTCCAAGTAATTATGAAGTCCATTCTCCTTCTCATTTTTTATAGCACAATAGTATTCCATTACATTCATATGCCATAGCTTGTTCAGCCATTCCCCAATTGATGGGCATCTCCTATATTTCCAGTTTTTTGCAACCACAAAGAGAGCTGCAATAAATATTTTTGTACATATGGGTCCTTTTCCCAGTTCTGTGATCTCTCTTGGATATAATCTCAATAGTGGTATTGCTGTGACCCAATCATTCTTAAGCAAGTTCTCAACATTTAATAATATTCATCTTTCTAGCATTATTTTAATTTTATTATGTTCTATGGTAGCATTTAAATGCTTAACCATTATTTGTATATCAAAGATGTCATATGAAATAAAAATACTCAAATTTGAGTATTCATTATGCACATTTGAATAAAAAGAAAATTCTGTAATATATCCATTCATTTCTCTTCATCAGTTCTTTTCAGTATTCTGCTGAATGCTTAAATTTCTTTGTCATTTATCTTCTTATCTGAGTAATTGTACTCTGAAAGTGAGATATTGTAATATGTACCTATTAATGTTTTTTCTCTCTATAGCCTTTAGCAATTCAATTAACTTTTCCTTTAAAATTTAGATGCAATGCCATTAGACTCCTATGTATTAAATATGGATATAATTTGCTATAATCATTATATTCTTGTCATGTTAATGATATCTAACACAATACATGGTTTAACAGTGGTATGTGGGTAGTATTCTCCCTTACTGAAAGGATTGGGTTATTTCAGAAATAGAGACACAAGTAGAGAGGAGGAAGGTTCCACATCTAGAGAATGTAGTCAATGAAGGAAGGCCAAACAAATTGTGTAGCAAAAGATGAATTTTTGTCAGTCAGCGTTCTCTAGATTAGAGTCTTGGCTCTGTGGTCTTTGGCATGTCACATAACATTTTAAAGCCTCAGTGTCTTCTCCTGTAAAATGAAGATCATAATAATAAATACCTCCCACGGTCATTATGAAAAATGTGTCCAATAAGCCTGAATATACTATTGAAATGGGAGTAATTAGTCTCATCTGGATGACTCCTGGTAGGTGGGCACAACTGTATTCCTCAACAATTTCTTCTTAGCGTATATGTTATATAACCCTCTGGAGTGTGTGTGTATGTCTGTGTTTATGTAGCCTTTGGAAGTTTCCTGATAACTGGAGCTTTAAATAAAACACAAAAGAGTTTTAAAATATTAAACGTTAAGAAATATCCAATTTAATTCCATCCAGTAAGCATATAATCATGTGATCATGATTTTTTTTTTTAAAAATTTGTTTATTGTTTTTAGTTTTATCTTATTCCCTTTTTGAAGTCAGGTGTTTCATTGATAAAATGCCTGTGGACAGCTGGGTAAATTATTCTGTTTTTCTTGCTGAATATGTTAGCCAAAGATTGAAATCACTTCATACAGTCCAAGCAACCCACCATTGCCATAAACAGTCTTTGTAAGCTTGAGCATGACAAATAATTCCTTTAACCATTGTGTTCATCTCCCTTACTTTCAATAGTCACTCAGATTTCTTTGCCTGCTCAGGCCAAACCTTCAGAGCAGATCTGACAACCCAACTTCTTCTATGGAAGAAGTAATGGGAGAGATGGAGGAGAAGGATGCAAATCATATTTTCTCACAATTGAAAAGATAACATAAAGTGTCTGAAAGGAAAAATATGTGAGGAGAAGTAGGATCCCAAGCTTAATGAGAACATTCCTGGTTTCCTCTATGTACCAAATGTTCATATCACAGATATAACAATGGAATCCCCTCCAAGAAGCCACATATTTGCACTGACATTTAGAGCCATCTGCTTGAAACACACATACACACACAAAATAGGCACATATAGCTAATCTATATTTAGAAAACTATAGATGAAATGAACACAGCCCAAAACTCAGCTTCAAATATGGAATTGTAACTCCCACTATTTGACTTTTCTAGTCTTGTCCCTAGGCTGTTAAACATTGCTAGAGACAATCTCAAAATGAGGCTGGTACCATCCACTACATATTCTTGCTACGTACTTTCTGCTAGATCCTTATTGGTGCTCAGAAATCCTTTTATCGTATTTTAGAGATTCCCTAACTCATATCCTGAACTATTTTGAACTCATCCTGCTTTTCTTAATCCTCCTACACCAAGATTCATAATAGATGATTTTGACTCACGCTTTGCTGAAATCGAGACCCTCTTGTTGAGGTCCCTCAACTTCCAGTCTTCACATTTCAAAAGTTCTCAGCATATTCCTCCCTTCACATCTCCCTCCCTTCTGTCTTAAAGAAAGGGGTAACTTTTCTCCTTGGTGAGGCATTAGCAAAGACCTGTACCCTTGATCCTATTCCCCCCAACTATTCCCTTAATTCTATGGGGGACTATAAGACTATGACTTTATAGAATTTTCCCTCCATATCAGTCAGAAATCATCTACTTTTCCTCATGCAGCTCTCCCTTTTCCATTGACTCCCTTTCATTTCTCTTCTTTCTTTTCCTCTTTCTCCTCCTCCTTCTCTTCCTACTTCTACTTCCACCATCACCATCACCACCACCACCACTACTTTAGCTGAGAATTACTCAGAAAATTTTTAAGGCTTGCAAAGCACCTTGGATACATTACTTAATTTGTTCTTCATAATACTATGAAATAGTTTTGAGAGGTGAATGACATTCAGTTAATAGGTAGTCATTGAATAAGTTCTTCATATATGCTATGGAAAAATATTGCAGATAAACAATGAATTGGGATCAGAATTTAATAGGAAAAGCAAATTAGGCTATACTGCATTTGGCAAATCATATGTGACTTTCAATGACCTTAAATTGTTTTCTGAAAACAAAAGTTTATCTTTTTAATGCCAATATTCCTCTTGTGAAGGGTATATGGTTGCAATACATGGAACACCACATAACTGGAATATATCTTGAAAAAAATTACTTGAACGTAAAAAGTGACATAAAAGTAAACTTAATGACAATGTATGATTGATAAATGAGGTAAATCAATGATATAGAAAGAATAAAAGATAACAAAAATGATTGTAGATTCATTGATAAATGGAAATACACATAAATACTGTAATGTTACTCCTCAGATAAAAGCCCTACAATGACATTTTATCAATTACTGAACAAAGTCCAGGCTCCTTAGGCTAGCACTCATAATCCTTCAGAAATGTAAACTTCCTAATATTTCTTGTCTTAACTTCTACTATTCCCTACTTTACATTCTAAAAAAAAAAAAAATCCAGATTACTGCTTCTTCATAAATATATATAACTCCAACGCTATACTGCCTGCAGGCCTTTGTTAACAGTAGCTAGGGTGTTCCCCTTTCCAAATCTCTGGTTGCTGAAATGTTACTTTTATCTTTTAAGATCATACCTCTCCATGAACTTTTTCTTAAGTATTTTAATGGGGAAGGATCACTTCCTTCTTAGACTTCACATAGCACATTACACCTTTGTGTATTTCTTAATACATTTGATTCTGCATTATCATAGCAACTGTATATATTTATGATATTTCTGCCCTGACTCTCCTAGACTGGTCTGTAAGTGTCATGTGATAGAAACAATTTGTTAATTATGACATATCCCTCAGAACCCAGCATAGTCCTTTGCACATAATAAGGAACTAATAAATCACGAATGAACGTTCCCTTGTGCTAACGTGAGTCATAATAAATTATTCTGAGCATCAACGTGGTGCTTGGGGCTATCTTTCTTTGCAACTAGGCAGTCTCTAAGTCCTATTTCAGTACAAATTATCTAGGTGACTAGAATAAGGAGCATTTATTGTAAAAAATACCCTATAGAGCTCCTTGCATTCAGAGAGAGGACTCATACCCACAGGTACTTAAAGTTTACAAAGTATGTTCCTCACATGAATCTTGTAATTTAGGGAGAATAAATATTTTTATTTTATAGATAAAGAAAATGGAACAAGAAAAGATGAACTGATGTGCTCAGGTTAGCATAGGGAGTAAGGGTCAGAACCCGGACTTGAACCACGGTAATTCTGATCCCAAGACCAATACTTACCACTATATCAACCTGCTCCAATATTCTTTTGTACATATACTCAGAGAAATTTTTATTTTCATCTCAATTCTAAATTTGAACCTGGCATATATAGTCAACATATTCTCAAATATGGTGGACATATGGTAGATGTAAACAGGCTAAAACATGTTGGAAATTATGATGTACATGAGAAGTGGCATAAAATATAGCATCTGAGGAAAGGCACATTCAGAAAAGGAGGTGGACAAGTCAAGCAGCAAGGGATAGCTGATGGACAATACTGTATATGAGCTTCACTTAGGAAACCCAGAGGAAGGTCTCCAATATAAAAGGATTTTTTTTGACGATTTACTGGAAGACATGAACAAGATTCAATAAAGGAATGAATTTATCATTCAACATGTATTTATTAAACAACCAATCTATCAATAAGTATGCCTCAATTGCCTACCTCAGGAACTATACTTAGGTGCTGGGAACAAACACATAAAAAATGAAATAATTCTAACTCACAAGGAGATCATATTGAATGAAGTAAGCAACACATACGCATTTAAATATATACACTATGAATATAAAATAAATAAATTCAAATACATACTAAGTAATTAAAAGAAAGGTAATTTGGGTAGAGAGGATCAGGAAAGGCTTTGTATTGAAGATGTTGCTTGAGCTATATGTTAAAGAAAGAGAGGGAATCTGTGAGAAAGAGTAAGGTAGGAGTTGTCATTATGGTAATGCAAGATGGCCAGTGCAAAGGCACAAAGATTAGAGATGGAGTGGTATGTGTGAGAGATAAAGAGAAAGTCAGTTTGGTTAGAATTCAGCATGTAGAAGTTAGTATAATATCCAAGGAGACTAAAAAGATTGGTTTGGAATTAGGGTTAAATGCAAAGGCAGCCATAGTCCTCAAGGAACTCCCAACATGGAAACAACAGGTATATACAAAATATATACAACGTGGCTGAGAGGTGATCACAGAAGGGAAGACACTAGTATGGGACAGAAGAGGCTGGGTCAGGCCTCCTCCTACAAAAGGTTAATACTTTAGCTGTATCTGGAAGAAAACTAGGGAAGCCAAGGGATAGAAGTGAGGAAGAAGAGCATTGTAGACAAAGGAAATGGTCAGTACAAGCAAGACCAGAGTCCAAATGGAGTGGAACAGCAAGCAAACCAGGTATTGCAGAATGTGTGGAGAAAAGGAGAATATAAGAAAACTGGAAAAGTACAAAGGGGTGAAGAATCTGAAATGCAAAACAGAGTACTTAATATTTGATCCCGGAGGCAACATGAATCCACTGAAATTCATTGAATAGTGATGACACATGCAGATCTATACTTTAGGAAAATCATCTGGCCACTGAGTAGAGAACGGATTTAAATTGGAGGAGACTTGAGGCAGGGAGGTCAATTAAAAGGCTAATGCAGTGGTCAAGGTGAGAAATAAAGATAGCATGAACTACAGTGGTAGATGTGTGAATGGAGAGAAGGAAATGCATGCATATTGTGAAGGTAGAGGTGACAAGATTTGGCAAGCAATTGAATATGAAGTGAGAAATTGAGTAGGATTCCGGGAGAGGGTTTAGGTGATTGGGAGGTTTGTGGTACTCTCAACAGTACTAGAGAAGTTTAGAACAGAAAGTTTGAGGGGAAATAATGAGTTCTGCTTTGGACTTGTTGAGTTTGAGATTGCTTTAAGGTCAGACAGTGTGAGATGACAAAAATACAGTTGGTAATATGCAGTGCTGGAATGCAGGAGAGATTCTGGGTGGGTATACAGATTTATAGACCTGAGAATCACCTGAATTGAGATGATCATTGAACTCATGGGAGCTAAGATCACCAAGTAAGATATATATAGAACAAAAAGTGAAGAAGGTCCAGGGTGGATGAAGAATTAGCATAAGACGGAGGAGTCAGAGAAGCGGGAGAGTGCAATCGTAGAAACTTCGCAAGGAGAGAATATCCAGTAGACCACAATCAACATGCTCAAAGGCTGTAGAGAGATCAGGAAGGATAAAGACTGAGAAAAGGTCTTTAAATTGAGCAATTAAGAGATCAGTTGTAATGCAGAAGTGAGCAATTTCATTGGATTAGAACAAGGGCATGGATGTGTTGAGATTTGGACCACTGAAGGGAGAATCCACAAAGATGAGAAACTGGATCATAGGATCATGAATATACAACTGAAAAGGGACCCCAGATACCAACTAACGTAAACCCTTCTTTTTACAATTAGGAAGCTGAGACCCAGGGCAGCTCACTGAATTATCCTCAAGTATAGAAAAATAAAATTTTCCATCCCACTCTCCCATAGAGGGTTCCAGACTCAGGAGGAAATACTAATTGAAGAACATACAAGTAAAAAACAACCTAATTTAGACAGAGAGAGAGAAATATGAATACACTCATCTGTTTTATATATTGAGAACAAGTAACACAAAGTTCTAATAAATGCAGTGTACTCCAATTCAAAATGTATTCTAATTCCACATTATGGCCAATTAAAGGAAAACCCTATGCAAGAAGAAAACAGAAATGGATAAGAAACAGATACACATAAAGCCAGTCTTTGTGAAATCCATCAGAGGCAAAAGCCAAATTCATTTATTAATATTCTCATACTTCGAAAAAACATTCAATTTAACTCTCAATTTAAAAATGGGTAAATATTGCCAAAATCTATTCTAAAAACATGGGCGTTAGTTCTTTCATTAACACCAATATTATAGAGGTTCTGACGCACTTCATATGTATGAGGACTTCCTACATAACTGAGACAAATTAGGTTTCTTTTTTTTTTCCCTTTCATTTCTCTTTTAAATTCTGAACAACAAACTTCCAACAACAAAAGTCCTATCAGCAGCAGCAATGAATTCAATTCACTTGATTCAAGCAGATTCTGTTTAAAAATAGTTGAGCAAATCAGTCCCTTGGGGATAATAAAAGGCACACAGTCTGTTAGCATTTTCAACATACTGCATCAGGCGGGCAGGCTGCCCACCTGCAGGAGTCTCACTGAGAGACTTCTAAAATAACTGCTGAACTCCCGGAAGGCAAAGGCACAGTTAGTCAGAATCAGGTGGTGGCCAGAATTCCAAGTACTGATAAAGGAAATCTTTCAAGTTGTTTGGTAACTTTGCTAAATTGTTCAAATGTCTGGTTTGTACATTGACTGATCCACATTGCATAACACATATGGAACATTCGGAGTTCTGGATGTATTTGTCCTAGATGATGTCTTGTGAAAAGATAGATGAACTTGGAGTCAAAAGATCTGGTTTTTAAACCTGGCTCTGCAACTAACTGGGTGATGTTGGCTCAGTCCCTGAAACTCCCAGAGTCTCAGTTTCCTCCTCTGAAAAATGGGGGGGGGGGAATGGAAATAGATGATTTCTACAATTCCTTCCAGCTTGAAATCTTTTGATTCAATGATCTTATGGCTAAAATCTGCAAAAGGCAACAAAGAAATAGTTTGATGAAGAAAAAAACAACAACATAATGTCTTGTGGCACACAGTGTAACCTTAGGAACTTAGGGACACATTAACCTTAGGAGCACATTTTGTGATCACTCAATAGGTCCACAAGACATGTTCTTCTTTTATTGTCTCCGTCATGAAAGAATATATCAAAGGAAAATGTAAAGGATCTTATGTGTGTGTGTATGTGTGCATGCGCATACATGGGCATGAGTGTGAATATGTGTTATGGCTAATATATATTGAGACAGAAACAAAGGCTGGCAAATTTATGGAATTGTCTCCCTTTGCACTAAAGTCAAATAGCTGTTTATTTCAAGAAAACGTTTTTTCCCAAAGAAACTATACTTGAAACTTAATTGTGAGTGAGTCTCCTAAGTCTTACAGTTCATATTGGTTGCCTCTGATCCCTCAACACTTAAATTTACTGCCAGCTCACATAAAACAAAAGAAACCAAAAATCAATTATAATTCACAAATTTACTCATTGTTCTTCCTTCCTGAAACATTATTCATAACATATAAATCCCCAATTTCTGAAAATATAATGTAGAAAACAGTATTATTTACTTGGAAACAGAGGTTCAAATTAAAGTTTCTAAAACAAAACTGCTTATTCATTGCCTAATTTAGTTTGTCGTTGAAAACTAACATAGTTTTTCAGCTTATCCCTTTTAAAAACAGGACCAGAGCCTCTTCTCTCCCTATGAGTGTCTAGGACTCAGAGCTGGAAGATTTCAATACAGAGTCTATGAAAAGAGACTGGATACTAATTGCTCTCCCAATCATCTCGGACCCCATTGCCAGATGAAACTTTTACTTTGCAACTCTCTTTGGAGTACTTAAAAAATGTCAGCATCACCTTTAAGTGCTTAGCAGAATGCTTATACATAGTAGGTGCATAATAAATGTTTGTTGACTCACTAACTTTTACATCATATTAATCTAGGCAACATACTGTGAGAATTGAGATATCAGTCATTCTATACAAAACATGATTAAGTGATGTATACACAACATGCTAAATGATACATGATGTGTAAGCCTTTTTTGAAATTTGGGTACTCAATTCTATATTTCATCATCATTCCTAGTAACTGTCAGTGTCCACACTGTTCTAATCTTCAGTAAACATGAAGAAAAAGGTGAAATATTACAAATAAAAACTTAGTCTAAGAAAGGATAATGTTCAACTGAGAGGAAGAAAAGATTCAGTCAAAACTTGTAGTACATGGTTTATCATCCGGGAAGACAAAGCTTGGAAACAGCAGCATGAATTCACCTAAGAAAATACTTTAAGACTAACCAAGAAATAAGAAAATTCAATTGTATTCAACCAAAGTCATTCCACTCACACTGTAACAGTAGGAATAGAGAGGGTGAGGGTTACAGAGAGAGAGAGAGCAATCAGGCATGTGACACAACTAGAACATTTTATCACCTGCCATCCTAGCTGGACGTATTAACCTGAACTCACACAAAAGGTATCTCTGACACTGCTGATCTGATCTGGCCATTTCCCCTTCATTTTAGTGAGAAACTTGGATTTAGAGGCAGAAGAATTCTTGGAGTCTACTGAGTGCAATCATTTCATTTTATAGATGAGGAAATAAATACCCAGAGAGTGGGTGACTTGTGTTGGGTAGCAGAACCGGCAAGAATTTCAGGAAGAAAGCAAATATTCTGTGATTATTACAGCTGGAATATCTGTTAATTTTATTAGAGGATGTTCAAGTCCAAGCAAGCAAGAGTAAGTGACCAATAGTGATGTTAATGGTTCATTGGTTATTGTAAGTAAGGAGGATTTTGTTATACTTTTTAGAGTTTAGTTTCCCAGGATCTATGGCCATGGTGACGTCTAGTTTCTAGGTGTTAGATAATAACTCCCAGAATAGTCCTAGGGATTCTAGACTGTAATTCCTAGAATCATAGTGATAGTTCTACTGAGCTTGCTTTGTGAGATATGGGGTGACATAATGTGATATTTACTATGCTTGTGCAGAATGACAATATTGTTGAATTTAACCTGTGAGCTTAATGTTGGCAAGTTGCCTACTTTGTCTGTTGCCCTATAAAGCAAGTGGGCACTGGTCAGTGAGCAGAGAATCCATAGGGGAACCCAAGGAAGAACCCACTGGGATTTGGGTAATGCATAGAGGAATGCATGTAACTGCCTCAACTGGCCTCCGTTAAGGCTTGAGGGAATTTAGGAGAGTACACAAGCTGTGCCTGTCTCTATTGACCCCATCAAGACCTAGGGGTAGTTGCCCCCTTTTCTTGTCAGCCCCTGGGAGAAGGGTGATTAGGGAATGCTGTAGGAGCTAGTGCCCCCATTATCAGCAACTCCCTCTTAAAAAGACTAGACTAGAATAAAGAAAGATTATTAACCCCTCTAAAGTTCTCTTCCTATCCTTTCTGTCTGACCTTGAGGTTCACTTGAAGAGGCTGGAGTATAAAACCTCCAGTGCTTCCTATGTGTTATTTGTGAAATAGTTATACATTGTTCCAATTGATAAGTGAGTTTATGTATGGATTTCCAATCATTAAAAAAGAATCTGGAAAAAAATTTGCTTAAGTGTCATAGAATCCTATTTTTTTTTTTTTTAGCTAGAAGGGATCTCAGAGATGATCAAATCTCATCTAGGATGGCCTTCATTCATTTGTTCAATCATTTCTTCCTTTTTCCCTTTCCTTTTTTCTTTCTTTTTCTTCCTTCTTCCCTCCCTCTCTTCCTTCTTTCCTCTCTCCCTCCCTCCCTTCCTCTGTTCCTTCCTTCCTTCCTTCCTTCTTTCCTTCCTTCCTTCCTATTTTTCACATGAAAAGAGGTTCAGAAAATGAAGTCATTTACTCAAGGTCACAAAACTAGTGAGTTTAAATAACAATCCCAGCTTCCACTAGACCAAGCTGCTCCTGTGCCACACTGTCTCATGTCTGGTAATCCAGCTGAGGAAAAGTGTGAATTGGTTAGGACCCAGGAGCAGGGAACCTCCAGCCTCGAGGCCACATGTGGCCCTCTAGGGTCCTCAAGAGCAACCTTTTGACTGAGTTCAAGTTTTACAGAACAAATCCTTTTATTAAGAGGTTCCCCACCCCTGGTTAGGCAATGAGGTCTATCATATTATTGTCTTTTTTTCACCCTACTTTCAAAATATCTAGCCCCAGGGACCATGGGCTAAGTCAGGTCTATCATGTTGTTTTTGTTACTCTACCCTCAAAATATGTAGCCTCAGGGAACATGGGTTAAATCTGGGTTTTTTTTGTTTGTTTGTTTGGTTTTTTTTTTAACCTAGTCTATTTTCTCTAGGGCAATGGTTCTTAACTCGGGGGCCATGATTTTTTTCTTTTTTTTTTTTTAATTTTAAACACATTGACAACTGAATTTCAATAAAAGTGGCTTCCTTCATAACCCTAATTGCTTTATTTTATGCATTTAAAAGCATTATTCTGAGAAGGGCCCCATAGTCTTCATCAGATTCTTAAGGAATTCTATGGCACAGAAAAGATTAAAAATCTCTGTTCTACAGAACCAGGAAAAGCTTGTACACAATCAGAGACACATTGTATGTGTGATGACCAACCTTGATAAACTGGACTCTTCTTAGCAACACACAGTTATGAGACAACTCTACAAGTCTCAGGATGGAAGGAGGTATCTACATGCAAAGAAAGATCTAGAAAGAACAAAGTTTAAATTCAGACTGAAGCAATCTACATGCTCTCGTTCTTTTCCATGTTTGGTTTTGTTTCTTCTTTCCCATTGTTCATTCCATTGGTTACAACCCTTCTATGCAACCAGACTAATGTCCAGTGTGAAAGTATTAGCACATCCTATACTTGATTGCATGCCGCCATGGGGTGAGGGAGGGGGGTTGAGGGGTGAGCGGGTCAGGAAAGAAAATTTGACACTCAAGGGATTGTGGAACTGAATCTTTTAAACTAAAAGTAAATGAACAAATCAATTAAAATTAAGAAAAAAAAAAAGAATCTCTGCTCTAGTGGTTGCCTCTCTGACAGTGGCTCTCAGCCTGGCTGGCAACATTTTCTGTTGAACTCTGCCACCAGTCTCTTCCCCTACCACGACAAAAGCAGTTCTTCCCCCTAGTGCTGCTCCAGATTCTGCTCTCAGCCCACCTTTCCTTCAGTAAATCATATAATTTTCCTCATGAGAATGCCAGCAGAAGCAAAAGCAATAATGTAAACTGTTCTCTGCTCTAGCTCCAGCTGTAACTACCATTTCCATTTATAGAATCAGAGGATTTGGAGCTATATAGCACTTCAGGGATCATCATGTTCATGACTACCATGGCCCATCATGCACACATACTTAATAGATAAGGAAGTTGAGGCCCAGAGAGGTGAAGTGAGTTTTCTGAGGTCACACAGTTAATAACAGAATAAAGACCCAAACCTGGGTCTTTGACTTCATATCTGGTATTTTTTTCTACTACATTATTTTTTTACTACGTTTCTACCACATTTTCTACTATATTTTCTACTATGTCAACTACTTTCTAGTATATTTCTACTACATTTTCTACTACATATATTACGTTATGTTGAGTATAACATTATATTGTTAATTCTACTGATGATACATTTATACTGAGTTGAGAAATATGAAAGAAAAAGAAAAAAAAGGGTGTGGGAAGCAAGAGAAAAGAAGGGAAATAAGAGAAGGGGAGAGAGGCTCATCCAGAAAGATTTTTTTTAAAAAAGCAAATTAAAACAAGACCAAATCCTGAAAATCCCACATAGTTGAGGATATAAGGATGGTGAGGGAACAACAAAGTAACGGCAAAGAGTTTTGGCCCCTAGAGAAGGGGCCAGGGACCTCTCTGGCCCTTCATTTTACCAGATGGATCAGCAGTGTTGTAGGGAAATCACTGAGCAGGCAGTAAGATCCCCAAGAAAGAGTACTTGTGACCACCCAGGTAACAGAAAAGGTCCAACACAACAAGGGCTGATCTAATCTCTGCTTAGCACAGAGCAATCAGAAGGAATGGGCAGAGTTTGGGGCCAGATTCCGAGGCCAACTTGATGAGACAGAAAAAAAAATAATCCAATGTACCCTTTCACTGGTCAAAACACATTCTTTCCTTAGATTCTCTTCCCTGGATATATCATCTGTTCCTCCTGGCTCTCATCCCATATTTTCAAGTATCTGTTGGACATTTGTACCTCGGTGTCCTGCCATCAAACTCAGTATGTTTAAAATTGAACTCATTCTCCCTCATCCTTAAAAACTGCCAACGGAAAATAAATACGGCTCTTCCCCATGACTTTCTGTTTCTGTTCTATGCTCCACCACTTTCCCAGTTACCCAGACTTGATATCAGGATCATTTCTTATTCTTCAGTTTCTCGTCATGTGCAGTCATCAGGTCCTTCTGACTCTAACTTCATAATTCATGCTCCTTTCATCCTTTCCATACATTCTTCCTCAATTCTTGCCTTTTTTTACTTAACACTTATAATCACTTCTAACTGTTCTTTCTCCTTCCAGCCTCTTCTTTTCCAATCTATTCTGATCAACATTGTCAAACCAAATTTAAAAGTGTTTATCACAAACCCACGCTGAATGACCTGCAATGGCTCCCTACTTCCCATAATCTATAGTCCAAGCTTCTTAACCTGTCTTTGAAAGCCCATCACAATATTGCTCCTACTTGTATTTACAGGGCAGATACGTGGTGCCATAGTGCATAGGATGCTGGGCCTGGAGTCAGAAAGACTCATCTTTATGAGTTCAAATCTGGCCTCAGACACTGTCTAGCTACCCTGGGCTAGGTACCCTGTTTGCCTCAATTTCCTCATCTGTAAAATGAACTGCAGAAGGAAATGAAGAACCACTCCGGTATCTTTGCCAAGAAAACCCCAAATGGGACCGTGAAGAATCAGACGTGACTAAAACAACTAAACAATAAGTTATATCCATAGTTTTATCACCCTCTACTCTTTGTACACTAGTTAATATATTTTCCTAAACCCCCATCCTACCTAGGTCCTTGCTCCCAATACATATACCTTCTACTTTTTCTATTCTTTTGGGGACTTTTCTCTTTACCTGTAATGCTTTACTTGTCAAAATCTTACACATGCTTCCAGGTTTGGATCACTCAAGTCCCATCTCTTAGAGCTATCACAGTGAGTTATTCAGGTGCCAATGTTGCACATGAGAAAGGAAGCTCCCTGCCAAGTAGCCCCATGTACATTTCCCTTCTGAGGCAGTGAAGGTGGTCAGAGTAGAAGCATCAACCTTTATCTCAATGTGAATTTCTGGGAGTTGAAAGTGGGATTCGATTCATTGTTAGAGTGTTCCCTGTCTAGTAGCTTTATGTGTATTTCCTTTTTCAGGGGAATTTCAACCATGGGTTGGCACTAGGGATCCAGGGAACTTCATGCATCCCTGTGGAAAGAGAGGGTAACTGGAATGTCAGGTGTTTCCTGGGGCAATCCCAAGTTTTGTTCACAGCTGAAGGGCATCCACAGTGTTTGGTGTTATTACTCCAGAAGACTTTAGGGTCCTAGGGAAATTTTAAACTTAACTCAGCATGGAAGAGAATTGTATTGCTAGACTTTTGTGAATTCATTATACATTTTCTCCTTTGGATGCTTTGGCTTTTCTTCAGGGCATGGAATGAAGAGTTTCTTATACTTGATAAATCCTTATGTTGCCCTAAATGTGTTTATGTGAACTGAGGATAAATTTCCCCACATCTGTCCAAACCTAGACACAAGCTATAAACACAAGACTTTCCCTGAGCCAGCTCTAGATAGAAGTATAAAGAGCTGAACACATAGAATGTATTTCTGACATCATACCAAGTCCATGTAAATTCAGAACTTGGGATGTTTGAACATGGGTTACAGAAGACAACAGAGCAAGTGGGATCAGAGAGTAGCAGTTGGAGAAAAAATAAAATAAAATCTGACAAATAAAAAAACCTGATAAATCTAATATTTTTTATTGCTGTAGAATAAGTTAATAACATTGGTCTCAGCCTGAGGGAGTCATGTATTAAGGAAGTTCAGTGGTATGGGATGCAGAGAAAAAAGGAATCAGTTATAATTTTAAATGTTTCCCAAGAGAGTACTTGGTATCTAAAGTTGGGGTTTATAAATGGAACTCAGACAGAAAGTGACTTATTTGTTGCAAGAGTCAGGGAGAACTAGGGAATTTGGTTTAAGTGAACCTAGGATGAAACCAAAAATCCTGACAGAATAATGACAACAATATTAATTGATGTTTGCATGAAAGCTAATATTTATAAACTTGTCACCTATATGTTATCTCATTTGGTTCTGACAAGGGTATGCAAATAAATGTTTAATAACCAGCTCTCCGGGTGGGGTGGGGGATATACACAGAATATACTTTTAAGTTTAATCTGCATTGTTAACATTTTTTCATCACTTTCTTAAGGCTAGAAAATCAACAAAACAATAAACCAAGCTCTGATTTGCAGCATTTGTCAATTTCTAAGATATAAATGCCAACCCCAAAATTTAACAATCATCTCTGGAAGATCTGATTCAAACTGATTCCTGCACACTCCTGTATCACACTCACACTAAGATAGGTGATATCATCCTTATTTTCCAGAAGAGGAAAAGAGGTTCAGAGATGGGAAGCAATCTACCCATGGTCATACAAGTAAATATCAGAGACAAGTTTCAAACTCAGGTCCCACCTAACTTTATGTCCAGTACTCTTCCTAGTGTGCCTTTCATACTTGGAAAACTGCCACACTTGATTCCAGTTTTAAAATGAATACCTGCCCTTTTATCTGTAGACATGACCTGAGGTCCTTCCCTGACTAATGAAGTAGAGTTTGCCTTCTAAATGGCCTATAAAGAATGTCATCCTTTCAGTGACTTACTACCACTGGGGGACTGTGGGCCCCTCAATTACCAAGGTCACAGTCCAAAGAGGAGGACGCTTGTTAGACTCACTGGCACTGGCAGAACTGATGAGCAGGAGATAAAGGGATACTTGGGTTTGAAGTTCTCTCCATGGAGATTCTGCATGCCAGATGATAGTAGAACATGCAAGTGAAGTCAGCCTTTGGCAGTTAGAGATATGAGAGATGGGGATAAGAATGTGCTCACATTCTATTATTATTCAAAACTAGTCTAATTGGCATGAAAAAGTTTTTTAAAGATGTCCTTGCTAACAATTTAGCTTATTATCATCAAAAAGCATTTATTAAATGCATAATTCCATACGGTGTTGCCCATAGATAATTTAGTTCTGGTCCTTTGTTTCAAAAAGTTTGCAGCCCAAGTCAGCAATTTAAATCTCTTTTTTCTCTCTGGACAAAATTCTTCCAAGTTATATAAAGTAAGGGTAGGAAGGATTATGAAGCAGCCAATGGAGCTGATTGAATACCCTTTTCCCAGCCTTCCCTTCATAGTTCAAAACAATGTTTCATTACTAAATCAATAATAATGAGTCACATTCAAATAGCACTTAAAGGGTTAGAAAGTGCTTTTCCCCTATCAACACAGGTAAAATTGTCATCTAAGTATGACGAGTCTTAATTTCTAGATGAGGGAACTGAAAAAAGAGGGAAAGTAAGGCGCAATGCAGAAAGAGTACAGAATTTAGGATCAAGATTTTGGCTCCAATCCCTGGTCACCCATCTCCCCCAGGCATCGGTTTGCTCCTAGATAAATGAGGATTTTCAACAAAATGCCCCTTTTAGCTCTAAGTCTATTATATTATGATTAAGCCCTGGCACACACAGCTAGCAAGCACTGGAACTTCGATTTAAACACTTTTCCTTACTCCACTTCAGCTCTGTTTCCACTCTACCAAGATGCCTCTCTAGAACATCACCCTAATAGCAGGCTTTGGAACTGGATTGTTGTTTTGTTAATGCAGACAACATTTCTAAACACCAGGGATGGAAAAATGGGGGAAAAATATGTGGATATTCTATATTCCTGTCTTTTATTTTAAAAAGATGTAGCTAACTGTTATGTTTGTTTTCCTTCCAGAAGGCAATTTTCTCTGAAAGAGCAAAGCTTTGTTCTCTGTAGAGAAATCTTTGAACATTAACAATGCCCAATACCCTTCCCATTCCTTCCAATTTGTTTAAAGATAAAGAAGATGGCCAAGGGGACTTGAGCCATCTAAGCAGTAAATAAGAAAATCAAATTTCTTGTTTTAAAGGAATTCTAAGGAATACATATATTAGTATGTTACAATTAATGGTTATATACATATATATATATATATATATATACAAAATCAGAATTCCTTTAAGATACTAGAAATACACATTTTTCTGGTATTTAAAATAAAAATTAAGCCCCTACCCACTATGCCAGGCTACTTATAACTTCTCAGAATGAAGTATACAGGAAATACAGTCCCATATAGTCTGTCTTGTAACTTGGTAGAATGTTTTCAATGTGAGATTTTTAACTTTAGCAAAAGTCTATTATGTAATAATCATGTCTTATGGTCATATAAGGTTTTCTAGTTTCCAAAGCCTTTTCTGTGCATTTATTTCTACTAATCTTATAAATTCATGAAGGCAAACTACTAAAGTGTGACAGGGTTGTGATCTGCATCTGCAAAAGGAGTGATGCACCAAATAAAGCACAGTTCCTTGAAGTGTTGGAATACTGAAAAAAGGAAGGAAGGAAACAAGCATTTATTAAATACCTACTATGTGCCAGGTATTGTACTAAGCACTTTACAAATATTATCTCATCTGATCATTAAAATAACCCATGAAGGTAGGTATTATTATTATCTCCATTTTACAAATTGAGGAAATTTACTGAGAGGTTAAGAGACTTGCCCAAGGTCACACATCTAGTACGTGTCTGAGACTGGATTTGAACTATGGTCTCACTCCAAGTCCAGACCTTATCTACTGTATCATGTAGCTATCCAGTACCTTCTCTATTATAAATGAAAATCACTTTTAAAAATTGTGAATGCCATGTAAATACCCTCTTTCCCTGAAACTCCTTTCTTTTCTTTATCTTCCTAAGGTCCATATTTGCTTTATTTTTACTTGTTTGCCCAGTCCTGTCTAGAATTCTGACAGTTCAAAGGATCATGGATTTAGAGTTGAGTGGGACCTACAGGCCACTGACTCTAGCTCCTTCATTTTACAGAACAAGAAACTGAGTCACAAAGATAACGGGTGGCTATCTTAGTGATCCTAAAATCAGCTAGAAGTATTTCAGGCAGGATTTTAACCCAAGTCTTCCTAACTCCCAAGTTCAGCACCTAATCCGTAACACTGTGCTGTTTTCTCTAGACTCTCAAGATAATTAGTCTTTTAGGGAAAGGGCCTTGCATAACTTCCCTTTTAAAACTTTTCCTTGGTCAGAAAGGGGCAATGTGGGAACACAGGGTGCAGCATGTCGGGGATAGGAACATTTCACAACTTAAGAGGGTGAGAGTAGGGTGCAGGGAAGAACCAGAACAAGGCAGAGCCAAAAACTTAAATGGATGGAACAGGTAATCTGGCCAGAGATTTGTATTGGGTTTTGGCTGCTGAGACATACAAGAAAATATAGATAATTATATTCATAAAGAATGGAGGGGAAGAGAGGGCCAGAAAAGAGAGCTTTAGGATCTGAAACAACCACAGTTGCCCATTTCCTCCTCTCTGATAAAATTCCTCTGTTTGCCATTTAAAGTCCTATCACTTAATTGCTCTCTGCTTTGGTTTCCTTATCTATAAAATAGGAAAACTAATATCACCTACTTCATAGATTTGTTGTGAAGATCAAATGAGATAATATATGTACAATTTTTTAAAATCTTAAGGTACTGTATAAATGGTGGCTATTAGCATTATTATTTAAACTTGTATTTCAGTTATGTCAGGTGAACTTGGCACACAAGCACTCACTCACACACACACACACACACACACACACACACACACACACACACACTCCTGGATTTGAAGTCATATCATTTAGATTCAAATCCCCAACTCCACTTAATAGCTATATGTTCCTGGGTAAGGCACTTAACACATCAATAAGCCTCAATTACGTCAACTATAAAATAGTAATAATTGACACTTAAAATACCATTGTGAAGTCTGCACAACACAATACGCGTTGTCTAATTTGAGCTTCATGACCACTGTATGAAATAGATAATACAGTTATCTCCAATTTACAAAGGAGGAAACTGAGGCTGAGAGAGGTTATAATTGACTGTACATAATCACAAAGCTAGCAAGTTTCAGAAACTGAACCCCAAGTCTTCTGAATTTAAAATCAAGTGCTTTCTCTGCCATGGAACACCCCCTCTACTGAAAGGGGTATGTCTTAAGGGCAAATCCTTTATTTAAAGCACTACATAAATGTGATTTGTTAGTCTGATGCTAATGCTATAAAGCTTGGAAAACTAAATACTTTATGTCCAAATTATTTATGAATTTCACTTTTAAATTTCTCTCAGAACTAGATTTCCACTTGACTCTTTTTCCTAGCTGTCACTTCCAATACAGCACTGCTCTTGGACAATTGAAAAACTCGTCACTTTAAATTATTTCCGAGATCGCTAGAGTGGAGAGTTAAGAATACACTAACCTAAAGTTCTTTGGTGATCCTTACACCATATCATCATCATCACCATCATCGTCATCATCATCACCATCATCGTGGTCATTGTTAACTTTTATATAGCATTTATTATGTTCAAGGCACTATGCTAAGCACTTTGCAATTGTTTTATTTGATATTCACAACAATCCTGGGAGATGAATGCCATTATCATCAGCTGAGGAAACTGGAGCAAATAAAAGTTAAATTATTTCCTCCAAGTCACACTACTAGTAACTGAAGCTGGATTTGAACTCATGTCTTCCTGACTCCAAGCCTGGCACTCTATACGCTGCACCACCCAACTGTTCCTATATACACAGAATGAAATGATCCTTACTCGTGCATCACTGGTATTCATCATTATTTTTACTGCTCAGTGGATCTTTCATGTTGTATCTCTCAGTAGAATATATACTCCTTGAGGGCACAGTTTTCTTCTTTCGTTTTGTACTTTTATCCCCCATTCCTGTTGCAATCCTAGTAGCTTATCACTGTTGCTGTTTCAATTGTTCCTGACTCTGTGAGTCGATTTGGGGTTTTCTTGGGGAAGATACTGGAGCAGTTTGCTGTTTCCTTCTCCATCTCACTTTACAAATGATGAAAGTGAGGCAAACAGGGTTAAGTGGATTTGAACTTAGGAGGATGAGTTTTCTTGACTTCAAGCTAGGCACTATATCCATTGTACCACCTACCTTACCATAATAGGAAGTTAATAGATACTTGTTGAATTGAATTTAATTGGATCATGAACCATTATGATCCTAGAACAATAAAATGTGCAGCAAACTCCAAAGATGTATATGTATATATATGAGTGTATACAATATAAACTCATATGTATATATAGTATACATACATACTATATATACACATATATATGCACACACACACAAACACACACATACACACACACACAAAATCTCAAATGTATTACCAATGCTGTCTCATACACAAAAAAGGGGTGTTGAAGACATAAAAACGACCCTGAGCCTCAGTTTTCTCATCCGTAAAATGAAGGGGCTAAACTAGGACCTAGTTACTAAATGATCTCTAAAATCTCTTCAGGGTTGATGCTTCACTGGAAGAGTAGGTGAGCTGATCATGTAGCAAGACAGAGATACAGATGAACAACCCAAGTGCTGCTCTGGTGATCCAGAAACACATTTTTTAAAAGACCCAGAACTATTAAGCATTATATAAAAACTCTATGGAGAATTTTTGGAAAGTCATGGACAAGAATTACACAGGATTTCAAAATTCTGTTTGGATGGATATCTAAACACATAGGTTTAAGTTCAGCTTTTTTAAAAGCCCAAGTCATAGAACCAACTCTTCAAGCTAGGTTTATGGCCAGACTATTCCTACATGAAAGTCTTACTCCATTGACTTACCATGGTGTGTATTCCCTAAGACTATAATCAATAACTATAATCTCTGGCAGACCCTATTGATATGGAAAAACTTGAATATGGATTCCATGACTGAATGTCTGCTAATTTTTCAAGAATGGGACTAGCTGTATTTAAAGAGGTTCATCTTGGGATTGGCTAATGAATCAGTCAGAGAAATTCTTGAAGCATATCTCCTAAATTGGTGAAAGTGGAAAGAATACTCATATAGACGAAATCATGGATCCCTGGTAGATAAAGTAGATATTAAACCATATATATATATATATATATATATATATATATATATACATATATATACACACACACACATATGATATATAAGATATAGATATAGATATAGATACATCAGTTATTTGGTCTATGTTTGACCCAGTAGTTGTAGGCATAGAGATACAGATATAGGAGTAGTATGGATAGCAGTAAAGAAGACCAAGGTATCAGACCTTACTTTTTTATCATTTTTCTCCAGTATAAATCTATAAAATTCATTAATCTTATATGTGTGTTGTGTTTTCCACTTGAAAAAGAACATAATTTCTCTAAATTACTCTGTGGTCTGTGAACTTGAATTTTTTAATTTTCTTCTATCTATATACAAATATAATTCATTTCCTTTGTAATCCTATGTATTTTATCTTGGTGCATGTGAAAACATTCTGAGGAGTACACAGATTTCTCCATCCTGTCAGAGGGGTTCATGACACAAAAATGATTAAAAAGTCCCATTTTTTCTCTTTTTGGAGTGGGGAAGGCAGGGCAATTGGGGTTAAGTGATTTGTCTGAGGTCACAAAGCTATTAAGTGTTGTGTCTGAGGCTGGATTTGAACTCAGGTCCTCCTGACTCCAGGGCCCATGTTCTAGTCACTATTATTTCACTCTATTCTGCCCCCAAGAGCCCCTTTTTAAAAAAGGAATTCATGAACCAATGTTCGAAGAGTACTTTGAACTACTTTAAAAAAAGATGTTTATATATATATATATACATATATATATATATATATGTATATGTATATGTATATAAATTACCTCAACCATAGAATGTTAGGTCTCCATTATTGACAAACAGCTTACAAGAGGCCATCTTGTCTATTTGCTTTTTCTAAATGTCTCAAATTTCATTTCTGTATGGCTCCCACTTGAGATATCAAGGAGAAACCTTAAATCCCCTTCTCATTCATTCATTCATTTATTCATTCATACAATAAACACTGAATGCCAATTGGTTCTCACACAGTCTCAGCCTTTCAGAGAAAAACATGTAATTATACATCTTACTTTCAATTTCCCCCAGTTGGAAAACTGTGAGTGGAGAGATAGATCAGTAAGCTTAGAGAGAGAGAGTAGGTAGTTAAGCTTAGTATGTTGTTCCTAGTTCCCAAAAAGGATTGGGGGGGGGGGAGAGAACAGAGAGGAAGAAAATAGATGAAAGAGAGAAAATATAGACAATTGTGTATCTTCTCCTTAAGAAGTACTTCTTAAGTGCTTACAATGTGCCAGGCATTAAGTTAAGCCCTGGAGATATTTTTTAAAAAGGGCAAAAACACAGTCCCTTCCCTTGAGAGGCTCACAGCAGATTTACAATTCTGTGTGTGTGTGTGTGTGTGTGTGTGT
>CM053590.1:63675238-63718404 GCA_028646515.1 Pseudochirops corinnae
GAAGAAGTAGAGAGGATAGAGGAAAGGATGGGAAAACACAAGGCAGATCTCTTGCAGAAGGTTAAAATTCGAGCTGAGTCTTGAAGGAATCCAGTGAAGCCCCTCGGTGGAAGTACAGAGCGAACACTTTCCAGCACAGGATATAGCCAGAGAAAAGGCAAGCACTGTAAAAACCTTGGGGTGCTGGAGTGTTGTACGTGAGGATCAACAAAATAGCCCAGTGTTGCTGGATTGTACAGTATATAGATGGGGAGTAAAGTGTAAGAAGACGGGAAAGGTGGAAAGGGATCGGGCTATAAAAGGGTTTCAAAGCCAAACAGAGTTTTACATTTGGTCCTGGAGGTGAGAGGAAGTCACTGGAGTTTATGGGGGTAGGAGGGGGAGCTGTGGTTGGATTTGCACTTTAGGAAGATCATTTTGACAGTTGAGTGGAAGATGGATTAGAGTGGGAGAAGGAAGGGAACGGGCATTTATTAAATACCTAGTAGGTGCCAACAACTGTACTAAAGACCTTAGAAATATGATCTCATTTGATTCTTATAACAACCCTGAAAGGCAGGTATTATTAACTGAGGACAACAGAAGTGAAATGACTTGCTCAGGGTAACTTAGCAAACACGTATTTTAGGCTGAATTTGAATTCATGGCTTCCTGACTCCAGTACCAGCTCTCTATCTACCTTCCTTCCTTTAGGACTAGGGAGAGATTTGAGGCAGGGAGGCCAAGCAGAAGGCTATAGTGATAGTCCAGACACCTTTACCAGGGTGGTGGCTATATAGGTGGAGGGAAGGGGACATATGACGAAGATGTAGAGAAGTTAGAAATGACAAGACTTGGCCACAGATTGAACATACTGAATGAATATGAGAAGGGAGTCAAAGATGACAAAGAGAAAGGTCTGGGTGACTGAGAGAATTGTGGTGCCCCTGACCGTAACAGGGAAATTGGGAATAAGGGAGAGTGTGGAGGGAAAGACAACAAATTTTGCTTTGAATGCGTTGAGTTTAAGATGCCCAAAAAGCAGCCACTTATTCAAGACAAGAATTTAGGAGAGAGGATATATAGATTTGGGAATCACGTCCATAGAATTATCCATCTAGATATAGATATCTATATGTCTACATACACACACACACACACTCATACACAAACACACATATATGTGGAGAGAGAGAGAGAGAGAGAGAGAGAGACGCAAAGTTGAAAGGGTTCTTATAGTCCATTTAGTCCAACAACATTTTACAAATGAGAGATTTGCAGGACAGATAGGTTAAGTGATTTGCTCAATATCACACAAGGAGTAAGTGGCAGACTTTAGACTTAAACCAAGTTCCTCTGAATCCAAATCCAGTACTCTTTCCAATGAACTCTTAATTGAATTGAAATGATTTGTATTAACATTTATCTTCAGAGTATAGTTTTAATGGTTTTTGAAATTATAAATTTCTCAAAGAATCCTAAATATACTCATGACCTAATATAAAAATTAAAAATGCATTCTAGAGGTAAAGTCAAGATGGCAGAGTGGCAGAAAGTATCCAGGAGCTCACCTCCACAAACTCCTCTAAAAAGATCTACAAAACACACCAGACTGAATCCTGATGGGAAAATCCAGGAAAAAAAATCACAGTCATTTGTACAGGCCACCTTGGCATAGGGAGACAGAGAAAGGGGACTGGAGCTGGACCAGAAACATAGCACACAGAGCACTCCAGAGCCCAGGGAGAGGTTGTACACTATGATGAGTTATTTTGGCAGCAGGTACACTTCAAGACACAAAGGAAGAAAAAGAGAATTATCCTAAAACATCTATAAGCAATAATACCTCAGAGAAAAACACAACTTGGGCACAAACTGAACTAGAATCCCTAAAGATATTGGGCAGAAGATTTTTTTTAAAAAGAGTTTAATTTTTTAAAAAACAAACTAAATGAGAATGCTTGAGGAAAAAAATGAGAAATGAAGTAAAAGCTATGGAAGAAAAAGATGGAAAGGAAATTAATATCTTGACACAAAGAGGCACAAAACTTTTCCTAAGCAACACATTCCCTAAAAACTAGAATGGACCAAACAGAAACCAGTGACTCTATGAGATCATAAGAAATATTAAAGCAAAGTCAAAAGGCTAAAAAATTATAGAAAATGTGAAGTATCTCATAGCAAAAACAACTCAACTCCAAAACGGATTAAGGAGAAAATAATTTAAAATCATTGGGCTATTTGAATGCCAGGAGTTTTTTTTAAAAGCCTAGACATTATATTTCAATAAATCTTAAAACTACTCATATTTCTTAAGACCAGAGGGCAAAAGAGAAATAGAAAGAATTCACCAGTCACTTTCTGAAAGAAATCTTAAAAGAAAAACACACAAGAATATCATAATCATAATTTAGAGCTTCCAGGTCAAAGAAAAAAAATATATAGCAAGCAGCCAGAAAGAAAGAATTCAAGTACCAAGGAGCCACAGCTAGAATCCCCCATGATTTAGCATCACTATAAAGGAGGGGAGAACTTAGAATATGATATTCCAGAAGGCATATAATATGGGTTTATAGTCAAGAATAATTTACACAGTAAAACTGAGTATAATGCTCCAAGGAAATAATGAATCTTTAAAGAAATAGAGGATTTCCCAGCATTCCCTCTGAAAAGAAGAGATAGCTGTAGAAACTTAGAAGTTCAAACACAAAAGTGAAGAAAAACATAAAAAAGGTAAATACAAATGAAGAGTGATAAAAGACTAGGATAAATTGCTGACATCTAAATATGTATCCCCTGAACCCTATCATCACCAGGGTTCCAAAAGGGAGTAGAATAAAATAAGGACAGGGCATGGTTCTGTTACGTCTTGATGCTCTTAAGAAAAGAATGGAATGAGAGGAAGAGGAACACATTGCGGAGAGGGCAGGAAAGTTAGGGAAAATTATCCCACATAATCATAATACACAAGTAGAATCTCTACAAACAAGAAGGAGGCAGTGAGGGGAGGAGTGGCTGACACTTGAACCTCATTCTCATCTGACTCAAAGGTGAGTTCAGAAATACATTCAACTCAGAAGGGAAGTAGGAAGGGAAAGGGAGAAGAAGGGGAAGGAGGAATTAGAAAGAAGACAAATTAAGGGAGGAATTTGTCCTGAGCAAAACAGATTATGAGGACATGTAAAAGTATTTATAGTTCTTTTTGAGGTGGCAAGGAATGGGAATCTTAGGGGTCCCCATAAATTAGGGAACTGATGAATAAGTTATGGTATACAAATGTCATGGAACACCATTAGATTGTAAGAAATAATGAAGGACATAATCTCAGAGAAAACCTGGAAGACCTATTTCAATTGATACAGAGTGAATAGAACCAGGAGAACAATTTAAACAATAACAACAATAAGACAAAGGCAAACAACTTTGAAAGAACTAGGAATTCTTAGTGTAATTACCAACAACAATTTCAGAGGACTAATGATGAAACATGCTACCCATCTCCTAATAGAGAGATAAAGAACTTAGAATGCAGAATGAATCATTTTTTAAAATATGTGACCAATGCAGGAATTTGTGTTGATGGACAATACACTTTTTTATGGATTTTATTTTTCATATGTTCTCAATGAGACTCACAGGGAGAGAGGACAAATTTTTAATTTAAAACAATTAATTCAAATTTTTAATTTCTTAAAAATGCACTCCAAACCCAAGGATAAAAGATTTACACTTTATGTCAGTTTGGAATTATCTGTGCCTCCTTAATATAACCATGAATACCTCAGTATTGCCTTACATATAACAAAAATAAATTAGGACTTCTGGGCACCTCTAGCTGCTAAGCAAAAATCCAAATGAGGTTATTTCCATGCATGAGCATTGATCATTTTTTGATGGTGTAGCAGTATAGTCAGAAGATATACAATTTACTCATATGAACAAGAAACAGAAAAATATGTATACGCAATTATCTTAGGATTATAGTTGGAAGGAACCTTAGATGCCACTTAATCTACCCCCATGCCATTTTTACAGTTGAGGAAATTGAGGTTCAGAGAGGAGTTCACACACCTAGTATATGCCGGAGGCAGAATTTGAATCCAGATTTTGCTAATTTCAAGTCTAGTATTCTTTTTTTTTTTTTTTAAAATCCAAACCCAAGGGGAAAATAAAGACAGAAAATACAGCCTAGGCACATCAACCATTCTTTCACTTGGAAAGCAGGGGTAGATTTACTTACTGGCTGTTGTTCCTCATTCTCAAAGAAGATCAAAGTGACATTGCCATATTGGGGTCAAGATATACTGTGTATGAATGAAACTGATCAAACTAATAAAAGCTTGGAAGGTTTTATCACAGGTTGGGCACAAATAATCTATATGAACATTTGGAGTGAAGATGTCTCTAAATTTCAACATCTCACATTTTGAGTAACTGCAATTCTTTGCTATTAGAGTACAGAACCTTCTTTGAAACAGGCATGCTATGCTGGGCAGTCCTGTGTCAGTGTCTTATGTCTTACAATCAATTCCAGAGTTTTTCATAGAGACCATGAGAGTCTTTGTATCACTTCTTCTGACCTCCATGTGAGAACTTGTTTTGTGTGAATTTTCTGTAAAATAGTCTTTTAGACAAACATACTTTTGGCATTAGAACATGGCCAGCCCATCATAGTTGCACTCTCTGAAGCAGAGTTCGAATGCTTGACAGTTCAGCTCATGAAAAGACCTTAGCGTCTGGTACCTTATCTTGCTAGGTGATCATCAGAATCTTCCTAAGGCAATTCAAATGGAAGTGATTCAGTTTCCTGGCATGGCACTGTTGTACTGTCCAGTTGTCACAGGCATACAACAATGAGGGCAGCATAATGGCTCTATAGACCTTCAATATGATAAGCAATCTAATACCTCCACTCCCACACTTTCCTTTGGAAAACACTGACCTAGCTCTGGCAATGAGTGTGTCAACCTCATCTACATGGACATACCTGGAAAGTATACTGTGAAGGTAAGTGAACTTATCCACAGCCACTCAAAATTGCCCCATTTGTTGTAACCAATGGTTTTATGTATAGCTGGTGTGGTGCTGGCTGGTGGAGAACCTGTTTTCTTGGTGTTAATTCTTAGGCCAAAATTAGCACAAGCAACAGAGAATGGATCCATACCCTCAGTCTCAGAGGCTACACTGAGTGCAATCATCTGCAAGCAAAAAGTCACACACCAACTTCCTTTACTTTACTCTAAGCTTGTAGCCTGTACAAGTTAAATAATTTGCTGTCAGTGTAGTAGCTGACTATGATGCCATTTGCATCCTGGTTGAAGGGGTCCGACAACATCACAGGAAATATGTTTTAAAAAATATAAGCAAACACACAGCCCTGCTTCACTCCATTGGTGACTGGGAAAGTGCAAGAACGTTGTTCATTATCCAGAACCCAGGCAAGCATGCTGTTGTGAATTGATGTACAAAGCTGATAAACCTCTCCAGGCAACCAAATTTTTCCATGATTTTCCACAAGGCCACACAACTTACAGTTTCAAAGCCCTTCAAAGTCAAGTCGATGAATGTTGTATACAGACCTCTGTTTTATTCCTGGCATCAGCAAATGCCATATCAATCATTCCTCATCCCTTTCTGAAACCACCCTGGCTCTCAGATAGATAACCATCTTCTAGGTGAAGGATCAGCCTATAGATTCTGGCAAGACTAAGAGAGAGAACACCATTCCCAATCCTGTGAGTGTCACAGGACAATCTATTTCACTTTCCTTTACAGAGATAGACAATGGAGGCATCTTTGAACCCTTAAGGGATAACCTCCTCTTGCCACATAACCCAGAAAATTTCTATCAGCTTTTGTATGAGCAGTGGACCCATGCCTTGTAAATCTCAACTGGAACAGAATCAGCACTGGGTTCTTTGATACCTGAGAGAAGCCTAATAGCATTCAAAACCTCTTCTTCAGTTGAATGTTTGGCTAGTGAGGGATTGACTTCAACCTGAGGTATAGAGTCAATGGCTTCAGTGTTGATTGATGACAGTCTATTGAGAACACTAAGGAAGTGTTCAGCCTATCTCTCCAGGGTCATGATCACTAATCAATGTGGCTCCATCAGCACTGAGTAGTTGAGATGCATCATAGGTTTTTTGCCCATAACTAGCCTTCAGGGCATCATAAAGGCACTTTGGATTGTTACTATTAGCATAAAACTGAATTTCATCTGCCTTCTTACTGAGCCAAGAATCCTGCATCTCTCTAAACTTCACTAGTACTTTGCTTTTGATGGAGTTAAACACTGACTTCTTGGAGATGGATGAACTATCCTACTGGTAAACTCTGGAGTTCTCATTTTTTGTTCAGCAACTTCTTAATTTCCCTATCATTTTCATCAAACCACTCTTGATGCTTGCAGTGCTCTGGCCCCAGTGAGTAAATATAGTGATGTACACAAAATCTCTAAAAAGTGCCCACTCCTTTTATGCTCTTTTATTGCTAAGGCAGCTTTCCCTCCAAGTTAGAAATGAAGTGTTTCCACTCAGAGAAGCACTCTAATCTACTAACATTAAGCTTCTGATAGTTGTCTTGCCTTGGGGGCACAATTTTGTTTAATGCAAATGTTTAGCTTAGAGAGGTTAAGCTTATGATCAGTCCAGCATTCTGCCACACATTGCCTTTATCACTCTCACATCTTGTCAGTCTCTTCTCCTTACCATAACAGTCTATTAAATGCCAATGTTTGCTGTGAGGATGCATCCACAAAGTTTTATGGCATTTAGGTAAGTGTTCACACTTACAGTATTGGTGATGAGGTCATGAGACTCACAAGTCTTCAACAGTAAATAACTGTTGATTTTGCTGTTTCTAGTTCCATTCTTCCCAAGGACTCCCTGCCATGTCTGATAGTCTGTGCCTACTCTGGCATTAAAGTCACCTAAGAATTATAAACTTGTCCTCTTTTGGCAAATTAATGAGGATCACCAGATCTTCATTTTTTTTTTGACCTCATCAGGGTTTGTCATGGTAGGAGCATACATGCTGATAATGTAATGTACTTTCCTGCCAAGTGGCAATTGAATTTTCATGAGTCGGTCATTCACTCCAATTGGTAAGCATACAAGCTTGTTGACTAGATTAGTTTTGATTGCAAAACCTATGATAGCTGTATGGTGCTCCCCATCACTGCAGCCACTCCAGAAAAAACATGGATTCAGCTCCAACATGGGTAAGCTGGCCTTCATTTTGCCAGTTATGTTTTCATCCAGGGCTGCTATTTGGACACAATACCTGCTGAGTTTCCTCACAACAAGAGCTATTCATCTTTCAGATCTACTGGATTTCATGTTGTACATAAGTGTGCACACATTTCATGAACCAATAGTGAATAGAATCTTAAAGTTTTTGTATTTATTTTGTATTTCAACTTCAGGGTAGGATCTCTGTCCGCCATGGCAAACTGGCCAGAGTTGGTTAAAGCAGACAATTTGGGGGGGCCCCTTTTCTAGTTCCTTCCACATGCCAGGATGTGAGCAATGTGGTCCTTCAAAAAGGCTCCTCAGACACTCAGAGGGCTGCTGAATCCCACTGATACTTCAGTCCATTGAGATGACCCTGTGTCCTGGACTTCGTGTGTGTAAGCTTGTGACTACAGTTCTCAGTGTATCTGCACCTGCTTCTTCATCATTTGTCTGTTGCTACAGGACTTTAAGTAGGTAAAAATGGCAATAGGTGATGTCTTTTGATTCATGTATGAACTGGATTTAAGTGAGGGAGAATTGCACAAAGTTGTTGACCTCACTCTCTCTTCCAGAGTCATCTGTGTCCAGTGGCAAGACAAATGTCAAGATGACTGGTGATGGCCTGGGATGCAGTGGATGACCTTGGCATCTTCAATGTCTAACCAAGCTCTAAGCACTCTACAGCACCTGCTTTAGCTGACTTCATGACCTTTGGAATAAATTGTTCTCATCCATCCATTCTTCTGGGAGAAATCTTCACATGCTTGAGATGGAAACCTCCCTAACTCACTGCCAGGTCTGAGACCCCTCAGTTACCCTTAGCCTGGTTTAGCCCAAGTACCAAAACATTTTACCAGAGTGTGGCTGCTGAGCGTGCTATAGCTTCCTAGAGCCATAAGTGAGAGGTAAATTAGGTGGACACCAAAGGCGGAAAGCAGCCCTGAAAAGGGTCTGGCAGCCCTCATACCAGAGGCACTAATTTTCCCTGAACACCCTACCCCATAAGCTGATTGGGATAGATTTACTATTAAGTATGTCAAAAAGGATGTAAGTTGCAAGTTTTCAAAAGAAGGAATGCAAACTGTCAGCAATCACATAAAAGAATAATCTAAATCACTTACGAAAAGAAAAATGTGCATTAAAACAACCCTATGGCTTGGAAAGATGAAAAAAAAAACAAAATTATAAATGCTAGAGTGTGTGTGGAAAGACAGTATATTCAGGTATAGTATGGATCTCTTTACTGATACTTTGGCTGATTTGCCCACTCCCAGTGAACCCAGGGGAATGACACCACTATGTTGCCACAAATCAAACTTTCTTCTCAGAGTTCTAGGGGTAACACTGGTATGGGACTGGGGGAAGGAGAGGGAAGATTCACTACTACTATTTATTCTGTTATCTTGGGAATCCACAACAGTTACATGCAATCCATCAACATGATTCCAGTAACTAAAACTTTTTTAATTACTTAATGATAATGCAAAAGCATAATAGTCACAGGTACTCATTCAAATGAAAAAGCAACAATACTCAAACATCACAACTACTTTCTTACAGTGAAATTTAAGAATAACTAAAATACGACGGTCTACCCATAAACCTGGATCATGCTATACCAAAAATTAATGTGTCCTTGAAGAAGAGCAGGCATACACTTACAGAAACTTTAAAAGAAATCCATAAATGGGGAACTCCATTTGCCTGCAGCAACTTATGACCCTGGATACAAGATTTAATTTCCTTTGTCCCTGCAGGAACAATCTGTACCACATGAAGCTGCTTTTCTGCTAGCTACTACCCTTCTCACAACTTTTCTCCTGGACAAAGCTGCTACTCTTATTGATGAATCAATACCAACTTCTTTTCATTCACTCCTATCACCATAAAGATAATGGACTATAGCTATGGATACAAAATGAGGCAGATGTTGTCAAGCATTGCAAATATGCTGGATTGTTTTGCTTAACTGCATTTCTTTATTACAAAGGAGGATTATACTGGAGCCTGAGGTGGGGAAGCCACTGGGAAGCGACAAAATTTATTTTTTTAAAGAAGCATCAAAGAAACTTGTTTTTTTTAAAAGAAAGGGTAGATTAAACTTACAGAGTTCATTACAATTATGTCTACTAATTAAAAATGATTACTTGGAGACACACCCAATGTTCCTTAGAAGAATTAAGAGAAGAAAAGCAACTGATTCATTGTCAGATAAAAATGGAGACAGTCCTGAGCTTCTGAAATCACCATAAGAATGAAGGTACACACCATCACTGAAATGGTAGTTTTAGAATATTATTACTGAGACAGCTAGAATTCTTCATAGAAAGTTCAGGAAACCCAGAAGTTTCCTAACTCAGATGTAAATTGGAAGGAAGGATCCGCTATTTTCTGTATGAAAAGTGACTATTGTTATGACATATTATTAGTTAACCTAGGGCAGGGCTGCCCCTATGTTGGTGTGGGGCTCTAGGAAAATCACAGTATGACAACTGATTTATGTAAAATTGGGTTACAATGAACACCATGAGTATCTGTAGCCTGCAGATTGTTTGTTAATAGCACCCGATTGTGTAATTGTAGTGTAGTTTTATGAAATTGTGCTTTATGTATAATTATAAGGAAATTTATGTAACAACAAGAAAACCAGTGGATCAAAATCAAAGTCAAAATCTATCTTCTCCTTTGCATTAGTTAATCAGAGTAAGGTAAACAGTACAGACAGGTCGCAGTCATTGAAAGTTCTCCCTGAATATGTCTGGGAATGTGGTGCTTGAATTTGCTAGTTATCTGTGCCCATAGTTACAATGCCATAGTGACGTATCATGGGGGAGAGACAGGAATTAGCATGTGCCAAGCAAATTTGAGCTATCCTACACACATACCTTGACTATTGTCTTCCTTCAGTACCCAGGAGAAACATCAGCACACTCTGGGCTCAAAAGCCTTGGGAATACCAGTGCCTTTAGTTCTGGGAAGCAACACCTCTTGGGATGTGAAATGATTTTTATCAGTGTAAATGACACTAAAGATAAGCAATTACTATCCACTTTGCCACTGTACTCTTAAGACTATTATATTAAAAATAGCACAAGTAATTCCATTTTGCCTTTATCTGACATTTTGTGAAGTTAAGTTCCAGCTTCTTGTTAAGTCACCTGATCACGGGAAAGTTACAAGACAGAAAAGTCACAAGACTACTCCTCCCTTTACCTCAACGTCTCCCAATCTCCTCTACTAATAAGAAACCGTGTATCTCAATACATACAATTGTGTTTTTCTACTCCCTTCAATTATATAGGAACTATAGCAATCAAGGTACTGGGTCCTTGTGATAGTGAGAACCTTAAACCCAATTTGTTCCTGAAACCATATTCATTGTTAAAGAAATAATTGTCTGGATATAACTACTCTATGTCTTTATTATGCTGTAACTATTATGATGACCATGAAGGGACTGAGACTGTGAATCTCCATGTGATGGCCAGACCTTCACTGAAAGAACACACTAGAGTACTATGATAAGTTTTCTACTGATGAACTTCCTTAGCAAAGAACTACCCTCACCCAGACTTCCACACCCTCCCACACCATATCCAGATGGTGATCTCCTTAGATGAGTGGTCCCTGACAAAGGTACCATAGATACCTGCTGTAATAAGCCAGCCACTATCCTACAAGGTAAATTCTTATTGGTCTGGAAGCTTCATATTCAGAAAGAGATGACTAAAAATACAGCTCTTAAATTATGCAAAGACTGGTCTAAGGTATATAAGAATTTCAATAGGTTCCAAATTCAACCTGAAGAAGAGACTTTAAATTACTGCACATTAAAGACTTTGAGATGGCTTTTAGAAAATTGTGGACATTGACTTTTTTGCTTAAACTTTCAGCAGGAAATAAAAAGGAAAAACTTCAACAAGTCCATCCATATGTCTATTTTGTATTTTCTGTATTTTCTATCTTGGAAAATCAAACTAACTTCTTCCTGTGGCTTAATCAGCCACAGGAAGAAAAGTACAAAGAGTGAAAACCTTTCTTTTCTTTTTTTAATGTTCACATTAGTCATGTTGTAAAGAAGAATTGGAACCAATGGAAGGAACCACAAAAAAGAAGAAAGAAAATGAGAGAGACAGAGAGACAGAGACAGAGAGAGCAAATAGTATGCTTCAATCTGCATTCAGACTCTATAGTTCTTTTTTCTGGATGTGGATAGCATTTTCCATCATGAGTCTTTCGGAGTTGTCTTAGATCTTTGCATGGCTGAGAAGAACTAAGTCTAACAAAGATGGTCATTGCACAATGTTGTTGTTGCTGTGTACAAAGTTCTCTTGGTTCTGCTCACTTCACTCAGCATCAGCTTATGTAAGTCTCTCCAGGTTTCTCTGAAGTCTGCCTGTTCATCATTTCTTATAGCACAATAGTATTCCCATTACATTCATATACCATAACTTGTTCAGTTATTCCCCAATTGATGGGCATCCCTTCAATTTCCAATTCTTGGCCGCCACAAAAAGAGCCACTATAAATATTTTTGTACATGTGGGTCCTTTTCCCATTTGTATGATCTCTTAGGTTACAGACTTAGATGTGGTATTTCTGGGTCAAAAGGTATGCACATTTTTATAGTCCTTTGGGCATAGTTTCAAATTGTTTTCCAGAATGGTAAGATCAGTCCACAACTCCAACAATAATGCATTAGTGTTCCAATTTTCCCACATCTTCTCCAACATTTATCATGACTGAAAACTTTTTCTAAGGAACTTTCAAAATCCTCAGAAGGTTGGAGATCATAGGTTTAAAAAACAGGTAAGAGGGTAATCTTTTCCTCTACTCTAGATATTCATGACATTGTAAACTAAATTTCTGACTGAAATGTTTTCTATCATAAATTTCCAAATGTAGTTTGAATATTTTATAACTGCTGAAATATCTGAGTTTTGGGTACCACTCTGTAGAATTGGTTTTAAAGAAAAATAAGAAAAAATCGACTTAAGAAAGTAGTGAAGGTAAAGAGAAGTTAAGGAATCAGTGTATAAAATAAAAGGTTAATTTCAAAACTAATAAGATTTAATCAAAGACCACTGGAGAGATATAAAAGGAACAATGAAAGTTTAAGCAAGCAGGGATAAGAGGAGAATGGGAAGAAAAGCTGAAGGAAGTTAAAGTCTGTTTGTATCAAAAGTCTGAATAGGACAGAGGAGAGGGTTGAAAGTAAAGGGTTTGGAGTTTGGGGAAAGAGGTTTGAAAAGGGTTTGATCCCATTGAAATAAGAATAATTTGAGAAACTTTTAGAGAAATGTGTGTTCACAATTTCAGACAGACAATATTCTATCAAGTTATAACACTTACCAAAGGAAAGCTCTTAGAAGCAAATTTGCAGCATATTATTTGTGTGATCTTGCTAATATTCTGCCTTTGGATGACCATTTGATAGACATGTTCCAATCTTTAGGGCCTCCCAAGTTCCAAAGCAAAGGGATGGGAATGTTTCCTGGGATTAAAACTGCCAAGCCTGGAGTCAGGAAGATTCATCTTCCCAAGTTCAAATCTGACCTCATACATTTACTAGCTGCATACCCTGGGCAATCACTTAACCCTGTTTGTCACAGCTTTCTCTTCTGTAAAACGAACTGGAGAAGGAAACTGCAAACCACTCCAGTATCTTTGCCAAGAAAATCCCAAATGAGGTCACAAAAAGTCGGACGAGACTAATCTACTAAACAACAACAAAATATATATCATAGGTTTCCAAACATTTGTAATAGGATATATAGGCCTTGAATATATTTTAGTAACATATTCTCAAAATGGGATTAAGGATTTTATAGATAAAATTTCATGATAATTATAAAAAAGTGAAATTATTTTCCTATTTTGAAATCTCTTTTTGATCATTTTAAGAGACAGAAGTGCTCATTTTCTTTAAGATTCTTCTTTCAGTCTCATGATAGCAGCATCCCTATCAGATGTAGGGTTTAGGTAAAGATAGAAACAGCAAGTGCTATGTGAAAATTGAAATTCTCTGAAGCTTCATGTGAATTATGGGTTCCTAATTTGATATTTTTCTTGCATCTCTTTTGTTAATAGGATCAAAACCATAAGGTTTGAGCTAGTTTTCACCAAGTGAACTTGTCATTGGAAAACCAAATTTAGGAGATTGTACTAAATTGTATTGAGTCTTGTTGCTGGCCTATTTGAGCAGAAGTACCTAAGAATATATGCAAGTGACTAGGAGGAGCCCCCTTCAGAATTGCCCTGAAAATGAGATGTATTCCAGAATGTCCAAGTGAAAATGTTTCCAGGGACCAGACAACTAACTACCCAGAACATCTAGTTCTCAAAATGAAATGTGCTGATTTGATGGACAATGGGAATGTGTTACCAGGAGACTTGATGCTGTTTAATATTTTTTTTTTGCTTTTTTTTTTGGGGGGGAAAAGGGCAATTGGGGTTAAGTGACTTGCCCAGGGTCACACGGCTAGTTGTTGTGTTAAGTGTCTGAGGCCTGATTTGAACAAATGTCCTCCTGACTCCAGAGCTGGTACTCTATTCACTGAGCCATCTAGCCACCCCAATGCTGTTTAATATTAATGATCGTTATTGTATTGCTTCAGTTTTTTGTTTCATGGTATCCTAAGCTTACTGAGTTTTCCTGGTCACTGTGGTGTCATATAAATCCCCCTCTCAGATTAGTGCATGGTAAGTCCTCTAAGTGGTCTGATCTATAGCCTGACTTACCTTAGATATATGAGATAGACTATCATTCTGCCCAGAAATCTCTAAAGCATAAAGTATTTCAGTAAGTGATCCTGGCAACTGAAAACCCCAGGATCAAGGGTGGGGAGGAATATCAAATTAAAAATTACACAAGTGACTAGTTTGCCTTTATCTATCATTTTAGGAAGTTAAGTTCCCACTTTTTCTAAGTCACCTATTCAAATGAAAATCACAAAACAGTTAACGGTGCAAGAATACTCCCTGCCTCTCACTTCATTGTCTCCTGATTCCCTCCACCAATAAGAAATCAAATGCCTCAATCTCTACAATCCCATTTTCCACTTCCTTCAATTATATAACAAATGTAGAAACAAAGGTTCTAGGTACTCATACTACCTAGAGTCTAGAACCCAATTTGTTTCTGCAACTGCATGAATTGATAAATAAATTGTTGTATGGATGTTATCTACTTAGGGTCTCTGTTCCACCATAACAGGTCCATAGGACCATCTGACTTGAAGATAAAACCTACCACATGAGTTGTTTTCTATACAAGAATGTGAAGTACTTAAGAAAACAGACTATCTTACTTTTTAATTTCTGTCTCCAGCACGTAGCATGATGCATTACACATAGTAAACTACTTAATAAATGTTTTTTTTCATTCATTCATTCATTTATTCACCATTGAAATGGCAAGGGTCCTGCCACTATGAAAGAATACAAGCTTGGGCTGATACCTCAAGTGAGACAGTAGGGAGTGGTTGACTCTTAAGCCTCACCCAACTATAGGGTACTACCTGGTCTTTTTTCTATGTGGACTTTCCTGTAGCTTTGGACTTTTCCCCCATGACTTGGTCCATAACTTTCTGTCCTATGGGTCTTTTGCCTTTGGGAATTCTTAGCTTTATCTTCAGCTGGATCTGTTGACCTGCTTGGATCTCTTTTATGGACCATGCCCTCATCCTCAAGGGTGAGGGGCCTATTACTTTCCAACATGCATTAGTTTCTTGTTTCCTTATATCTGTCATCCAAAGAGCATGGGAACTAGGTGAAGAGAATCCTTTCTGTCTATACTTGCAAATAAAGTAGAAGTGATTTTCAAACAGGGGCTGTTAGGAAGTATAGGTCATAAGAGAAAGGCAAGACATCCAAAAGTATGAGAGCACTATTGTAAAGGAGAAATGGGAACTGGGTTAAGAGTCTAAATGACATGAGTTAGTGGAATAGTGTCAGTCACAGGGAGATGGGCTTTGCTCACTGACCCAACAGTCACATGTATCTTTTATGTGGGTGCCAGTCTTGCTCACGGGAGAGTTTTAAAGGTCAAGGTTATTAAGTCCATGTAATGCCCATATTTGCTTTCAGTTCTATCCTTAGCAGAGTATCTGGCACATAAAAAGTGCTCAATAAATGCCTATTCATTAATCATTCATTCATTCTTCAACCTGAAGAAGGGGAATGAAGAATGGGGAAACTAAAGCTTTATTTTCCAATAGCCTGAACACCCTCAAAAATGGATTATCCACCCTCACCCTCCACCAATGTAAATACAATCCCACCATTAAACGCTTGCTCTGAGGCCCTAAGGCAGGAATTCCTAACTTGGAGACTGAACTTTTAAAAAATATATTTTCATAGCTGTATTTCAACATAATTGGTTTCTTTCATAAGCCTTATTTTATTTTATGCACTGAGACACATTATTCAAGAAGCTTTCCTTGAAACATCTCTGTTCTTCACCAAAAAAAAAATACTCTTTAAATAAAAAATAGATATTTCCCATCAAGGGATCTTGAATTGTTTGATGAAATCCTTTGACTGCTTTTCCTAGTCAATCCTTCCATTGTAATATGATTTAGCCTAATCATACCCACTGTGCAGCTCTGCAAATCTTAAAAGATACAAAAACTTTCATAAAATGCCTCTTTTCAGTTGCAAAAAATGATAGTTGAAAGTTCAACAATCTAATGATTTTTGGCAAAGACTCGTAATCCAGAGTAATGTTAAATTACTGTAGCATTAAGGAAGAGTCCTTTTGTAGATAGTTATCCCCCAACTCTTCTGAGTGATGATAGATCTCATTTATGAGGCTCTATAGCACACAAAGAGGATGAGGAATACTTATTATTCTGCCAATGATGTTCAGTTGGATGGGCAGGCCATGGAGTTAATCTACTAGTACATGTATCTTAGACACTTAAAATATACCCACAAATGAACAGAAGAGTTGTCTAGATTTCCTTTGGAACAGTGTACGGTTCTTTTATTGATCTACAGACACTCCCTAAAACAAAAGCCCATCTTTTTTTAATATCAATATCCTTCTAGTGATGTTACTGGATGATTCGTAGAATGCCACATTCTCCAAAGAAATGGAATTGAACATTATCCAAAAAGCAAAGGAGAGGTGCATTTTGGGCATGCGTAGCCTGAAATAATAAAAACTAGGGGCTGTGTAGGAGAAGAAGTACAAAGGATTTTATCAGAGAAATGTATGTTTAGAGGGAAAGATAGCCTGATACATAGGAAGAGTGGGGAATGATGACAGGACAGTTCCCGTTCCATTGGCAATGGCTAAATGCCCATTCTTTCCCTTCTCTAGTGTGTTATGTCTGACTGTGCTGGTTCCCTCAGCTTTAGACTCCTGCAAGGAAAAACGAAATCAAATAAAACCCTCTCCTACCTCATACACTGTACTTGGATTTAGTGTCTGTAGACGCTCTGACTTAACAAAGTCGTCTATTTATTCCTTCAAATCACAATGCTGACCCCATCCTCTTTCCCTACTAGAGTTCCCCCCCCCCCAAATATACACTTGTCTAAAAGACTATTTCATGGAGACCTCACATAAGGCCAGCACTCCCATAGTGGTCAGAAGAAGTGATACAAGGACACTCTCAAGGTCTCTCTTAAGAACTTTGGAATTGATTTGTGACATGGGAGACACAGGAACATGATTGCCTGGCATGCTGTGCCCTCATCAGAGAGGGTGCTCTGCTTTATAAGCAAATCAGAACAGAAGCTGCTCAAAAGAAACTCGAGATAAGCCAATTTAGAGAAATCCATCCCAAATGGTCACATGGAGCATTTGTGCCTGACCTGTGGTAGAGCATTCTGAGGTCATACTGGTATGATCAGGCAGGCTGACGCATTGTAACTTGACTTGAGCATAATGATGTCATTTTGGTCCTCTTCAAGAACTAAGGACAACAATCAATCTTTCCCTTCGAGCCTATTAATTGCCCTTAATTACTACCACATATTAACTCCATTCATAGAATCATAGGATTGAATTATAAAGAACCTCAGAGATCATCTAGCTCAACCACACTACTTTATCAATGAAGAAACTGAGGCCCATTGATGCCAACTGTCTGACATCACACAGGTGCGCAGGAGGAGATTAGAACCCAGATTTTTTGACTCTAAACCCAGTGCCTATTTTACTACCCCACACTTTCTACACACGCATGCGCGCGCGTGTGCACACACACACATACACACACACACACACATACACACAGACTGTACAGAATCATTCCTATGAGACCTTCTTAGCTTTTGCTCCTAGATTGTAGAAAGTTGCTGATAGAAAGAAGATGAGACACAAAACAAAAATTCACAATCCATTATTTTAACTTGTCTACTGATGTCTTCAGAAACAGATTTTCTTCATCTTCCTTTCCAGCACCTTTCTCCAGTCTCAAAGGAAGATAAGAATAATAGTAGCTGTAGCAGTAGTCACAGCAATGATGACGATGATGATGATGATGATGGCATGTAAGTGTAATCTCATTTGATATATCCTCCATCTTTTCTAAAGCTAAGCACTCCATGTGTATTGTCAATTCCATGCAATGGTAGCCTCATTTCCTCAAGCATCTGCTTCCTCATCATGTACTCTCTACCATCTACAATCAATTTATTTCTGGGGCTCTTCCACTTTGTCTCAACAAAACAAACTTTTCCTTGGCCTTGCAGCACCCTCTAGTGACCATCCCAATTCTTCTTTCTTTTTATTATAGAACTTTTAGGAAAAAGTGAAAGAGAATCCACAACTCTTCTCTATCTCTGTTCTTTCTCTTTGAGGCCTCATCTATCTCAAGTATAGATGACTCCCAAATTTACATAGGATTTAAGGATTTAAGGCTGGAAGGGACATGAGAAACAGCCTAGTCCAACCCCTTCACTTTGAAGCAAAGTGGCTCGCTCAAAGTCAACAGTTATTAATAGGTCCTCTGACTAATACATAATAATTTGACTAATTGATTGATCTTTAAATGCTTTAATAGATATTAACTTGTATTCTTTGCAACAAATGGCTATGAAGGCTTCCCACAGTAGTTAGTTGTCAGTGTATGATAAACTACCTTTGTATTGGATAGTTCTCTCCATCACAATATACCATACTTCTCACCCTGACTTCATATTCCAGTCCTATTTCCAAGTGCTCACTGTAAGGACCCCCAGTAACCTGCCCACTTGACTAAATGAAGTTGCCTCCAGGGACGCTCAAATCCCCAGATATATCCTGCAGTAACTCTGTAAAACCCCCTTTCATACAGCCCAGGAGCCTGAACATCAATTAGTGTCCACTTCTCCAGGCATTCTTCCCTACCATGAATCACCGCCAGTCCTCAGTTTAGGCTCCCTGTTTCTCCCTTAGCCTTACCATGCCTGCTCCTACTTGACCCAGATAGGAACCCTATTCAAACCTCCCTAGGATTTACCAGTTTCAGTGAGCCCAATTCTATCTACAGCCCCCACCCTCTGACTGCCCATTTTTATAGTATTTCCTCTAGATACAGAAGCCTTGCTTTACTTTCTCTCTACTGATTCTGCCTTATGTTGTGTTCTGTGTTTCCTTATTTTGCACTTTGAAATCTGGAGCTTCATCAAGCTTCACTGCATTAAGACACCCACTGATCATGTCCTCTTTCAGACTCCATGGCTGCCTCAAAGTCTACATATTCAAATTAAATTCATCCCATTCCTCCTAAAACCAAGACCACATCCCATTTTCATCCTCTATCAATGACAAAATCATTTTCCTGGTTACCTTGGTCTAAACACTGATGTTTCTATTTCTCTCCTTCACCCCATGACCTCATATCATATCTGTTTCCAAGGCCTGTCAATATTCCTCTTTTGTAATATCCAGCCTTCTTCTGCATGCCAATTATTTTCAACTCCAGGCCTCCATCATGCAAATTCTTTCAACAGACTTCTAATCAACTAGCCTCACTTCTCACCACCGTCCATCTTGTTTATCACCCCCAGATTAATCTTCCTCAACTATCATCTTCATCATTCATTTAAAATTATTTTTCTTACCTTGAACTTTAGCACTTGGTACTGCTCTTTTGTTCGCATCCTATTTTTGGCTTTACTTACTGATATATGCGTTTTCATATATGCATGTGACCCTGCTGTGTCCCATTGTTTCTAGGGGTAGGGACCAGGTCTTATTTCTATTTGCATACCAGCACATGATAGTGCCTTATACAAAGTTGGTGCTTAATAAATCTTAACTGAATTCAAATTTAATAGTTTCCCTGCCTTATTACCTTTAATGACTGCCTAGATAGCCAAAGCACAAAATGCTTGACCTGACTTTCAAGATTCCCAATGATCTTGACCCAATTTACCCTTCCAGGCTTCGCTTTCACTAGTCAAAAATGCTAATCTCCCTTTCAATGCTAACCTCTGATGAGATTCATTCCTGCCTCCCTAATTTTACTCTTACTGTTGTTTTTCATGCCAGTGATGAAATTTCAGTATCCCACCCATTCAAATATTACCTATTCTTCAAGATCAGCATTGACATCATTCATGAAGCTTTCCCCCCTTAGTTTGAAGAGGCTTATCCCTTCTTTGAACTCCCATCATACTTCTTGGTCCTTCTATCACTCCATTGACAAGCCATGGTAATATACAATCAATTGTTGTTGGTGTATCAGCCTTGTCTTCCTCACAAAGCTAGAGACAGAGATTGTATTTTATATTTGTTCATTGTTTTCCCTGACAGTGTCTACATCATAGTCATGCAAACATATTTTGAACTGTATTTTCTTGAATTGCCTTAGGGAATTTACTACTCAAAGGAATTGTGTATTGAATTCTTTGGTTTAAAAAAAAAAAGAATCTTTTTTTTTCTTTGTAGTAAGAACAATTATACTATAACTTGCACATCTAGAAATCCATGATTTTTCTCTATTTTGTTTCTTATACCTTTGCTACTGTCATAGCAGTAGCAAACTGTCATAAATTACAGGCTTTCTCCCATAGGGTTTTTAAAAAATCTATTATATATTTATCATATATTTATCCAGGTAGTATTACTGGGCAAAAACTCTTCCATATAAGTGAATTTTCCACATATATACAGATTAATTCCATGATTTATCATTAAAAATCTTAACAATTATTGAGGGAGATAGCTGTACAATTTCCAAAAACACTATCATCACCTTTTAGTGCCCCTTACCCACTAACGATACTGTATTGAATTACCTTGCATTTTTTCTTATTTAGACTTCCCAAATAGAATGGAAACAGGGCTATCCTGGTGTTATCGTGAACCAGTTTAGGAGAACCTGCTTGTTAAATTTTCAGTTGGGGAATTTAAACCTTAGAAACTGGCAAATACAGTATATAAAACTTTGATTTATTATTTTATTAATCATCTACATGTAAGAAAGCGTTAGATAAAAGATTAAGTAACACCACTTATACTTAAACTGCATTGTGGGTACATTTTTTTTCTTATTCTAAAACAATTAATTTTATTAAGCACATCCTCACCTTCTTAACAGATGATAACAGATGGTCAACTTTTTAAAAAATTACATAGGATCATTACTATGAATGACAATAATGACACTGTTAATACAATAAGATTCTCAGGTACCATTTGCCCCTGTACTAAATGGCCCTACATCTGCTTTTCTGAAGTCTTATGCAAGGGCAGGGTCAGATTTGTACCACCCCACTTAAAAGTACTGGCCTTAGGCATTCACACTCTTGATTGGTCTGGATGCTTCGAATCAATCAAAAACCTGCCAGTTAAATTCAACATGAAGTCTCAATCAAAACAGATCGAGTGAGGTATTTGGTCAAGCCCTAAAGCACTTGTAGAAAACTAGGACTTAGGTTCAAAACTAAAGAAGTACTCAGAGGGTCTGGATATAGAAAGGAAGCCTTAGGGACATCAAGAGCTGACCTAAAAGAATCTACAAAAGAAGAAAGATAAAGTAGGATTGAGCTACAGCAGAGAAAAGCGAGATCAAGGAGGGTCGATATCCCTCTATCCTTCTATAGATCTCAGATCAAAAGATTCAGGCTGATGCCTCCTATCTACGTTCTCAAGGGCCAAAGAAAGTTCCAAGAAAAGGTCTATTCTCCCCCCCCCCCCAACTTCCTCTCTTAGTATGTATGTATTAATAGACATATTAATATACTTTGGTTCTTTTCCCAAGTGTTTTAGTTGAGCTGAATCTTGCTTTCCTACAAAGAGCCAGGGGTGAGCCAGAAATAAATATAAGTGTAAAATAATGCATAAAGCTAAATTTCTGTCTAAATGTTAGAAATTTTCCAAACATGGGACTCAAGAGTAATTGTGATTGTGAGTTCTAGTTTAATATAAACTCTGTAAAATAGCATAGAAGACAATATATCACCCCTAGGATTATGTAACAACAAGAACCCTAGCATACCCAGGGTGGCTGCTAGCACAGGTTCTTTGATCTGCTTTTCTAAAGGAAAGCAACTTTAAAGGGTCAACAATCTTATTTTAATTACAAACACACACACACACATCATTTACTTGGTTCAAGGGAAAAAACCAGCACCCTGAACTTCAGAGAAAACAAACAGAAATTATAAGCAGAAAAAAAAAATACAGAGAAAAAACATACAGGACTTTTAGATGTCTGAACAAAGCTATATATACAGTTACCAGAGAGAGAAGCACCAACATCTGGGTTTTCAAAGCTGGGGGGCTCCTTAACAGCTATCCAGAGTCTCCTCTGGCCAAATTACAGGTATACTCTTTCAATGAGTGCGCCCCAAAGCCAAACCTCATCTTAGAGTAAATATACCCTTCTTCAGAGGCAGAGGGCATCACAACCCTCATGACCCACTGCCTAATTACAAAGTAACAAAAGGTGTGGGTCTTCCTGAAAAACAAGCCTCCCCTAATCAAGTTTCTCTTGTTGGGCTCCACATGAGGCCTATTAACAGACAGGGAAGATCTTCCACTTCCATTAATACTACAACTTAAAACAATCTGAATATTGCAATAGGTTGTTAAACTTGATTTTCCTTTTTTCCCCTTCTTCTAGTTTTTCTTGTTTACTTATGGCTGGCCACAATTGGTTGTCCTGTTTTTTCTATTTTAGGTATGCCAGCCTTTGGTTTCCTTCCCTCTTCCCCTTTCTAATTGGTTGCTTCTATCAGATTCCAGACAGAAAACAGATAACCGAGTTTGTTAGAGCTGTGTCTAAAATAGGAAAAAAGAGGTTCTGAATGAGGAATTGAGGGGTTCTCTTTGCCTTTACTGTTTTAATTTCAAGGCTGTGATAGCCATTATTGATAGTTCACAGCCATCTTTTTCCTGCTTTTTAGACACTATTTTTCAAATGATTTAAGTTAGAGAATAAGATGTCTCTAGAAAACATGGCACTGGATATCCCTTTGCCACTAGGTTAAGTGTTATCACAGTTATCAAATATGATGTCTTTATGGCAATTAGACACATTTCAATGAGATACTTACCTAAGCATAGCATAAATGTGGAGGAGGATAATAACTATCCTGTCTCTTGGGCTCTGAGATGCTGGTGTTTCTGTATTGATCCCACCTTCTCTCAAATAAGTGACAATAGAACCCTCCTACCTACCACAAGTCTGATTGTCTTCAGACAGCTTTACCATTTGGTCAATTGTAGGCAGCACAAAATATATTCATTTTTTTTCTACTGGACTCTTTTACATACACATCAAGAATAGGATACATTTAAAATTCTTGCTTTTTAATATTTTTAAATCAAAGATGCATTGGCTTTCAACATCATATATGTGTGAATATATACATACATATACATATATATATATATACATATAGAGAGATATATATTCAGACATACTCTATGTATTTTTCTTATCTAGTAAATGCACTGCTCAGCCCCAAGGAAAAGAATCAATGCAGTTTTGAGCTCTGAAAATTCATGATGTATGGGTCTTACTGTCCAGCAGTGCTTAGCAATCAGTCCATTTCCTATTTCAAACATCTGTAATACACCTGGGACATTATTATTCAAAAAGCAATTCAAATTGAATTGGAGAGGGAAAAAAGATATGCTTACGGTGGCCAATTCATCAAACTTCCCAAAGAGTTCATTCAGAAGCTTCACCAGCTCTTGAGCAGTACACTGGGACGCCAAACTAGTAAAGCCCACAATATCTGCAAACAAAATGCTGCAAAGAGGAAAAAAAGGAACCGTTAGTGCCATGTGTATTCTCCACACTCATAATACTCCCAACTGCAGGACAGTTCAGAAATACACACAAAGTAACTGGAAAACCCTGAACAACTCAGCATTGAGCTCTCATTCAATATGTTTGGGACAGCCTTCTTGGAAAAACTTAAGGGCTAATCCAAGTTCCAAAAGTCTTCTCCAGTGGAATGAATCCTGGGGAAAGTGCTCAAGTTGGAATTAGAGGCATTGCATTTGAATCTCAGTTTCAGTACTTACTAGGAGGGTGATCATGATCAGGTCATTGAACTACACTGAACCTTAGTTTCCTCATCTGTGAAATGAGAGGGAGAGGAGAACTAGATCAGGGGTTCTTAATATTTTTGATAAGATATTAACATGTTTGTGTATGGGATGCAGTCATTTGGCAATCTGGTGAAACCTATGGATCACCTCCCAGAATGTTTTTAATACATAAAATAAAATACAATAGAGGAAACTGATTATATTGAAAGACAACTATCTATTTTTTTAAAAAGTTCATGGACCCCAGGTCAAAAACCTTTAGATTAAATGATATATAAGGTCAATCAATCAATAAACTTTTATTGAACACCTACTATGTGTCAGGTAAAGTGCTAAGTGCTTCACAACCCTTATCTCCTTTGATACATTTGATACCACAACCCTCAGAAGTAGGTGCTATTATTATGCCCATTCTATAATCCATGCCGCCTCTTCATATTGCAAAATCATTAAGACTTTGGGTCAGGGCAGTTGAAATATTATATACTATATTTCACCACATGAGTGTCACCAGAACATAATTGTCACACCTTGGTTTTTGTTTGTTTGTTTTTCATCCCCAAAATTAGCTTATAACCTTTCATTGTGTAATCTTCGCATAGTATAATTCTGTTCATCATGATGCTTAACAGGTAAACAGCTGGTATTCACCAGTGGCATATGGATACGTATTTCTCTCTCACATTGCTAGCCGTGAGACTAGAATTCTGAGCACATGCACATTGTCAGTCTGTTTCTGAAAGCCCACCTATTTGGTTTGTTTAGAGTGCTACAGTACTAATGGTATTGTCACTCAACCCAATGATGGGCCATAGGTGCAAGGGGAGTGGGAGGGAAGGCAAAGCTACCCTAAGTAAGTCAAGTGAAATGGTAAGACTTGCATCTTCCTAATTTAAACCTATGTTCATGAGTATTCCATGCATCCTAATCTTGCACCAAACATAGTTTAGCAGTAAATGATTCTTAAGTAATACCAGCACAATTAAAAAAAGAAAAGATTCACGTAATGGTCACACCCTACTTTTTTGCAAAAAAATTATCATAAAATCTGCGACGATTATGCAGTGAGATATGGTATTTGTTTTTGTTCAGTTCTTTCAATAGTGTCTGACTATCTGTGACACCATTTGGGGTTTTCTTGGCAAAGATACTAGAGTAGTCTGACATTTCCTTCTCCAGTTCACTTAACAGAGGAGGAAACTAAGACAAAGAGAGGTTTAAGTGACTTACCCAAGGCCACACAGCTAGGAAGTGTCTGAGGCTATATTTGAACTCAGGTTTTCATGACTCTATCCACTTCACCAATCTATCAAGCTTTAAACCTATGATCATATACTCACTTTTTACTCCTACAAAATGCTTTTGGAAACTCTCTGGCACTATCACACAACAATATTGAACATACCTGGCTGATTTCCCTACTCATCCCCTGACAACCCAACTGTATTTCAAACTTCAGCCACTGTTGGAGTAAAACATTCACTACTGTTTGTTTATTTTGTCTTTGGACCTCCAATTATTTAGTGCAGTACCTTACAAATAATAGGAGCTTAATAAATGCTCATGCAGTTGAATAGTTGAGAAACAATAGGACAAAAATCTGGGCAACTAGTCATGTACATTCTATAAGACTGATCTTCAGGTGAGGATATTTGGAGAAGAGCAAACATACACCAGCAGTTGTCTGTGGAATGCAGGGAGAATGGGATTCTGATCCAACACTTGCTACAATACTCTGATACCTAAAAAGGTGCTTAATAAATGCGTGTTGACTTAATCCACTGCCAGGTTTTAAACTGCTCAGAACCAGATTCTGTGCTATGGGAGAGAACTCGGGTTTAGCAAGCCCAGCCCTCATTTCCATATAGTCCCATGGAGTTCCCTTAGTAAACGTGAAGATTCTTAAGTTCCCTTAATTGTCAATGTTTTCTGAATTTGTTTTTTTTAATTGTGAACAGATGACCATGTTATGTAGGCAATAAATGATGGGGAAGGAGCCTGGGTGTTATAATTAAGTAGAATGTACACAAGTTAATTTGGCATATTTAATGATAAAGAAAATTGTCTGCTGCCATATGATAATTACATATAAATAATAAGCAATTTATGTAAATGACTAATTATTTTCACAGGCACACCACATTTTTATGGTGTTTTCCTCTCTCTTTAGTTCTGTTTCTATTATTAGCATAATGCCAGTGGTTTTCCATGATGCCATCTTATTTGGCTTAATTTTCCTCTCTCTTCTGTCTTTCTCTCTCTCTCAGAAGGATCCTGGGATCACAAACTTAGAACAGGAAGGGTCCTTGGAGTCTATCTAGTCTGACTCCCTCATTTTATGTGAGAAGCCCAGGAAAATCAAATCATTTGCTTAATGTCATGCTGGGAATGAGGCTTTGAACTCAGGTTCCTTCAATTCCAAATCCAATACTCTTTTTTTCATAGATATATACATCCTTGTGTGCACACACGCACTAAATGATAAAAAAAGGCTGGGTTTGGGCTTACCACCATCAAGGGCACACAACTATGTCCTTTGAGTCATTTTCCACTGTTGTCCACCTCTTCATGGTCCCATTTGGGGTTTTCTTGGCAGAGATACTGGAATACTTCCTTCTCCATTTCACTTTACTGATGAGGAAACTGAGGCAAACAAGGCAAATGACTTGCCCAGGGTCACACAGCTAATAAGTGTCTGAGGCCAGATTTCAATTCAAGAAGATGAGTCTTTCTAATTCCAGGGCCCAGATTCTATCTACTGAGCCACCTAACTGTCCATGGACAATGTCCATGTGGCCTGAAACAGAGTTTCCTTAATCTCTAATGCCTCATTCTAGGAAAGATACAACCATGGCATACACTAGAACCAGAGGATTTAAGTTCTGCCAAATGGTTGACAGTGTTTTTATAAAACTTTTCAGGTTATACCACATCAATTACAAAAGGAGGTTGGCAATTTGATCAGAACTTTCTTCCATGACATAGGTTTCTGTGAATTGGTTTGTTTCATTTTTGTACATTTGAACCACAATACAAATATGCAGGCAGTCAGGCAGCACAGCAAATAAAGCACTGGGCCTGGAGTGAGGAAGACTCATCTTCCTGAGTTCAGATCTAGCCTCAGACACTTAATAGCTGTGTGACCCTGGGCAAGTCACTTCACCCTGTTTGCCTCAGTTTCTTCATCTGTAAAATGAGCTGGAGAGGGAAATCCCAAACCACTATAATATCTCTGCCAAGAAAACCTCAAATGGGGTCATGAAAGTTGGACATGACCTGAAACAACTGAACAAAACATACAACAAATGTGTGATCTTTCAGATGACCTGACTAAGGTCACTTTGCAATTTTAAAAGGCACTATTGGGATAGTGGTCAGAGTGTTGGACTTGGAGTTAGTACAACTGAGTTCAAATCCAGTCTCTGACACTTATTTCCCATGTATCATCTTAACTCCTCTATGTGTCTACACACACAGACACACACACACACACACACATTTCCTATTTCATTGGGTTTGTGTGAGGCCAAACCAAAGTGCTATTGGAATGTTAACTGTTATTAGAAATTCTTTAGACTTATTCATGTTTTATACTTCCTAGTATTATAGTTTAGAAGAGGATGCTCCAGGAACAGGAGTAGGTCAGTAGAGGCTTTCTACAAATAGTACTTAAGCTGACTCTTAAGAAACACCAGGGATTTTAAGAGGCAGAGACGAGCATTTAGTGTATAGGTGCCAGAAGGAAGGAAGAAAGGAAGGAAGAAAGGAAGAAAGAAAGAAAGGAAGAAAGGAAAAAAAGAAGAAAGAAAGGGTGTGTGTGTGTGTGTGTGTGTGTGTGTGTGTGTGTGGCAGAGAGAGGGGAGGAGAAGGAGAAGGGGGGAGATGGAGGGATATATACACACACACACACACACACACACACACACACACACACACACACATATATATACAGAGAGAGAGAGAGAGAGAGAGAGAGAGAACACATTGGATTTGGAATCAGAGGATGAGTTCAAAGCCTTGTTGAGCTAGATTTCAGTTCTATGAAGGATCTTCTTGTCCTTAGAAAAATGTCTAGTTACTAGATCCTAAATGTTCTGCCTGCCTTTTACCTCTGCAGGGATTCGAGAATGCACCCCCAGTTCAGATAATCTATATAACACAGACAGTGCATTGTCTAGACCTCTGTATGTTCTGGAAAGAAACTCCTCCACTAAATTGTATGCGGTTTTTTAAAGAGCTTCCTCCAACATATATAGTCCTTTGTGTATTAGGCAAATCCAATCCCAGGCATCCCTTTTGAGGAATGAATTTCATCATTTTTCACTAGCAATACAACTGCCAGACAGACATAGGGCTAATTTTAGCTTAACTTGTGGTTACCAGTGAGAACAGTAATGCTAAAGATAACAGTACTTAAGCCCACAACAATGAAAAATCAATAAGCAAGTCTGTGCAGCGTAAGTTTAAAGCGTTATCATAAAATAAAAGGGACAATGAAAAAACAGTTCAAAATGGGAGACTCAGCAGGAAATCACCATTTCTGTAAAATAATCAAGAAAATTCAGTCATAGGAACTGCCTGAACTACCACAAAAACCTACATTTAAAAAAAAAATCCCAAATTAAGTGAAGATTTTGAGCTGAAAGGTACCTTAGCAGCCTTCTAGTGCAATCTCCTCATTTTCCAGATGAGGAACTGAAGCTCAGAGAGTTTAAGTGACTTGTCCAAGGTCACAAAGTTAGTAAATATTAGAAGTGAGATCTGAATCCAAGGGTTATGATCCTCAATTAGCATTATGTTGAATCCCAGTGGGTTGTTAAATTTTCATCACAAATACGTACATCTCAGAAATTGACAAACCCTACAACCCCTTGATATAATTGTTTTATTGACAGTCTACACTTTAGAAAATTGTGGAGAAAATGCTAACAAAGTAAATTAACTTAAAAATGGGTCCTTGTATAGTTTGAGCTGGTTGTTAAACATTTAGGAGTCCCCCCCCCCTTCACCTAGGCCAGTAATCTTTCCACTATACTACTTTGTCCATGTGTCACAGTTTGGAAATACTGTGTAATAACTCCTTCCAAGTGTTCTTAACCCATTTTGCGTCATGTACCCTTTGACAATCTAGTGAAGCTAATCAACCCTTTATCAGAATAATGTTTTAAATGCATAAAATAAAATAAAAAGGATTAAAAAGGAAACAAATCATGTTAACATTTTATATATATGTATGTATGTATGTATTTTTTTTTTTAATTTTTTGTTTTTTAAGTCCATGAACCCCAGGTTAAAAACTCCTGACCTAGAACTATTACATCAAATGTTCTCCCCAACTGTTATACATTCCCCATAACACCAGAGGGTGCTCTGGGGTTACTGTGAAGCCATCTCTGATTCAGAGAGCTGACTTGCCTTTCTCCCCCTAATTCTTTGTAGGTTACAACAATTATCTGATTAGTCTAAGGGCTTGGTCCAGATTTAGCCAATCAGCTCTCATCTCCATAGTCTACTCCCCTCATGAGTTTCCTTCTTGAGTTTTGGTGGGGATCTTCCACAAAGCATAACTACCTACAGATCATATGTATATTATAAGAAGGGAAGAGAAACAAATAGGTCAGCGTACCCAGTATGGGTGTCTTCTCCTTGGTTACACAACCCTGTTAAGGGTGAGGACCCTTTCAGCAAAGTAGGGCCCAAATGCCAGAGCTTAGCATCTCTTCCTCTCCCCTGTTTCCCCTGCTCCTCCCTTCTTCCCCACCCCTCCCCCCCACATCAGCTTGCCCACTTTAGGATTTTCCTACTTCCCCAAGTGTCAGTGTCCAAATAGGTCACATGTTTTAAGAAGTAGAGGCTCTTCTGTTAGTCTCTCTTGCAGTGAGCTCTGGGAACTCTTAGATGAGGAAATTTTTTTCCACCTGTGCAAGTCAGCACTTTCAATGCAATTCATTATCTTAGTTCTTACTTGAGGGGCTAAATGATTTGCCCAGGGTCACACAGCCAGTGTGTGTAAAGGGCAGAATTTGAACCCATACCTCCCTAACTCTGAGTCCATCTCTCTCTCCCCTAGGCCATGCTCCCCCCATAATTTAAAGACCAAAATTCATAGGCATATTCCAATACCTCCACGTCCTCCCACCCTTTCATTCCATCCCAACAATTGTGCAGGGTCATTGCACTACACAGTCTCATCTACAAAAAAGCTCTATTTTTAATTCCCTTACCTGAACTTAAAATTCAAGTATAATATAAAAAGCACAATCCCCAAATCATGAAAGAATGGAGCATTAAATAAAGCAACTCATGACATGAATCAGTTTCTATAACAGGTAAAACCTGGGGAAACTTTTCAGCCTATAGGAGCATGTACTTATTTTAGCCAAGGAGATCTTGGGGGCTGGACAAATGACCTCTAAGTCTCATTCCTGCTCGGAATATATGATCCAGTGATAATCTAGGGAATTTAACCTTTCCACATATCTGATTTTCTTAGTTCCAAGATAAAAATAATTCGGCTATAAATTGCATCACACAATCTTGATCATGACTGCAAAATCAAACTGAAATTATTCAAATTTTCACACAACATTGGGAATAATGTTGACTTCTAAAGCCCACTTAAATGAGTCCATGAAACACAAGAGGTTTTGAAAAATAAAATAAGTATCAATCGGAAATCCTACAGAAATAATACATACTGGCATGATACAGGAAGGAAACATTACTTTCTGCATTGAAGCTGGAGATTCTGATAGACTGTTAGAGGTGTTTGAGTCAATAGTTAAAATTTCAGTATGAGCTTCATACCTTGGAAATCAGCTAATTACAGAGACAATAAAATAGCAGTTCAAAATGGGCATCCCTGTAGAAAATTACTGCAATTTATGTAAAACAATCAAGGGAGACCAGTAATGCTACAAATCAGGCCTTGATTTATTGCTTTGTTGATGGTCTAGACTTAAGGAAGTGATGGCGAAAATGGTAATAATGCAGATTAAACTGCCCTGTGTATCAGAGTCAGTTGTTACATATTTATCGGCACACTCCTAGAAGAGAGCCTTTAAAAATATATGTATATACCTACATACATATACATAGACACACACACACACACACACACACACACACACACACACACACACACACACACATATATATATACATACATACATACATACATACATACACACATATGTATGTATTTCAATCTATTCTCCTCTTTTTCCAGAGATCCAATCTCAGTCCTAGAGAGGCATTGTGATACTGTGATTTGTCTAAAGTCACAGATCTAATAAGGAACTGAGATTTGAATTCTTGACACTTGGAATAGTGTTATTTCTACTACCCCATATTACCTTCCCATACATCCAAATTGCACCGCTGCACCAGGAGGTCGTAAGCCAGAACACAGTTCTAATAACCATCTCGGATCTGACATCTTACACTGTGACCATGGGCAAGTGAGCAGGCCTCACCTGAGCCTCAGCTCAGCCATCTGTAAAATGGGGATAGCAATTTATCTTATTTATAGTATACAGAGCTTGTTTGTACACAGCTGTCTTCTCCCATTAGACTGTGAATTTCTTGAGGACAGAAATTGTCTTTTGCCTTCTTGTATCCTCAGTGCTTAGCACAGTGCCTGAACATAATGGGCACTTAATACATGTTTACTGATTGATGGTCAATTAGTATTGCCTACCTTATAGGATAGTTGGGAGGTAAATTCTTTGAAAATCTTGTGATGCTATAAAAGTGTGAGTTATTTTCATTACCTCTATCCTGAAGCATAAATTCCACATTTGTAATCATAGTTAAAAAGCCTCATGATAATAAAAATATTTAGAATTAGAATTTACAAAGATCTTCCCCCTCTGCCCCTTGTTGTCAGAGTGTGGTAACTATATATAGATAGATGGTGTAAGCAAACATCGAAATGCCAAAAAGACACTCCATTTTGGAATTAAAAATAGTTTCAACCAAAATATCTTCCTAGAGACTTGGGAGAATGTGTAGTAGCACAATCCTCATTACCCAATTTTAAATTCAGGGTAATGTAATTCACTGAGTGGCAGGCCCACATAAAGGAACTAAATTGTGACAGCTGAATGTGTTAAAAATATCTGCATGAGGATGTGATTATAAGGCAAAGAAAGATTTTTTTTTTAATTAAAATTATCAGAATCATAAGGCTGAAAAGGGTTTTTGTAGGCAAGCAGTTAAATTCCCAGTTTTCAATGAAAAGAGTACTTGGACTTGAAGCCAAGAGAGACCAGGGTTCAAATCCTAATTCTTATACACAAGGCAAGTCACAAAGCCTAATTCTGAACTCTAAACCTTAGTTTCCCCATCTATAAAATGGGGACAATACCTTACATGGTTTTTGCGAGGAGTAACTGAGATAATCTGTGTTGTTGTTTGTTCAGTCATGCCTGACTCTTTGTGACCTTTTCATGGCAAAGAGACTAGAGTGGTTTGTCATTTCCTTCTCTAGCTTACTTTACAAATGAGGAACTGAAGCAAAACAGAATTAAGTGACTTGCCCAAGGTCACACAGTTAGGAAGTATCTGAGACCACATTTGAACTCAGGAAGATGAGTCTTCCTGACCTCAGGCCTGGAACTTGATGCACTATGGCGCCACCTAGCTGCACTGAGATAACATATAGAAGGCACAAATAATATGTATCAGAGTATACTGGAGTTATATCATGCGCAGAAAAATGGATTGTTAACATTTTTAGGAAACATTCCACCTCGGAAATTGACCAACTACAAAGTAGAGCTTGATTTATTGTTTTGTTGATTGTCTAGATTTTTGAAAAGGATGGAGAAAATGTTAATAAGGTAGGTAACCAATAAATAATTATGGAAAAAAATTTTTTAATGTAGATAACCTTAAAAGTGTGTCATGCCATTTCAAAGGCCAGTTAAACATTTACCAGTACCCCTTGGCTATTTATTATTATCAATATCATTACAACTAATTATTACCATCTACCTCTGCTGGAAATTTTTGTCAGTTGCTTTGTAGTGAAACTATTCAGATATCAGATTGCAACAATTGATAAAGTGTTAAAGTCATACAATTATTGGAGGGGAAAAATGGAGAGATGTGGACTGAATAACACTATCATTAGATGTATTGGTGACTGGTTTGGGACTTAAGAGTCTTTCCTAACACTTTCATATCAACTTGACCGGAAGTCTCCAATGGAGTGCCCCAGATATCTGCATTTGACTCCATGCTGTTTAACATTTTTAATGATTATTTTAATTAAGACAGAGGTGTAATGCTTATCATATTTGTCATTGGCACAAAGCTGAGAGCAATAGCTAGAAAGGCAATGATCCAACAAAGATCTAAAGAAACTAGAGGACTGGGCTAATAAGATGAAATAAGATAAAGGTAGTGTCTTACACTTAAGTACAACAAATCAATTTCTTTTTTTCTTTTTTTACATTAATACATATTTATGGAATAAAACAAACATTTCTATAACAGTACAATAAAAAAGATGATTGTATATAAAACTGCAAATCTACTAAGCACAATTTGGTATTCCTTTCAAATATACATCAAAATTATCATGTAAATTCTTTTCTTTTTTTCCTACCCTACCCTTTCCCCATCCTAGAGATGGCTACCATTAGACACAAATAGGGGTATGGTGTGGTGTCTGTGTGTGTGTGTGTGTGTAAAATTATTTATTAAATGCTTCTATTTATCAGTTCTTTCTCCAGATGCAGAGAGCATCTTTCTACATATGTCATTTATAGTTAATTTGGATATTTATAATAGTCAAAATTACTCCAAGTTGTTCTCAAAACAATAGTACTGTTACTGTATACAATGTTCTCTTGGTTCTGCTCATTTTGCTCTTCATTATTTTGTGCAAGTCTTTCCATGTTTTTCTAGGATCAGTAAGTTCATCATTTCTTATAGCACAGTAGTATTCCATCACAATCATACACCACAACTTGTTCACCATTCTCCAACTGATGGGCATTCTTGTAATTTCCTGTTCTTTGTCACTACAAAGAAAATTGCCACGAACATTTTAGAACATTTAGTTTCTTTTCCTTTTTCACTAATCATCTTTGGAAATATACCTAGTAGTGGTATTGCTGGGTCAAAGGGCATAGGTAGTTTAATAACTCTTTGGGCATGATTTCAGATTGCTTTCCAAAATGGTTGGATCAGTTCAGAAATACGAAATGAGGGAGCCTAGTAACCCTCAAAAGATCTAGGGGTTTTAGTGGCTTATGAGTTCAACATGAATGAACATGGTGATGTGGTCATCAAAAAAGGCTGATGCAATTATGGACTGCATTAAGAGACAAATGTATTCCAGGAAAAAGGAGGTGATAACTCTCCATTCTGCCCTGATCAGACAGTAAGCTTAGTATTATGTTCAATTCTGGGTACCACATCTTAGCAAGGATATTGGTAAGAGGAGATTTTCCAGAGGAAGTCAGGATAAAATGATTCAAGATCACTATATGTCTTCAGGGATATCTTTTGGACTAGATAGTTCTGAGGTCCATCCAACTCTAAAATTTGGTGCTTCTATGAAAATAAAACTATGCATTCTCTCAGCTCTTCTTGCTTAGTCCTTTACTCTCCTACAACTGACAATATCATAGGACTGAGAGCTAGAAAGGGACCTTAGAAATTATCTAGGTAAACTCCTTTAGTCTAAAATTGAAGAAGGTCAACCCCAGAGAAACGAAGTAACTTATCTAATTCTATATAGCTGATAAATAGGAGGAATTATGATTTGAATTTAAATCTTGAACTCTAAATCCATTGTCCTTCCCATATCAATACAGTGCCTCCTCTCCACAGGCCCCTTTGTAACTTGGAGTATTGTCAGGATGACAGACCTAATTACTCCTCCTGGTAAAGCTCCTTCCTTTTCACCACTGTGATCAATCTGCATCAATTTCACATGGAAAGACAAGAGGTCAATGATGTTCACAGGGGCCATGCAGAAGTTTGTTTTGAGCCCATATATCTAACAAATCTTGCTTTTTTAAGTCATACCATTAGCAACAGGGACAACATAGCACACTGGATTGAGGATGGGGCTTAAAGTCAGGAAGACCATGGTTCACATCTTGTTTTCAACACTTCCTCACTATATGATCTTGGATAAATCACCTAATCCCAATATGTCTCAGGCAAGTCCCTAGAAATAATGCTTTAAATCATAGCCAAGTTGTAGTTGGTAGAGAGACTTTCCATACCTGATGCTCTCTACAATGAAGAAATCTGTGTATTGGGTATGCAAATCAAATGGTCTCCCATTTGTACTGATGGGTAGTACTAGCTTCTCAAAGTGGACAGAGTGCTAGGCATGAAGTAATGAAGATCTCAGTTCCAAGTCCACTTCACATACTAGTCCTGTGACCATTAGTAACTCATTTAATTTCATTCAGATGCAGTTTCTTCATCTGCAAAGTTAGGATAATAATACCTATATTACCTAACTTACAGGGTTGCCATGAGGATCAAATGAGTTAATAATGTATATTAAGTGCTGTGTAAGCTTTAACTTGCTACAAAAATGTCAGTTGTAATTATCAGCAGATTATGTCATCATCTGATGAAAACAAATTTGTAGAAGCAATTTTCACCACAGGAAACAGAGTTAGAACTCAGGTCATGTCCACTTGCCTTACTTTGAATCATAAATGCAGCATTAACTCAGACCCTTTGTTGGCTGATTCAATTTGTGATGCTGTTTTAATTTAATCATCATGAGTAGAGCACCACCATCTCACTGCTTCAACATTCCCACAAATATCTCTGCCTACTCCACTGATTCTACTGTCCCTTCTGAACCACTCCTTATTTTTGGCTCCCCCTGACCTGAGACACACATGCTTCAACATGATAGCCATTTCCCAGTATATAAAGGGGCTACCATAGACTTACTCTGTTTAGAATCAGGGGCAGAACTAGAATAGAAGCAACACAGGGACTGATCTCCAGTTCATATAGGAAAAACTTCAAGATTAGCTGTCCAAAATTGAAATAGTTTGCCTGGGGATGCAATGGGATTCCCAACACTAGATTTTTTCAAATTGGAGTTGATGACCGCTTGTCACTGAGGATATATAAAGGATTTCTGATCAGGTTGGACTAATTGGGGGTGGGGAACCTGTGACCTCAAGGATGGAGGCCACAGGTTCCCCACCCCTGGACTAGATGGCCTCTGAGATCCTGCCAAAGCCGATTCTGTGACTAGGACTATCAATCTCAGAAATAAGCAAGAGCTAGGAGTACTTTTGCTGTGGCCCCTGCCTGTTCCTGCCCTGGAAATGATCATGAACAAACAATATATGGATTTAAACAGGAAATCTAGTAACTGAGTAGAATGATGGTAGAAGGGCAGGAATCAACATTCATAACCAAGTCCAGTAGGGAACTCATTGAGTCAAGCTGTTGGGGCGTAAAAACAAACAGCCAGGAGAGTTCATATCAAGTTCAGCTATTTCAGTCACATCTGATTCTTCATGATCCCATTTAGGGTTTTCTTGGCAAAGATACTGGAGTGGTTTGCCATTTCCTTCTCCAGTTCATTTTACAGATGAGGAAACTGAAGCAATCAGAGTTAAATGACTTGCCCAGGGTCATACAAGTATTAAGTGACTGAGACTGGATTTGAAGTCAGGTCTTCCTGATTCAAGGCCTGGCATTCTATCCACTGCCCCACCCAGATGCCCTATTGAGTCCTAGGGAGAAAAAAAATAAGAAGACAACTGACAAAGGAAAGCCCATTATGCCTAATAGCAGAATGTAAGACATTTCTTTGGAATCTAGAAGAGAGTATTTTTAACTGAGTAGTTTTACTATTATTCAATTAACATTATAATTGTTCTCATCAGTGCTGTAGGAAGAGCACTGCATTTGGAGTGGAGGGATTTGAGTGTGAATCTGAGGTTTCCCAATTATTGCTTGAATAACTTTGAGTAGGTCATTTAGCCTTTTTTAATGTTTCGGCTTCCTTGTTTTTAAAAGAAGGGAGCTGGACAAATGAACTTTAAGATGTCTTTCAGGTCTAAATGAAGAAGGAGGAGGGGGAGTGAGAAGGGAGAAAGGAGAAGGAAGAAAGAGGAGGAGGAGGAGAGGGTAGAGGAGGAGAAGGAAGAGAAGAAAGAAGAGGAGGAGGAGAAAATGAAGAAACAAGAAGAAGAAGAAGAAGAAGAAGAAGAAGAAGAAGAGGAGGAGGAGGAGGAAGAGAAGGAGAAGGAAAAGAAATAGAAGGTGAAAGAGAAGGAGAAGGAGGGGGAGAAGGAAGATGAAAAAGAGCAGGAAGGGGAGGAGGAAGAGGAGGAATTGCCCAGGATCATACAGCTAGTCAATTTCTGAGCCAGGATTTGAAATCTGGTCTTTCTGACTCCGGGTCCAGTGGTCTATTCATGGTGCCACCTAGGACAAGGAAATATCATCTAGAACATTATCATCATCATCACTTACATTTATAGAGTGCTTTAAAGTTTGTGAAGCATTTAATAAACACAAAATTTGATCCACGGATACAGATAAACAACTTGCCAGCAAGTTACTATCTTAGAGAGTTTCTTGAGACAAGGTCAAATGACTTTTCAATGGTCACAAAGCCAGTATATGTCAAAATGTGAACCCAGTTATTCCTAAGTCCAAAGCCAACCCTCTATCCATTATACCATGCTGTTGTCTCTGGTGAGAGAAACACTAAAGGTATTATTGTCCCATTACCTACAAGAAAACTATGGGCCGAGCATGCCTAGAGGTTTGCCCATGCAGATTTGAGACCCAGTCTCTACTGACCCATATCAACGGCTTTCACTCCAACATTAAGTGCCTAGCTGTAAGAAACTGTAACAAATGCATGGAGGTTTGGAGTGAGGAATGGAGGTAGGAGAGATATTAAAAGGAAAAGTCTAGCCCAGACCCTCCTCCTACATCTAAGCCCCCATGAAGAAGGAGTTGGAAGGAATCCATGATGCTGGACTTCCTTCTCCTTTCTGTAAAGTTGTGCTACTCCTTACTATTGAGGCTTAACATTTATTTCAAAGACTAACTCATTAATTTTCTCTTCAGTAGGACCAATCATTCCTGGGAAGGCCTGAGAAGGAAGGCAAAATAGCTGGATGGTGAGAAGACAACAAGTAAACCTTCCTTAGTTCTGATTCTCATTCAAAGGCAATTGCCTTAAACTCCATATGAGTTATGCCTTTTCCTCCTTTTCTATCATCCACAGCATATAAGAAGATGCTGGATCCACCATGGGCATTTAATAAATAACCAGGGACTTGATCTGTCACCTGTCAATAGTGTCAAATGATGATTTACACTATCAAGCAGAACTATGTTAAACTATGGCATATGTGCCATCATTTTTTCATGTTTTCCATTTCCCCCATGCCCACTGGCCCCCCACCACTGAGAAGTGAGCTTTTAAACATTCTTTCAAAAGCATTTAGGTCAATTATGTTGGGTGTTGAAAAAAATAAGAAAAATATATCTCCTATGTTATACTAGGAATCAATCCAGGTGTCAGGAATACAGTGACAAAAATGAAACAGCTCCTGTCCTGCAGAGATGGCAGAGATAGAGTGGAAGGAGTTTGGGGAGAATCTAATAGAATCAGATTTCACTACCTTTTAATCCCAACAATTGTATGAAACATAAAACCAGCCATAGTGGGCAAAGGTTTGTTCATGCTGCCCTCAAAAACTTGTAGCATTTACTGTTGGAAAGGGCATTAGAAATCATTTAATCAAGGGTGCCTAACCTTGTTTGTGTCATGGTCCCCTTTGGATAACAGGTGAAACCTATGGATCCCTTCTCTGAATGTTGTTGAAAATAATGTTATTCGGTCATTTCAGTCATGTCCTTCCTTTCATGACCCTATTAGGATTTTCCCAACAAAGATACTCAAGGAGTTTACCATTTCCTAATCCTAAATACACTCATTTACATATGAAGAACTGAGGCAAACAGGGTTAAGTGACTTGGCCAAGATCACACAGCCAGTAAATGTCTGAAGTCACATTTGAACTCAGGAAGAGAATTCTCCCTGACTCTGAGCTTGGCACTCTATCCACTTAGCTGCTCTATCCACTGAACCATCTAGCTGCCCCCCCAAATAAAACACACAGGGCTAAAAAAGAAACAAATTATATTGAAGTACACTTTTCAAAATATTAAAACATTATGAACCCCAGGCAAAAAACCCTTGATCCAGTGCAAAGTCCAACCCCCTCATTTTACATATGGGGAAGCTGATGAACAAATTCTTTCCACTCTTAACTGAAACAGAACTCTTTGAACTATTAAGTGGATCAGAAAAACAAGTCACAGGTTGAAAGTGGAAAATTGAGAAAGGAAGTTTTTGAGATTCCAGTGCATTTTCTATCACACTTCACTCCTGTTGAGACTAGCAAGCATTTCCTGTGCTGCATTGCAGAAAAAATTAACTGCTATTAGCTTTGAAGCAGTAAGTATTAAGGCACCTGCAGCTGGAAAACTAGATGTACAAATAGAGACAATCAGAGGGACCTCCAAAAGGTTAAGAAATAAGCAGAAATTACTTCTTGGGAAATAAGCTTAAGTGGAGGTAAGAATGGGGAGGTGGAACTCTGTCCATTTTGCCATCAAAATGTTGACTTCCATTTTACTATGGACCAAGATTCTATATTTAAGTAAAGGATTGCTGTGCAATACATTAGGATTTTAAGGAGAAGAGGGTCACTTTTTAAAAAAAAAATTACCTAAATCACAGTGAAGTACTCACTCATTCTGGGATGCTCAAATAAATTAGATATAGCAGACATCGTGTATTAAAAACAATTTCTCCAGTAGCAGGATACTCCTTTTCCACTACTTACCAATTTGTACTTGGGGACATGGGAACAGCTTTCAAATAGAAGGGCAAGGGAGCACCAGAAATTCATAATGGGAAGAACATTTGTAACTAATCTGAAGATATCTGGGAAGAGGCAAGCTTTGGCAATGCTGAGATGCTGAAACAAACCAGAAAGGTGAGGGACCCTTCTTAACTGCTCCTGAGTGAGATGCCATGAAAGTAAGGAAAGGGACAATTAGACCTCCATCTTTCATTGTTTGGGGTGTCTTCTGTCCTTAATGGGAATTTTGGTATCGTGTCTTCTGCACTATTAAAGAGAGACCTTGAGTTACTTTTTGTTTTTGTTTTTGCTTTTTTTTTGGAGGGGGGAAGGCAGGACAATTGGGGTTAAGTGACTTGCCCAAGGTCACACTGCTAGTAAGTATTAAGTGTCTGAGGCTAGATTTGAACTCAGGTCCTCCTGACTCCAGGGCCAGTGCTGTACTCACTGCACCACCTAGCTGCCTGAGACCTTGAGTTTACGGGGAATGTCTTAGCTTAGGGTGGGGAGGGAAAGAGAATAAACATTTCTGTGTGTCTACTATGAGGCAGGCACCTAACAGCTAAGTACTTTTAGAAACACTATCTCATTTATTCCTCATCAAAATCCTGTAAAGTAAGTCCTATTATTAATCCCATTTTTAAAGTTAAGGAAACTGAGATAGATTGAGGTTAAGTGACTTGCCCAAAGTCACACAGCTAGAAAGTTCAAATAATCACATTAGAACTCATTGACTCCAGGCCTACTGCTCTGTCTACTCTATCAGCAGTGGATAGCCCAATAAGCCAAGGATCAGGACTGATACCAGTCAGAACCCTCAGTCTTATGAAGCAAGTTACTCACAGAAGTCTTTCCTTATCTTCTCAGTCTAAAGTAATTTGTCCCTTTACATCCTCTTGAAATATTGTTGGTTTGTCCCTTAAAAATAAGGACTTAATCCCAACTGAATTCCTATTTTGGTTATTTATACTTCTGCCCTACCTACCCTGTTATTTTGTAGGCTCTTTTCAACCGTAGACCATGTGATATTTATCTTTGAATCCCCAGAACATCTGGACTATAGGAGTTGATTGGTATGAGGAGCACTAGTCTAATGACAAGAGCCCTTGATTAAAGTTAGAGAGCCTGTTTTCAGATTCTGGTTGTGTTATATATTGGCTGTTGGAGGCTGGGGAAATCATTAACTTCTGTTCCTTGGCTTCTTTTTCGGTAAAACAAGGGGTCATGGTCTTATCTCTTAAAGTCCCTACTCTCTCTAGATCGGTGAAAAATTTTCTGTAAAATGGCTATTAGACAAATTCATTTCAAACCAAGAGAAGTTCACCATGCATATCTACCATAAGTTCTTGGGAAGGTCGGTCTACTTAGAGGTGAGCCAACCTTTGGCAAAGTGATCACATCTAACATGACATGAACAGGGTTTCTGTGACAAAATGACAAACGAACTTTTACTTCTCCTCTAAAAAAGTGTAAATGGAATTAAGGTAGCAGTGAAGGCATGTGTTCAAATTCCACCTCATACACTTATAGCTCTTTGGCTATGGGGCAAACCACTTAACCATGTCTCTATATTTTCTTCACTTCCTAATCTGCAAAATGTGAGGTTTGAATTAGATTTCTCTTCTATCTCTAAACTATGGTTCTATGAATTATGTATCAAATACTTATTTAATCTCTAAACTATGGGTCTATTAATTATTTATTAAATAGTTATTGAATAATATTGAATACATAATTATTCTATTCTGACTTCCAAAAAATATGTATGTTCACTGATGCAGCAGCCTTTACTTAAAGATTTGAAGTGTTCAAGTGAAGGTTGAATGATTACTGTTTTGGAAAGGCATAAAGAGGTTAATTGTTCAGCTATGGATGGATTCTATGACTCTGGAAACATTCTAATAGCATATTAAAGTACACAAATGGCTTTCTGCATACCAACTTTGTGATAGAGTTCCTGCAAACTATTATTACACCCATTTTACAGGTGAGGAAACTGAGGTTGTTACCTAGCCATGAACACACATATAGTAGGGGTCCAACCTAGGATCTAAACCTAGATCTCAGGATATTAAGGTCCAATATTCTTTCCACTTTACCCTATTCTCTACACCATTATATACCTTCCCATTAAACCATCTTCATCCTCTTAGATTCAGTCAGTTAAAAAACACTTATTAAACACTCCCAATGCAGTAAGCATGCTGCCAAGAGAGGATGCTACAAAGAATGGAAAAAATAATCCATGATCTCAAGCAGCTGACTTTCTAATGGACGAGATAACATGTTAAGAATAGGTAAACACAAGACATATACAAAACAGATGTATGGTCATAGTAGAAGGTGAGGCCCGGGTTCAAATCCTGCCTCAGACATTTAAGTAGATAGATGAGAGAGAGAAAAAGAGAGAGAGATATAAAGAGAGACAGGAGGGAGGGGGAAAGAGAGAGCATTTATATATTAACTGCTATTATTATATATAAGTGCTTATTATATATATTATTGTATTATATATAATATATTACTATATTATATATAATATATGATATATTATTATATATAAGTGCTTATTATATATATTATATATAATATATTATTATATTATATATAATATATATTATTATATATAAGTGCTTATTATATTAAGCACTTATAATGTGCTAGGCAACTATTCTAAGCAAAGGGGGTACAATCACATGCATGGAGTGTCAGGGATACCTGGGCTTGGCAAGATGATGCTCTAAGTTGAGATGTCATGGAACCAGGAAATGTCCCTATCAAAACAAGGTCAAAGTTACCATAACACATCACAAATGGTCAACTCCAAAACCTCATCATAGCACAGAGGTAATCCTGAGTTCCCAAATTCTATGCCTATGGAGTAATGTCATCTCTGATAGTTTCTACCAAGGTGGAAAGCCATAAAATAAGATTTCCAGAAAAGTATTATCTATTTGAAAGCTAGCTTAGCTAAATACACAAAAGTTTACCACTTTCAAGTTGGACAATAGATGGTAAATTCTTTGGCCACAATGACTCATAAAGAGAATCACAAAATCTCAGAGGGGGAGAGACATTAGAGGTCATTTTTTCCACCTTTTAGCTAAACAAGAATTCCTTCTAAAACCTACCAGTAGTCCCCCAGACTTTTCTTCAAGATTTTCAATGAGGGAGATCTCAATACCTATAAAGGAACAACCTATTGATAGCCATATAGATTTTTCTTTAGAACCTCTAGTCACTCACTGGCAGTTCTCTTTTTTGTATTGAACTGGTGGGATGCTTTCCCTTTCATCCTGTCTAAATTTACTTTTTTTTTAAATTTTATTATAGTTTGCATCATTCATTTCCACAAGATTTTGAGTTACATATTTTCTCCCCCTCTTTCCCCCCCCCACCCCAAAACAGCCATCGCAGTGTGTCCCCCCTCCCCCAGTCTATTCTCTCCTATGTCACTTTTCGGTAGGGCAAGATGGATCTCCCAAACACCGTGCCTGTGTATCTCAAGTTCCAGTTGGATGTAGTCAATAATAATAATAATAATAATTGCAT
>CM053590.1:63718904-63735605 GCA_028646515.1 Pseudochirops corinnae
TGACTTTAGTGGGAAGTATCCTTGTGTGCGGTTTGGAGTTGTAGGATTGGTTTAGAGTCCTATTTTATGGATATTTTGGGGTGGCTATGTGAGAGCTGCGATATGTTGCTGCTGCTACGCCACCATCTTGGCTCCGCCCCCCTAAATTTACTTTTTTGTAACTTCCACTCACTGACCTTTGTTCTTCCCCCTAGGACTGAGCAGAATAATTTTAATCCTTCATCCATTTAACAGTCCTTGAAATACTTGAAGAAGCAGACATAATCCTCCAAAACTCCTCTAGGCTAACTAAACATCCTAAATTCCTTCAATTGATATTCTTATGACATGGTCTCAAAATCCTTTACCATCATGTTGGCATCTTCTGCGTTCTCCAACTTTTTAATGCCCTTATTAAAATATAATATCCAGAACTGGATATAATATTCTAAATGTGATCCAAATAGTACTGTGTACAGAGTACAGTGGGAATATAATTTCCCTACTCCTGCATATTACATCCCTCAATAAAGTCTAAGATTTGGGTTGATTTTGTCTTGTTTTTTGAATGATGTAACAGGCTATTAACTCACACTGAGCTTACAGTCTATGAAAACCACTAAATCTTTAAAAAATGAACAGCTATGCAAACAAATATTCTCATCTTGTACTTAAGAAACATCTTGTATTTAAGAAAATTTTAACATAAATATGAGATTTGACAGGTATCCTATTAAATTACATCTTATTAGATTTGGCCCGACATTGTAGCATATAAAGATTCTTTTGCAACTTGACCATCATAAATGCATTAAATATACCACCCAGATTTGTCTTACATGTAAATTCAATAAGCATTTCATGTATGCCTTTATAAAAATCATTGATAAAAGTGCTTAAGACAATAGAACCAAATAAAGATCTTAGGGAACGCCATTGGAGACTTCCTTCCATTTTGACATCAGGCCGTTATTGACAAGGAGGCACTGTGTTGCAGCAGTGTTGCTCCAAATCCTATATTTGGAGTAATAAAAACCAGATTTTATTTTTGGCTTGACTGCCATGTGACTTTGTGCAAGTCACTTAATCTCTTTGGGTCATAGGAAACCCAGAGGTAAAAGAGAGGGTTAGACCAAATGACCTCTAAAGTTCTTTTAAGGTCTATCTCTATAATCTTAATCTTTGAGATCTTTCATTCAACAAGTTCTAGAATCTACCTAGCTGCTGATTCTATCTCACATTTCTTCATCTTTCTCGTAAGAAAAACAAGAACATTTGGAAAAAAAAGGCTCACAGGCTATTTTTAGTCCACTAATGAAGGATGAGGTGCTTAAATAACATGTCAACAAAGCATCAAGTAAGCCCTCTACCACTGCCAAAGAGTGAGTGACTTGGACACCAAAGGTCTTCGCCTGACATTCCCATGACCTGCTACAGCACAGCTGCATTTGTAGCTCCAGAGCAACTGAAGAGCAAAAAGAATAGGATAGGAATGAGGAGCTGACTACAAACTTTAAAACTGTTTTTTTTTCAATTGGGGAGTTTCCATCATTGCTGTAATCTATATCAATAAATATTTATGGGAGCCAAGATGGTGGAGGAGAGGCAGCAATCCAGCTGAACATTCCCCACCCAAAAACTAACATAATTCCTCAAATCAAATTCTGAATAGTAAAGCCAACAAAATGTTGGGGTAAGACATTTTTTCCAGCCTAAGACAACTTAGGAGGTTGAGAGGAGAGGGTTGTGACACTGGGCTGGGGTCCAGCCTGGAGTACATGCAACACAACCAGTGGTGTGGTCATAGAGGCTGCTCCAACAGTGGCAGAAACAGCTTAGGGAGTTTTCAGTCCAAAGATGGTAAGGGGGCCAGATAACTGATCAGAAAGAGATTACAGAGGATCCTTCGCTGGCACTGGGTGAAAGATTGGGTGCTATGGCAACTCTATTGTCCATACACAGTTCTGGGTCATAGTTTAAGGATAGAAAAGAGCATCAGTAGTCAGTCACAAGGGAGCAAGGGTCCTGGTCCTAGTTCCAACACAGAAAAGAATGCTAGTGCTTTTAGCAGCAGAGAAATAGGGGCCTTTCCTGAGTAAAGACCAGAGCACAGACCAGAAAAGCAGTAATCACACCTCTCCCCCAATCATTCCACCTTGGAAGAACCAAAAACGTGCAGACTTCCAGAACTAGCTCTTGAAAAAAAAAAATTAGCACAAAAAAGTCTAAAGCTTGAGACGGTTTCTCCCTACCTGAAGGTGAGCAGGAGTGTAACTTTAACATAAAGTTCAAAATCAAGTTATAAGCTGGAAAATGAGCAAACAAGGAAAAAAAAAGAATTTGACCATAAGCCTCTATGATAGCAAGGAAGACCAAGATATAAACTCAGATGACAACAACAACATAAAAATGGCTACAAAGAGTCAAAGAAAAATGCTAAATTGGACTCAATCCTAACAAGGATTCCTTGAAGAGTTAAGGAAAGGGACAAAGTAGTAGAGGAAAAATTGGGTAAAGAAGTAAAAGTGAAGCAAGAAAATTATGGAAAAAAATTAACAGCTTTATAAAAGAGATACAAAAATTAGTGAAGAAAATAAACCTTTAAAAAAAAAATAATTGGCCTAATGGTAAAAGAGACACACTTCCCTCACTGAAGAGAAGAAAGTCTTAAAAAGCAAAACTGATGGGGTGGCTTGGTGGTGCAGCAAATAGAGCACTAGCCCTGGAGTCAGAAAGACCTGAGTTTAAATCTGGCCTCAGACATTTAACACTTACTAGCCATGTGACCTTGGGCAAGTCACTTAACCCCAGCTGTCCTGCTTTCCCCCCTCCAAAAAGCAAAAAAGAAAAAAAAAAGAAAGAAAAGAAAAAAAGGAAAAAAAATTGGACAGATTTTAAAAAGAGGTCCAAAAGCACTGAAGAAAAAAATTCCTTAAAAATTAGAATTAAGCAAGTGGAAGCTAATGACTCCATGAGACATCAAGAAACAATAAAACACATTCAAAAGGATGGAAAAAATAGAAGAAAATGTGAAATATTTCATTGGAAAAACAACTGGCCTGGAAAATAGGTTGAGGAAAGATCATTTAAGAATTATTGGACCATTTGAAAGAAAGCCATGATTTTTAGAAAAGAGTCTAGACATCATATTTAAATAAGCTATAAAAGAAAAATGCCCATATATCTTAGAGTTAGTGAGTAAAACAGAAATTGAAAGACTCTACCAACCACCTCCTGAAAGAGATCCCAAAATGAAAACTCCCATGAATATTATGACCAAATTCCAGAACTCCCAGGTCAAGTAGAAATGCTCCAAGCAGCCAGAAAGAAACCCTTAAAATATGGAGACAGTCAAGATCACACAAAATTTAGCAACTTCCACCATAAAGAAGCTTGAAATATGATATTCCAGAAGGCATAAGCATTAGGATTATAATCAAGAATAACAACATACCCAGTAAAATTGAGCATAATCCTTTGGGAAAGGGAGGGGAATGAAACAGAGGACTTTCAAGAATCCCTGAAGTGAAAAAAAACAAAAACAAAATCAAAAAACAGCTGAATAAAAAATCTGACATTCAAACACAAGACTCAAGTGAAGCATAAAAAGATAAATATGAAAGATGAATCATAAGAGACGCAATAAGATTAAACTGTTTACATTCCTATATGGGAAGATGATACCTGTAACTCCTAAGAACTTTATCATTAGTAGGGCAATTAGAAGGATGCTACATAGAGAGCATAGGTTTAAGTCCATTGTGTCAACATGATTTAAAAAAACATAAAGTCATGAGAAAGAGGGATGCATTAGAAAAAAGGGGGAAGGGAAAGGAACAGTAGAGAAAATGATCTCACGAAAAAGAGACATATGAGGGAGAACTTTTAAAATGGAAGGGAAAATGGGAGGGATGGTGGGCAATGCCTGAATCACACTCTCATCAGAATTGGTTCAAAGTGGGATATAGAATAGGTAGGTAGGTAGGTAGATGGACAGATGATAGATAGATAGATGTTAGACAGATAGATAGATAGATAGATAGATAGATAGATAGATAGATAGATAGATAGTTATAGATATAGAGATAGATATATACATACACACATACATTCAGTTGGATATAGAAATCCATCTTATCCAATAGAGAAGTAGGAATAGGAGATAAGAGAAATGGGAGGATGATAAAAAGGAGGACAGATTAAGAGAGGCAGTGGTAAGAAGCAAAACAGACTTTTGAGGAGGGACAGGTTAAAAAGAGAGAGAGAAAGATAAACAGAAGAAAATAGGATGAAGGGAAATACACTGTTAGTAATTATAACTGTGAATGTGAATGGAATGAAGTCACTCATAAAATGGAAATAGATAGCAGAATGGATTAGAAACCAGAATCCAACAACATGTTGTTTATAAGAGATGCACTTGAAACAGAAAGACAAGAAAACGGAATTAAAATAAAGGGCTAGAAAAGAATCTATTATGCCCCAACTGAAGTAAAAAAGGCAGAGATAACCATCATGATCTCAAAACCAACAAAAGCAAAAGCAAAACCAGACCTAATTAAAAGAGATAATCAGGGAAACAACATTTTGCTAACAGGTACCATAGACAATAAGGTATTTTTACAAATTTCTTAGATAAAGGTCTTATTGCTCAAATATATATGGAACCATATAATTTTTTTTTTAAAAAGGAACTATTCTCCAACCAATAAATGCTCTAAGGACAATGACAGACTGTTTTTAGAAGAAATAAGAGCTTTCTATAGTCATACAAAAAGTGCTATAAATCACTATTGATTAGAGAAATGTAAATTAAAATAATTCCATAGGATCTCCTTTACCACAATCCACTTTACAACACAGTTCCCCAAAACACACAGCATGATAAGCAAGGCCTGCTTATATTCTAAATGAGTTACTCATCAGGCTTCGGAATGGAACTATAAACCTATTTCAGATTTTACATTATCATGGCTTCTACAAAGAGAAGTTACTGAATGCAACAAAATGTATCTCTCACACATCATGCTTTTTTCTTCTTTTGATTCTTGCTCATGAAGTTTCTTCCTGTTACCCACTCTCATCTTCCATCTTCCCACATTCCACCCTTCTTCAAAATCCAATTCAGGATCCATATAGTCCATGAAACTTTCTGGGACACTCTACATTTCCTAACTTTGTAGGGAAAAAAAAAGTCTTCTTGTCTATATGACAAAATTAGCACTTTATCATATATATAATATTTCCTGCTCTAATGATAGAATGTAGGTCTGGGAAGGACTTTACAAATCATTTTGTCTAACTGTCTCAGTTTGTATATGAGGAAACTGAGGCCCTTCGTTTTTCATATGTGCACACTTTACTCCTCATTTATTTCATTTCCTTATGTGTAGAAAATCAAGCAAAAAGGAATTCAGTGGGAATTTGGGAGTGGGCTTGAAGAATGAATAGGATTTGGATGAGTGCGAGGGAGAGTAGAAAAGGAAAGGATATTCCAAGGGAGAGAAAAAACATGAGTGAATATCTTGAAAAGCATGTGGCAGTCTATGGTAGTCCATCCTTTAAATTGGATGATTAAGTAACAGAAAGTCACTGAAAACTTTTGATCCAGCAAATGGAAGGGCATGACAGAATTTCAGAACAGGAGACATTCTAGATCATCTATTCAAATTTCTCATTTTCAGAGGAGGTCTAGAACATACAAGTGACTTCTCTAACATCATGCTGTTGGCTAGAAGCAAAGTGGAGGTATTTTTTCCATGACATAAGGCCAACGAAAGTGATGCTTAAAGAAAGACAGTCTCACAGGATAGGGGAGGGGGGGATTAGTGGAGAGAGACCAACCTGGGGACTGCCTTTTCAATGAAGGGAGAAAGGTACATTTCCCCACCTTGTAGGAATCTAAATTTTAAAAATGCCATGATTTTGTGCCTCCATGACCAGAAGAATGATATTACCATTGGAAGAGAGAAGATAGCATGGTATAGTAGAAAGAAAGCTGGAATTGGGCGAAGGAAATCAGCTTTGCCATTTAATTTACTATCTGTATGATCTTGGACAAGTGTTTTCCTCCCTTAAAATTTCAGATTCATAAAATGTGTTGTTCTCTACAAGCCACCTTTAGCTCTGATGTTTGATGGCTCTAGGTTGGGAAGAGGGTGGGGAGGGGAGAAAATGATAAATATGACTTTCTTCTCTTTTTGGTCTCATAACTGAAGGCTTATTTACCTTTCTAATAACCAGGGACCTTTCTGTTCCTTCTGTGCCCCACATGATTTTATCCTTGTTCCCTCCGGCTCTCCTTTTCTTCACACTCTGTCCTAGAATCAGACAGAGCTTGTCCCACAAGTGAGATGAGATATGTTTTGATGCCAACAGAACCATCAGATAAAGGCCTGTTTAATGAGCATTTATTGAATGTCCCCTCTGTACAGAGCACTGTAGTAGGCATCACATGGGGATACAAAGCAAGATAGAGTCTTTGGCTTTGAAGCAGGTATAATCTTAGCCGCAGCTTTCAGGAACATTGCTCTAGATTTTATCAGTCCTACCACATTTCCCCAGAATCTAACTTAGTCCCCCAGGGAAAGTCAGGCACCATCAGAAACTGCATTGTCTTTCAGAAGAGTACTTTGCTGAAACAGCACCTTACTGAATAGTCATAGGATCACAGAATTTGACAGTGAAATGGACGTTAAATACCAGCTAATCCAACCACCCAGGTTTATAGAAGAGAAAATAGGTAACATGCTTCTATGGTGAATTTATGAAAATATGGGGACAAGAATTTAGAGGAATCTCACTGGAGGGAGTACCCACACTCAAGAAATCACCCCTTATTTGTTCTTCCCAGAGTGACTTACCTAGCCTCTAGGGTTTTTTGTGAAGTTCAGTTTTAGTCAAAATGCACTTGAGGACCTAGAGGATCATATGTGGCCTTGAGGTTGCAGGCTCTCCAAGGCTATCTAATTTCCAAATAGCAACAGCTTTGTCACTCTGCTATTTCCCCAAAATCACTCTATCTTCTCCGACCCCTATGCCTCAGCTCATACTGGGAATGCTGCTCTTCCCCTTCTTTGCCTGTTGAAAATTCTTAATCACTCTGCAAGAAACAGTTCAGACACTACCTCCTACATGAAGCCTTCCTACATTACAAGTGGAAACTTTATCTTCTTCCTTGTGTCTCCTTTGGTCTCTATTTCTGCCAGGTATTTATCCTTTTCTAATAGACATTGGTTACTTGTGCTCCTTGCTTGTTTCCCTGATTATTGGAAGCTCTTTGAAGCAGGAATCCCTTCTGATCCCTCTTTACATTTAGAGCTAGGATATATTTTAGAGGCATAGTTGAACTTCCTCATTTTACATGTGAGGAAACTGAGGCCCAAAGTGGCTAAATGATATCCAAGTTTCTATGGTTAGAAGTTCAATTCATTCTGTTTCCAAATTGAATTATCTTTTCCACTACACTCCATATCTGTGTCTTGCACACAACAGTCTTTAATAAATGTTTCTTTTATCGAATTATCCAATAGAGGCAGTTTGGTACAGTGAAAAGAGCATTAGCTTGGGAGTCAGAAGCCCTGGGTTCAGATCCCACCTCTAACACTTACTACCTGTATGACTTTGGGCAAGTCCTTTCATCTTCCTGGGTCTCAGTTAGCTCATCTGAAGAATGGGGGAGTGGGACTAGATGGCCTCTAAGTCCTCTTTAAATTCTAAATCTATGACTCTATTGGTTAAATACATATTACCTGCTTAGGGTTGAGGACACAAAATCAAAAATAAAATGGTTCTGGACATCTGGGAGTTTATATTCAATTGGGTAGAAACAACATGTTTGTAGATAAGTAAACACTAGCTAATAACTATGTAATTCTTTGACATTTGCATTAATGTATGTTATTTCATTTGATCTTAAAAATTCTTTAATATAGGTACTGTTGTTATCTCTATTATTACAAACCAGGCAACTGAGTCTGAGAGAGGTTAAGTGACATGCCCAGGGTCACAAATCTGATGAACATCTGAGGCAAAATTTGAACTCAGATCTTCCTGTCTGCAAGTCCAGTACTCTAATACAGACAGGGGACTAACAGCTAAGAGAGGTGTGTCAGGGAAGGCTTCATAAAGTAGATGGCACCTGACCTTATCCTTGAAGGAACTTAAGGATTCTAAGAGATGGAGTGATGAAGGCGAACATCCTGGTTATGGTGAATGGTTTATGTAAATGTACAAAAAAATGGAAAGTAAAATGTTGAGTCCAGGAAATAGCTAGTAGACCAGTTTAACTGACTGGTCCATATTTATTTTATATATTGCATAATGAAGATAAGCACTCATCAAAAATCTAAAGGCTGCAATTCCCTCAAAGGTTGATTTACTCTGGTTTACTCTGCCATTCCACAATCACTATCACCACTATCTACTTCTTTTTAAATGTTATATATCCTCTCTAGCTTCTCCTAACATCTTCCAATGCCTCATCATTGCAAAAACATGCCCTCAGGTTTTCAAAGGCTTTGTCCATCAGATACAATAGGTCACAAAAATCACAGACTCAAACCCAAACCCCCTCGATGACACCCAGACTTTCTTTGAAGACCTTCAAGGAGGAGGAACATATTACCTTCTGAAGGACCCTTTCTCTCATTTGGATAGCTTTAATTGTTAGACTGATCAAGTTAGAAAAACTTCAAGTAAAGGCCTTGTAATGGACCATATGACTCTTATCCAAAGACTAGCCTAAGTATGAAAAAGGCTCATTACCACAAAGTTGGTCCATGAGAGGATAAATGTGTTGGCCATGACTATTCATGAAATGTGGAGTATTGCTGATTCACAGTCAGTAAAGGGCCTACTCACATGGATCTTTCAAAATTTTCTCTACATGATATCATAGACTCTCTTCTCATCTAATGAACACAGGACTTTTAAACTTCTAAACTAATGCAGCATTCCACTTCTCACCATTCCTATTTCCATCCCAGTACTTTTCACTACATATTCGTATAAGTGTATTAAATGTTATCTTTTTTTTGCAGGGTTGATCCTACCTGACATTGTCATGCCTTTGAATGTAAATCTTGTGAAAAATTCTCTCAGGTGGCTTCAGAAAATCTTCCTTCATTTCCATGGCAACATTTCTGGGCAAAAGACTCATCAGGAGCCTTTCCTATAGGCCAAAATGAAAATAACAATAATAATTATTATATTATTATTAATAAAGACACAAGTTAGTTTGCACTTATTTTTCTTTATTTCTCTTCTAGGCATTTTGAACTATTACAACACTTTTGTTGACATGACCTAATTTGAGAAGTTCTGTTGTATTTAACCATAACTTCCCTAATCATACTCTTTTCCTTATGAAGGGTAAAGAGAATTTCCATTAAGATTCTGTACTATCATCTAGAACAGTGCTTTGTCTATAGTAACTACTCAATAAGTTCCTACCTCACTATGAATGCTATCACTTTTTAGATGTTAAAAATAAAACAAATGCCACAGGAGACTATCTTACCCCTTACCAGTTATATACAATGATCATCAAGGCAATGTGGCATTACGGGCATCATTCCTTCATAGATGAGCCTTCAAGACAAATGGGGCCTCAACATTCTTAATCCCTCTATTCCCTAAGTGTATTTCATCTTCTTCTACCTTAGTATCATTGCTCATGTCTAAAATGTTCTTTCTCCTCTTGTGATTGGTTGAAACCCTTCCCATTCTATATATGACAGTTTAGAGGTTACTTACTATAAAGCCTTCTTGATTTTGCCAATAAGAGATAATCTCACTTTGAATCTCGCATATCTTTTTGTCTGCATGGTGCCAATATACACATTACATTTTAATATACATTCATTACTTGTTTCCCTGACATGCCTGTAAGCTCTCCCAGGACCAGAATCATAATGATCTCATCTTTGTATCTAGGATCATGTAGGATCTAGAGCCAGAAGAGATTTGGCAGATTTAGTCCAACCCCTGCATTTTATTGATGGGGAAATGGCCAAAGAGGTGACTTTTTTTTTCTTTTTGCTTTTTTGGAGGGGGAAGGTAGAGCAGTTGAGGTTAAATGACTTGCCCAAGGTCACTTGGCTAGTTTTGTCTGTGTTAAGTGTCTGAGGCTGGATTTGAACTCAGGTCCTCCTAACTCCAGGGCTGGTGCTCTATTCACTGTGCCACCTATCACCCCAAGAGAGGTGACTGTTACAGAAAGAAACTTGTCTAATGAACCCAGATATAAATGGTATAGCCAAAACATGAGTGCGGGTCCTATGGGCTTGTAATCTAGACCTATTTCTAATGTAAACTGCTCTCTTATGATTTCTGACAATTTTTTCAAAACTTGAAAAGACAGAAAAAAGAAGTTTGCATTAATTTAACATTCAAGCATACATTCTTTAAGTGCCACTGTATGTGCAAGGTGTCATGCTACACCCCGAAAGAGATACAAAGACAGATAAGACAGTGCATATCCTCAATATACTTAATATCTAGTAGAAAAGACAACATTAAAAATATGGTATAAAATGCAAAGTAATTACACAGTAAATACATTATTACTTGACCTACTAACCAATATGGATATACAGGATTTTAAAGCAACTTTGAGATTCATGTGCAGTGAATTTCCTTACTCTCATAAAGATGTAGCCTTGCCATAGTCCAGTCAAGTAAACACATTATTGAATAGCTTGTGTGGGGCCCTAAAATTAATCACAAGGCAATAGCCACCAAACTTCCCCTCCTGATGTTTAGCCATGAACTCATGAGCTACTATTCAAGGACTATATTGAGTACCCATTATCTCATTTCCCCATTTCAAAGCCACATTTAAATTATCTTTTATATTTTTGTGTGTAGGATTAATAGGATACACAACTAGAAGAATGCTAGATATTGTCTGTCAGAATGTTGTCAAGACACCTGACAAAGTCAACACTACACTGTTTGGAATTTAGGCTACCACTAAGCATAGGCTGTAGTCCTTAATAAGATGTCTTTGAAAGGATGTGTGTGTGTGTGTGTGTGTGTGTGAACAATTTTAAAGCATACTTAAATTTTGTAAAAGACAGACTTGGAAGGAAACATATAACCTACATTTGGGCCATTATTCTTATGTCCAAAATGTAAAACATAGGCTAAATAATAGCAAAGTTACATATATTAGTAGATGGTTTAATAATAATATTAACAATAATAATTAGGATTTATATACTATCTACTATATGCCACGTACTGTGCTAAGTACAATGCTAAATACTTTATAAATAATATTGCATTTGAGCCTCATAACAACCTTGGAAGGTAGGTACTATTATTATTTCCATTTCACAGTTGAGAAACAGGCAAACAGTAGTTAAGTAATTTGCCCAGTCATACAGCTACTAAGCATATGAGGCCAGAGTTGAACTTGGGTCTTCCTAACTTCAGACCTAGAACTCTATCCACTTAACCATCCAAATATAACTATAAAATGCTGAGAGTTTGCTTAATATCAAAATGAAATGAAGTCACCCCATTGTATGTTACCTGTCCCTATCCAATTCAACATTTTTCATTTCAAAATTTGGGTGGCAAAAGAAACCATGCTATTAAAATCTGTCGATGACACAAACTTCAGAGGAATAGCTAAAGCAATGGGTAATAAAGTTAAGCTTCTAAATTGTATTGAGAAGTTAAAAAATTGGGCAAAAGCTAATGAGGTAACATTTAACAGACGTGTGTGTGTATGTAATTTGCAAAGTCCCCACTGTCAAGGTGTGGAATTGATACTTGGAGTATTAAAGGCTATTAACATGTAATGCAATCTATGAAAAGTCTACCAAACTAGAAAGACACTGATTAGAGCCCCAATGAAAGGCTATTTGTTGTCCTTGGACCAGCTTACCTAAACAAAGAAAATCTTATTTTCAGCAGGCTAACCACTAACTGATTAATTCTTTGGCTAAAGTTATCAAAGCTGGACTATGAAACAGATAAATACATCAGGTTTCTCCCATCTTCTAGACGTACAATTTACTTTTTTTCTAAGAAATGAGAATTTTTTCCTTATGCATCAATAATTCAATGGATCCATGATCTTAATCCCTTTACCCAAATCACAACCTATATATTCCTTTAATCCCTATGTGAACTCTGCCCATATTCCCCCATATGTTAGCTTGGGTTGCATGAAAGAAACAATATCCAGAACAAAATTGGCAAGAATCTCCTTGTCCTCTGCTTTGGTCATACTACATCTGGATTGAACAAGAAAGAGCAGTTTTGGTTACCATATTTTAGGATGGCCATTTGAAATGGCAAGCACAGAAGTAGTTCACACCCTGTTTCAACTATTGAATTAACACCTTGTTTCAGTTCAAGTTTCTTTTTAGCCTTGTATCAAGTCTGTTAAGAGACAGAACATGTGAATCCCACAACTTGTGAACCCTAGAACTCATGAACTCCTGCAATAGGAAGGGGACGAGCTAATGACCATATATAATGAGAGGCCCAGGCTAGAACTGAGAAGAAGACTCTTGTGGTGGCAGAGTAAAGAAGGAGAAAACTTGTGGTATCCTGGCACTCAGTTTGTCTGCTTGGTCTGTGTTGATGTTTGTTTTTGATACTTTGTACAGATGCCCTGGGACCTTACTGGAACCCCTGAAAGAGGATTTTCTGGTTGTATGTTTATAGAAGTCCTGGAGGAGGATTTTGGAGGTCCTGGGACTTTACTGATGATTTGTGCTGACCTCTTGGACCTTGTTTATGGGTCTGTGTTGTTTTCTATGTTGATGATTTGTATTGAGTTCTCAGACCTTGTTGGTGGGTCTCAGTTGAATTCACAGGTAGACAGTGAATTGATGATGGTGCCGGCAATGTGTATGAATATTATTGTGTCTCTGTCAAGCTTTGTCTTCCCAGAAACAGGAATTGTGAAGGACATGAGGTGGACTAGACACTGTGAACTTCAACATGGAACAGGAACTAGATGAAGAACTGGACAAGGAGCTGGACAAGGAACTGGACAAGGAACTGGGAGCTGCCTGCCCTTGAACAGGTAACAGTTGGAACTGGGGCCGTGGAAGAGAAACCATGGAAGCCAAGAGCCAGCCTCAAGTCAAGCTGAAAAAAGACTTTACTTGGATACTACGTACTGACTGAGAAGATTATGATTTACTGTGAACTAGGGGTGGAGAATTTTGACTTTTGTACTTTGTGATTGAATTAAGGATTTTGTGGTTGACTAAATGAATGTACTTTGTTTAAAACTATGTGACCATTTTGGTGAAAACTATGTGGCCATTTTAGTGATAAGTTGTTGAGTTGTAACATGGTGAATGTTGTATTTTGATTTTCTGTGATAAGTTGTAACATTGTGAATGCCGTACCTTGATTTTCTGTGAATATTTTGCTCTGATTTGTCCCTGAATAAATAGAGAGTTTGCTATACTATGTAATCAGAACCTTGAAAGCTGCTCATGTGTTGCTTTATGCCATTGACAAATTGGAATACAACAAGAGTGACCAGGTAAAAGGACTAGAGACCCTGGCATAATATGCTCCAGTGAAGGAAGTTGGAACGGTTAGCCTAGGGAAGAAATGGCTTATGAGGGATATAACAACTGCCTTCAAATATCTGAAAGGCTGTCAGGTGGAAGATGGATAAGGCTTGTTCTGCTTGGTTCCTAAAGACTAAGAGCAAATGGAAGGAGAGAGAAAGAGAGAGAGGGAGAGAGAGAGAGAGAGAGAGAGATTGATTTATGCTAGAGCTAATGGAAAAACAAACAAACAAAACCTCTTAAAAACTGTAAAAAAAAAAAGGTGCAAACAACTATCACAGGAGGTGGTAAGATTTTTCTCATTTAAGATATTTAAATATAGGCTGGATGATCATTTTTAGGGGATTTTGAAAAATTCAAGGTTTAAATAAAGGTTATATTTGATTTCTTAGGTCTTTTCCAACACTGAAATTCTGAATATTGCTCTGGTCTAGAACAGGGGTTCTTAACCTAGGATTCATGAACACTCTTTTAAACAGTTTGTAACAATTTACATATAATTGGTTTCCTCCATAGTTCTCGGTATTTTATTTGGTTGATTTTAAAACATTTTGAACCTGGGTCCACAGCTTTCACCAGACTGCCTAAGGGGTTCATGACACAAAATAAGGTTAAGAACTTCCTGATCTAGGATACTGGCAAGGCCTAGGAAGGAGAGGAACATTTAAGCAAAAAGTTTAACTCATTGATGGTAAAGGCAAAATGGTGACTAGGAACCAGTATGGAGATGAAGATAAAAGCAAAGATGGAGGCAAGATATTATCCTATACTATGGATTTCAAAGGAGGAGAGAGTGCCACATGGCAATAGCAGAGCATGTGTCTTCACGTGGCATCAAGGCATAAGGAGTATGGTGACTCCTCTTCTTGATCCTGGGAACATTTTTAGATGCTTGGCGCTATTTTTCCCCTCCGTGAAGGTTGAAGAACTCCCATAACTGAACAATTCTTCTATGGGGCTACATCTATAACCCTAGAGCTGTCCAGCTGGAGGCAATTAAGTAAGAAAATTCTAGCTGACAGCATTTCCAGTTATTACAGGTGCCCTCTGTGAAATACACAGGGATAGGTTCAATGTTTTGGGAGGATTGCTTCACTGAACGAAATGGCAGGTTCTTCAAGTTGAAAGAAATTGTAAAGCTGAGGGGACCAACCGGTCAGCATTCAACCGACGTGGTTGGCATTTTATCACAGAAGCTGGCCACTTCTTATTGAGGTATTTGCTGTCCACTTGTTTTTCTTCTTTATTTTGCTAACCTTACTTAGAGGTCAATCAATAGAAGAAGCATTTCTTTCACATACAAGAATAAATTCACTTCCTAGTCAGGCTCAAAGCCCAAAAAGAAGGGGAAAAAAATCCAGGAATTGATGCTTTCAACAACAGCACAGCTGCAAAAGGTTGCTATTGAATTGTCTGGTTTCTCAGACAAGTGTTTTAGATTGAATTTCAGAATTTCAAACCATCCTTTGTGTCATCAGGCACTAGGTGGATACAACTATGAAAGTGTCTTCTAATTGAAATTTATCAAGAAGGAAATGCTAATATTAGACGATAATCATATCTGAATGACTGATATTAAATAAATAGTAAAGTCCTTTCAAAACCAAATGTGAAAAATTTCTTTGTTCAGGATTATCACACTGAGAAAAACAAATTATATTCTTCCATTACATGCATTATTTTTCCCTTGTTAAAAAGCCAGTTTTAACATTTCTTTTCAACATTCCCTCACTTTAAAGGAATACAAATCAAACATTTCCTACTAAGCCCTTTCTTCCTTAATTCCTTCAGCCCACCCCACCTCCTCCTCAATTAAGACAAAACTAATTTCGTGAATTCCAAATCTGGATTAAACAATATCTTTAAGAACAATTTAGTAAGTGTAGGTAGGGTTTCTATTCTCCTCAAAGAACCTTTACTACAACTATGAACCAAGTAGGTTTGCAGAAAGCTGAGTAATACCATCAGTAAACTATACATGAATTATACTATTAGCACCTGCAATGTTGGATAGTGGCATGTTGAAAAATCAATTTTATATAGGCTAAGCCTTAAGTCAGTGGTTCTCAACCTTCCTAATGCCACGACCCTTTAATACAGTTCCTCATGTTATGGTGACCCTCAACCATAAAATTATTTTTGTTGCTACTTCATAACTGTAATTTTGCTATTGTTATGAATCGTAATGTAAATATCTGATACGCAGGATATATTTTCATTGTTACAAATTGAACATAACCCACAGGTTGAGTTAAGTGATCATATAAGATGGAGTCTGAAAGGATCAATAAGTTATCCCAGGGCTGATGGAAGGTACATACATACATACATATACATCAATACATAGATGGATGGATGGATGGATGGATGGATGGATGGATGGATGGATGGGTCAGACAGCTAGCTAGCTAGCTAGCTAGATGGATAGATAGATGCATGTATACATACATGATGTAAATATAAATACATCTGATTCTGAGCAGTACAAAGACTGCAAAAGCATACTTGTCAAAAAGATGTTTATGGAGAAATCACACAGGGCAAGCATTCACATGGTGGTCAGAAAAAGTAATACAAAGATACTTTCAAAGTCTCTCTTAAGAACTTTGGAATTGTGTGACATGGGAGACACTGGCATAAGAGCATTTAGCATGGTGTGCCCACACCAGAGAAGGTGCTGTGCTCTATGAGCAAAGAGGAATTATGTAACTCAAAAGAAATGTGAGATTAGCAAATTTAGAGAATCCACTGCAGATGTTCACATGGGCTATTTGTGCCCAACCTGTGGTAGAATATTTAAAGCTCATATTGGTTTGATCAGTCCACTTGGACACACTCTAACTTGACTCTAGCATAGTGATGTCATTTTGATTCTCTTCAAGAATGATGGACAACAACCAGGTCCAAGTATACGTATGCATGCTGTGTAAGGAGATTGGGACAGAGAAATAAACAAATAAAACTAGACCTCTAGTTAAATCAGTGTAGGACGCTCTGGGTAAGAAAGCTCATCACCAATTCGGCACCCTCTGGAATTTATAGATTTAGCTAATTGCCTGAGAAATTAAATTGCTTAGGGTTATTATGCAAGTATTTGATAGAGGCAGGACCTGAATCCCAGGGCAAGTCTCTATCTATTATGCAACACTATTATTTTTTTTTATTTTTTTTT